>VZQC01007215.1:3348784-3568363 GCA_009823505.1 Rhizomys pruinosus
GACCTGGTGTGAGCATAGAAAATGTTATGAGATCGTCCTTGCTACATAAAACTGGCCTCTTGAAATGCCAGAGAGTGTTACCAAAGGCCATAAAGCAATACAGCAAATATGGTCTCCCTGAGACAGCAAGACTCACTCGTCAGCATCAGCTACAACTCAACAGCCTTGGACAGATACTGTGCCAAATTGGCGCCAAGTGTCTATATTATATCCAAAAACTAATTTGGCTATTAGCTCTCTCCTTGGAAAGGAACACCACAGGCGATGCCACAAACTTATGTCCTCTAGTGTTAGGAGATTGTTATAAAGGACCACAATAAGAACTTTGTCCACCTTTATAGAGAAACACAAGGCGGGAATAATCATAGCCAATCCAAAGCATCTTGCTTGTCTAGTGCACTTAGCTTGACATAAATTAATTAAGGTACTGCTTAAATGATGCCTGTACATCCAATAGCTTGTGCTTTGTTAGTATGACTAAAAAGGGTATCACTGGAAAAGCTGTCAACCCATGAAGGGAAACAACCTGAACAGACTAGAGACCAAAATGACAACTCCAAAGAAATTAGACTGTTTTCTTCTCACCCACTTGTGCCCCTTTCCCAAAGCCCAGGGAACAAACTGTGGAAGAGGAGGCGTGGTAGATTGTAAGGGCTGCAGAGAGATAGGAGTGAATCATGAGACTACAGGAATATAGTCTGGACTCCTAATTGATCAACCTGCCTGTACATACAAGCTTCTCCAACTGGACTATGGGAACCTTGGGTTGTTCAAAATTTGGACATAGATACATGCAAAATGCACCAATTTCCTAATTGTATGACATACTGTGTAACATAAATGTTATCTGCAAACAACTGTGTCATTATATTGTAGAATCCCTTAAAAATAAACAAAAATAAATAAAAAAAAAGAAAAAAAAAAAAGAAAATGCTCTCCCCAGGAGCCACAGACTAACAAAAACCCCAGTCCTATATATGTTCAACCGCCCTTCAGTTTGTTAGTCAAAGTAATCTAGGAGACTCCTAAATAACATACACTATCAGTGTTTCCCTTGGTTTCCTCCAAGAACTTAAAAGTAAGACCCTATTGCTGATGATGCCATACAAGTTAGATATAAGGCTTAGAGGAACCTAGCTTGAGCTGACTTTGAAGACTCCTCATGTAGCCCCAGCTGCCCTGCAACTTTTTGAGTAGACCAGGCTGGCCTTCAACTCACAGATATCCACCTGCCTCTGCCTCCCAAATGCTTGTATTAAAGGCATGTGTCACCACGCCCAGTTCCTAGCTTTGTATTTTTCTTTTCAATTTTAGTTGTGCCATTTCTTCTTTGACTGCACCAGGATCATACCTCTCCGTCAGGCCACACAGCAATGTCTAACTTTTCATTCTTGTGTGTTAATAGATGTAATACATGTAGAGTATAGAGGTAGATGATGTATGTGTTTCAATATCGAAAACAGTACCATTCACTCCTATTTCTGTTACTTTTCATCACTCTCCATCATTTTTGAGATTTATGTGGTCTATGAATAGCCTGCTGTTTCATCTCCTTACTAAATAGTCCACAGTACAAATTTCACCTCCCAATTCTAATGTCTTATGCCCAATTTTGTTACTGATTACCGAGTGCTAATTTGCTTAGTTTGAAGATGTTTAATTATACCTGTGAACATATTTCCAGGCAGGATTAATGGAGTGGCATGACTGGATCAGTCAGTAAGCTTATTTTAAGTCTTTTAAGAGTTCTCCACACTGCTTTCCATAGAGGTTGCAGGAGTTTACATTCCCACCAGCATGAGTGTCCCCTTTCCCCACAACCTCTCCAACATTTGGTATCCTTTGTTTTCTTGATCATAGTCAGCCTTACCAGAGTAAGATGAAATCTTAAAGTGGTTTTAATTTGCATTTCCTTAATTATTATCAATGTTGAACACTTTTTAAGATGTTTCTCGGCCATCTTTAATTTTTCACTTGTGAAATTTCTGGTCAGATATTTTTTTTGTTTTTTGTTTGTTTGTTTTGTTTTTGTTTTGTTTTTGTTTTTGTTTTTGTTTTTAGAAAGGGTCTCCCTGAAGCTCCAGCTGTCCTGGAACTTACTATGTAAACCAGGCTGGCATTGAACTCACATCTGCCTCTGCCTCTGCCTCTTGAGTGCTAGGATTAAAGGCATGTGCCACTACACCTGGCAGTCAGCTCTTTACTCCATCATTTGATTGGGTCATTCGTTTTCTTGATCCTTTGTTTTTTGAGTAGTTTATATACTCTGGATGTTAATGCTCTATCAGATCTTTCACTGGTAAAGGTTTCCTCCCACTCTTGATTTGTATCATGAAGTCACTTATGTATGCTCTTTCAAATTTTTTAATGTAGCCACTTAGAACTATAATCTTTCTTCTTAGGATTGCTTTTAATGTATCCCAGAGGGTTTTTGTATTTTATTATACTTTTCATTTCTTTCCAGGAATACTTTTGTTTCTTTCTTTTTTTTTTTTTTTTTTTTTGGATTTTCTTAATTTTTTTCCTCTTTTATTTGTTATTTTTTATTTTTTTTTTCTGCATCTTTCAGGTTTATTTTTTTTCATTTTTTAGCTCATAAGTATTAACCATGAGTATAATGCATCCTTCGTGCAAAACCAATCTATAGATGTTGTGCCCAAACCCCCCCCGTCCCACCATTCCAGGTGGAGGTTGCCAGGTTGTTTGTTCAATCACAGTTATCAGATGAGTGTCCAGACTACATCGCTGTAGTTTACGTTCACCCCAATCCCCAGCCTTACATTCTACCACGCCCCCTCTCCGCAGATTGTTCACTAGGCTTAGAAAAGGGGCAAGGTTGGATGAGAATAGTAAAACTGTCCTTCTCTTGGAGCGTGACTTTGGGATCTTGGTCAATTCTGCCTTCTTTCCTTTTCATGGGTGACAGTTTTGTTCAGAGTAACCTTCTCGATCCTATCTAAGAGCACAAAGCAATTGAATATATAGGTATTTAAGCACAGCTACTAATATTGTTATGGTAGGTTACTTTGGCATAGACACATATTTTGATGATATGTTATTCATGAAATTTATCATTTTTACCCCCTGATAAATGATAACAGGTCTTACTGTGGCTTATGAATCTCCTAACCTGTGAGAGTTGAGGATGTAGGTCTTGTGGCATCAGCCATGGTTTCCTCCAAGGAGAGAGCCACAGCCAATTAGAGTTGGGATTATACAGGGCACATGGCTGCCTCTGTGCACAGTATTTCCAGGGGGCAGGTGAGTAGTATCTGGTGCTGAGTGGTGGAAGTCTTGCTTGACTCAGGGAGGCCCCGTGATTTGCTTTATTGGTTTAGTGGCCTTTGGAACCACTCTCCTGGCATTCCAGAGGCACATCTGTACACTTGCATGTGACGTTCTCAATACATCCCGTCCCATGTTAATGTCAGGTCTTCTGGCAGCAGGTCTTATCGCCTACTCCTCCTGCAGGTATGCCCAACTTAGAGGCAAGCGCCCTTAACTGTTTGTGGGGCTCTTGGATCCCCTTGGCCAAAATCCCCCTCGATAGAGAAATAATTCCATTGCTGATTTCAGAAGCTCCTGCATTACTATACTTTGGCCTAAGTGCATTAGCCCAAGGGACTTTAGTTATATATTGGGTTCTGAACCGAGTATAATCCTTTCACAGGTTCTTATGTTATTAGTCAATTTTAAAAGAAGGCAATTTTTACCGGTTTTATAAAGAGATTACCTCTATAAATAGTTGTCTCCAAATTTACAGTTGGAAAATGACCTTATCATCATCGTCATATTTCTCCTTGTTCTAGGGGGGTAGCAAGAAAGTCATATCAAAAACCTTCTCTGTTCGCACCTAGGAAGGTAAAGTTTTATTAGGACTCCTTTAGATAGTTGTTACCATGTAGGATCCACAGCAGGGCGTTTCGAATGTTTATGGCAATCTGAGGCTTTTTCCTTTCAGTTTCAGAGGGGTCAACCTTTCAGTTGCCACTTTTTGGTACATCCTACTCAATGCCAACGCTGTATCTTTCTTTCTCAGCCGTGTAAGTGGATGACTATTTTGATCCTGTGGAACCACAAATATTTATTTTCCAGTAGTTGTTTAAGATTTGAATGCAAGGTTCTTGGACAAAAAGGTTTCCATGTCTGTCATGTACCGCCCCCCCCCTTTTTTATTTTAACCCATGAGGCTCCAGAAACAGTTGTATTATACATAACTATAGTTGGAATCAAGGTCCACAGGGTGCCGAGAGTCCGAGCGCCAGGGCGGGCTGCGCCTTTGGGCGGATACCCAGAACCACATGGGCGAGTAGCTTCGGGTTGGCTGGGGCCTTGATGGCGGGAACCCGGGGGGCGCTGGGCCAGAGTGGTCGGAGAGTCCGGCGGCCGACGGCTGCGCCTTTAGCAAGATCCCAGAAGCCACCTGGGCGAGTAGCTTGGGTTGCTGGGGCCTTGAGGGGGGACCCGGGCGCTGGCCAGAGGGTCCGGAGCGGAGGTCCGGCGGCCAGGTCGGCTGCGGCCTCTTGGAGCAGGATTACCCAAAGCACCTGGGCAGAGTTAGGCTTGGTGCTGGGCCTTTGGGCGGGACCCGGGCGCTGGGCCAGAGGGTCGGAGAGTCGCGGCGGCCAGGGCGGCTGCGCCTGTTGAGCAGGAGATTTACCCAGAAGGCACCTGGGCGAGTTGCTTTGGGTTGCTGGGGCCCTGAGGGCGGGACCCGGCGCTGGGCCAGAGTGGTCGGGGAGGGTACTCCGGTGGCCAGCGCGGCTGCACCTTTGGCAGGCTGCACGGGGCGCTGGGGCTTAGATCAGCATAACCCCCCCCCCCCCCCCCCCCCCCCCCGTTGGAGAACCTTCAGAACAAGAAGAGAAGAGTGCTTTGGCTTCCAATACCTAATATAGCAACAAAATTGAAAAGCAGACAAGTCCATACTCCATAAACAAGGAGGAGGAAGGGGAACAACAACAACAACAAAAAAGTTATCTGAAGGAGGAAAGCAAAACCGTCTGCTATTTGTGATCTAAACCACAAAAGGGAAGCCCACATGCCAGGGACACGACGAAGGGACAACATGGGAAAGACACTTTTGTTTCTTAATTTCGTCTTCCACCCATTCATCATTAAGGACTGTGTGGTTTAATCACTGTTAGTGTAGTTAATAAAGCTTCTTTTGCTATTGATTTTAAGCTTTATTGTATTGTGTTTTGATAGAAGGCATAGAATTATTTAAAACTTTTTGTTGAAGTTTGTTTTGTTTCAGTGTATGATCTGTTTTAGAGAAACTTCTGAATAGAATGTTTATTCTTTAGTTCTTGGGTAGAATATTCTGTTAGGTACATTTGATGTATGCCAGATTTTTCTGAGTTTGTTCTTTGCCCAATTGACCTATTAGAGAGCCCTGGTGTATTGAAGTCACCTACTATTACTGATTTGGGGTTATTCAATATCTTGAACTGCAATAATGCTGTTTTTGTGAAATTGAGTGCATAAAATTTGGTGCATGTATGTAATCAATGATTGTGATGTATTCTTGGTTAATTGTTCCCTTGATCAGAATGAAGTGGCCTTATTTATCTCTTCTGATTAATTTCTGTTTGAAATCTGTTTTGTCAGGTATTAGAATCTCAATGCCTGTTTGTTCCTTAGTGTCATTTGCTTGGAAAGTTTTCCCCATGATTTCATCCTAAAGTAATGCCTATACTTGAAAGTGAGATGAGTTTTTATAGACAACAAAAAAAGATGCATTTTTTTTCTTGATCCATTACATTAGACTGTGTCCTTTGATGGGGAGGGGTGAGGCCATTGATATTTTAAATTATTGAGAGATGTGTATTAGTTATTGCCATCTTATTATTTTATTTTCTCTTTGTGTTCCTGGTCCTATTTTGTGTTTACTTAATTATGCCTACATTTCTTTTCATCCTGTAGCTTCTTGGGTATGGTCATTACTTTCTTCAGTGCTTTATATTTCTTTGAATATTCTCTGCAGGCTTAGTTTGGTGGACATGAATTCTTTCTGTCAGTCTATTCATATCATGGAAGTTTTTTCTTTCTGCTTCAATAATGATAGTCAGTTTTATTGGGTAAAGCATTATGGTTTGACATCTATAATCATTTAAAAGTTGGAATACTTATTTTTCTTATATTCACTCCCGGAGAGTATGAAATTAAAAAAAATATTCTGGATATTCAATGAAATCTCACACATACTAGAATTTATCGTCTATTCATTGCAGACGAAAACCTTAGGTTTTACCTCCTGTAACCCTTTCTCAGAGTAGAAGCTGCAACACCTGCTGCCATTAGTAGTAGCTTTCATTTTTGCATCTAATGCGGAGAACTGCTCTTTCTGTCTCAAGAGTTTTTCCATGAATTAACATTTTTGTTGCTATTATTAACAAAAATCCCAGGTGATTTCTAGTTTGTTTTTAATCTCGTTTTGCATGGTTTAAGTTTATTTTTTCCACAGTGGAATTAAAAAAAATCCCATTTGAACTGTCAGAAAATATACCTAATTTCCTGCCTTTTGGTTTATGTGTTCCTGCAATCTTTCTTATCTAACATATTAATTTTTTCTGAAATGCTTACTAAGCTAATGATAAAAGGAAAAGACCACCACAACAAAACGCAGTGCTCTCATGTTCAGAATTTTTAATTGAAAATTAACCATTGTTTTGGTTAACATTTATTTTCTTTAATACACATTTGTTTATGCTGATATTACAAACCTAATGTGTATACTAGCTATTTCAATCCTGAGAGGGTCCTAAGAAGAGTATTAAAAGGTGGAAGTGACAGATATCCTGTGTCTGCTTTGAAAAAGCACTCCTAGGAAATTAGAAAATTAACCAGGATCAACTTTATACATTTGGATGATGGTAAGGATACATCCGAGGAGAAAACAGAAGTGCAGGTAATTGTTTTCAAATGCTTTGCGAATTGCTTTATGGGACATTATTTTATACATACATTTTCCAACGTACTCTTAAGTGCACTATAAGTTCCAGTGTGTACATTCACATACATGTATATTTTTAAGTAGAATATGTACTGTCACAAAGAACTTATCTTACCATTGGAAATTATTGGTTTCAGAACTTTAGGAGATACAGCTGACTCCTAAGTACTCTGAGAGGATTTTGTCAAATGAAGAAAGGCTGAACTAAATAGGTTTTTTTTTTTTTCCAAAGTTTTTTCCTTCTATGAAGTTTTCACATCTTGGATAGCTATAATTATGTTTAATGCTGTGAACTGATTAGGTGATTTGTTTATGATTTAAAAATGGACAGTGAACATAGATTTTTGAGGAAGTAGAAGATGGGGACAAGGGGGCATAAATAGATCTTCATCTCTATCACTATTTTTTTTCTCATTACTAAGTCTCTTTAGTTCAGTAGATATACTGTCTAGCCTTCATAAAATCAAGGTCTACAGAATTTATGAATTCATATTACCAGTAATTAGTAAAAATATAGTAGCCTAAACATGGTGACACGTGCCTATAATTCCCGTGCTCAGAATATGGAGGCAGGAAAATAATGAGATCCAGGCCACACTGAAATAAATAGAAAGCTTGAGGAGACCCCCCAAGCTACATAGCCTTAAAAATATCTTAGAATTATAGTTCCAAACTTGCGTTGATACCTGTGTAGAGTTAAAATCTTTTGTTTCTGAACTGTCCCATTCCATTTCAGCTTTAGAATTATTTTCCTTACCATTGTAATATATATTAGTCTGTTTTATTTCCTATTAAAACAACGTATTAGAAGGTGGCTGTCTTATTATGGAGAAGTTTATTTATCTCATAGCAAGGGGGACTGAAAATACAGTATGAGGATGGCCTCAACTGCTTAGCCACTGATGAGCTATTTGACAACATGGCATAGAAGTAGGAGAGAAAATGGCATCATCCAGAAGGAACTGATTTATGTGGTAGGGGCTTATGTTATAGTGGCCTGTTCTTATAAAAAACTCACTCCAGCGAAACTTGCATGAATACACACTGAAGGAGGTAGCCTTCATAAGATCTTGTCTTTTAAAGGTCATACTACCTAAATGCTACCATAATTAGTACCAAACTCCCAGAGTAGGAAACTTTAGGCAGGCCCTCAAGTTAGAACCAAATCATATCAGAATGATGTCTAATTATTTCTTTAAATCTCTACCAACGGTTCAGCTTTGAACCTTGTTTATCATCAAGTATTATGGACTACAGTTTGTATTTCGAAAATTAACATGGTGAAATTTTTGTAATGGAGTTTATTTGAAATCATGCATGTCACAGATGTCATTAGATAAGATGATGCCATAGTGGAAAAATGTGCTATATAATCCAATAGGACAGAAGGACTGTCCTAATTCCATTTTTTTTCTATGAGAAAATACGCTAATGCAAAGTATGTTAAAGAAAGAATTTATCTCAGCTTACAACTTGGGGATGTAGTCCATCATTGTGGGGAAGTCAAAGCAAGAATTTCAAACTGCTAGTCACCAGGAGCAAAAATGCATGCTTGCTTGTGCTCAGCTTGATGTGTCCATTCTTATATAGTTCAGGATCCAGTGTATAGGGTTGATGGCGCCTACAGGGGCCTGGCTCTTCCTATGCTATTTACCCTCATAATACAATCCCTCACAGAAATATCAATAGGCCAACAAATTGCAGACAATTCCTCGTTGAGACTCTATTCCCAGGTGATTCTTGGTTTTGTGAATTCTAGTTAACAGTTAAAACTAACCACCACAGGGGCTTATAAAAAGGACAAATTTATACACAGAGAAAACTTGCATATGAATATAAAGGCAGATATTGGTGTCTCTAGGCCAATAATCTTTAATGACTGTGGACAAACTACTAGCAACTAGGGCAGAAGAATGAGACAGATTCTCTTTCACAGCTTTCATAATGAAGTAGTCATGCCGGCAGCTTGCTCTCAGCCCTTTAACCTCTAGAGCCATGAAAAAAAAGGAGATTTTTGAGATTTTATTGTCCCAGTTTCTTGTACTGTGCTGGAGCAGCACTAAGATGAAAAAACACAAAGAGTCATGGAAACAATTGTAACACAAAATTAATCAGCAGGCTTTAGTTCACAGTGTAATAGGTGATATATTTCCCCCTTTAATGATATTGTAAAATTCTAAAATCACTTATAGATTCAATAATACATTGAAGTCCTGCCTTATTTAGTAACAATTGTTGACAATATTTCAATCATAAAGATTTCAAATAAAAAACGTGTTTAGTATGCATATATTTAAGAATTTTTGTTTAACCATGTATATGCAGGCCATTCTCCTTGTTTCTGATGACTAGTCAGAAGCACTTTTCAATTTTGTTTAAAAGCAAAGTGCTTTTTACAAGAACAGCTGTCCCCTCATTATTAAAGAAACTCTAAGTCAAGCATAGTAGGGAACACATTTAATTCCAGCACTTGGGAGGCTGAGGCAGGAGGATTTCTATGAGATCAATGCCAGCCTTGTTTCCATAGAGAGTTCCAGGGCAGCTGGGGCTACAGGGAAACCTTGTCTCAAAATCAAACAAACCAACCGAAGAAACTAACCAAGTTAAAAAAAAAAGTAGAAAAGAAAGAAACCCTTAAAACTGACTTCATACAGATTTCAAGGAAGCTTTTTAAAGTAACCCAAGTTTTAAAATCTGTTGTTTGAAAAATATTAGGCTAAGTTGAAAACAAATTAAGCAGAGTACAAATTTACAACAAAATATTATTTGTAGGATAATTAAAACAAGATTTTCCCTGAGTTAAAAATGGAAAGTTTGTTCAAAATTGTTTGAAAAGCTTTTAGTTAGTGGTTATTTATCAAGCTAAAAATTCAAAAGCACTCTAAACATGACTTAAGCACTTAACAGTTATATTGATCTATAATTAGAACCTTTAATATCCTAAAGGTAAAAAATGCTTGTCATACTTGCTCTGAGAGACTGATGTAGGTTAAATCTTTTCTACAGATGATTAGATTTGTAGTTTGAGAGACCAGTTTTAAGGTGCCGGATTTTATTTTATTTTATTTTATTTTATTTTATTTTATTTTATTTTATTTTATTTTATTTATTTTTTTTTTTTGAGACAGGGTCTCCCTGTAGCTCTGGCTGTCCTGGAACTCACTCTGTTGACCAGGCTGGCCTCAAACTCACAGAGATCCACGTGCCTCTGGCTCCCAAGTGCTAGGATTAAAGGCATGCGCCACCACACCTGGCATTTTATTATTTATGTATGTGTATCAATGTACTGTCTGCATGCAAGTCTGTGCACCTGTGTCGTGCAAAGCCGCGGAGGTCAGAAGAGGGTTTCGCATTCCCCGGGCACTGGGTATCGGATTCCCTGGAATTGGAGTTTCAGACGGTTCTCAGCCGCCATGTGGGTGCTGGGGATCGAACCCGGGTCCTCTGTAAGAGCGGTCGGCGCTCTTAACCGCTAGGCCATCTCTCCAGCCCAAGGTGCCGGATTTTAATGAAACAAAGTGGATAATGTCTTTTGTGGGAAGAATTATCTAGAATAATATTCACTGTTAACCATTTACCAGCTTCAGACAAGATATATGAATTTCTCAGCATGGGTCTCAAGTAGAGTGAAGGACATTTATAATTTTGAAAATTAAATGTAAAATGCCTTGCAGTTTTTAGGCCATAGAAATAGGTAAATAAGTAGTATTCTGGTATTCTTCAGTTGACTTTTCTTCCAGCTCAACCTGTTATTAAAATTCTTTCTTTACCCCATCTGGCTATAACTGTAGTTAGAGTTTATTTTTCCAATATGAAAATCTTCTACTGATAATTTAAAAGTAGAAAATAATATGACTATAGGAGCCTCCAGAGTACAGTGGTATGGAGGCTGGATCATGATTTCTAAGCATGGCCACGTCTGAAACCTAGAATCCTGAGAATGTTAGAGTATATAGCAAAAGGGACTTTGTGGCTATGACTGGATTACATTTTTTAGCCTGTGTTTTCCTGGTAGTCTTGATGTACTCATATGAGGGATATAGGAAGAATTAGATACAATTGAAAACCTTGTATGATGACAGAACTAGAAACTGAAGTGATGTACTTCAAAGATGGAGATGGAGCCCCCGAGGCATGGAACACAGGCAGACTTAACAACTGGAAAAAGTAATGGTGGCTCACGTCTGTAATGCCAGCACTCAGGAGGCAGAGGCAGGCAGATCTCTGTGAGTTCAAGGCCAGCCTGGTCCACATAGTGAGTTCCAGGACATCTGGAGCTTCAGGGAGACCCTGTCTCAAAACACACACACACACACACACACACACACACACACACACACACACACACACGCAAAGGAGATTATTTAAGGCCTCCAGGAAACCCATCTGTTGACACTTTGTACCCCAGTGAAATTACCTATAAGTTTCTGACCTACAGAGCTCTAAGAGAATGAATTCATGCTGTTTAAGCTGTATATATATATATATAGTATTTAGTACAATGGCAAAAGGAAACTAATCTATGTGGATTCATTTCTGGTGTGTACCTGTTAGTTAATGATATTCAACAACTCACCACGTCCCAGACAACATAGTGACACTGAATTAACATGCATTTATTCTCTTAATATGAAAAATATTTTTGTGATCTTTATGTGTATGGTCATGTTTACATATGTGTATGTGTCTGTGCAGTTATATAAGCATGCACATGTGTATACAGGTACATGGAGGTCAGACATAACACCAAGTGTCTTTTTTGTTGGTTTTGTGCATTTCATACAAATTTAAAAAAAGACCAAGTGTCTTTCTTAATTGCTCTTTGCTCTCCAATTTATCTTTTTGTTTCTTTGAGAAAGAATCTCATACTGAATAGAGGCTTCCCAATTCAGATATAGTGGCTGGCCTCTTAGCACCAGGGATCCTCTTCTCTCCACCTTCCCAGACTTGAGATTACAAATATATACTGCTGCCCACAGGTTTTGATGTGGGTGCTGATGTGAAGTTGGGTCCTTATGCTTGAGCAGCAACTACTTTATCAACTGAGCCATGTCCCCAGTCCCATGTTTGTTATATTTAATTGATACATTGACACATAGTAATTGCACCTATTTATACAGCACAGTGCAATGCTTTAATATATCACTACAATTTGTCATATCAGATCTGTGTATATTATATTTTTTTACTTCAGTTATGTATTGGTTTTTTAAGGTTAATGTTAATCATTTCCACTAGCTATTTTATTTTTTATTTATTAATTTTTTAATTTTCATTTTTTATTGATGCTTTGTATATTTCGTACATCATTTTCCAATTCAGTTCAGGCATATATCCCTTTCTCTTCCCCCCACTCCACCCCAGCCCATCCTAGGTCATGCATTCTACTGTAACTTTCCTATATCTTTTTTTTTTCATTTTTTTAACAATAAGTGATAATTTATGAGTACAAGCATCCTTCATGTAAAACCAATTTGCAAGCAGTTGTGCACAAACCCACACAGCTCATAGGTCCCACCATCAAGCAGGGGGCACTTGTATGTTCAATCAAGTTGATCAAGTGACTGTCCAGTCTATATTGTTATAGTTCACCATTCACCCCAATCACAGTCCTTACATTCTACCACGCCCACTCTTCCGCAGATTGTTCCCTAGGCTTAGAAAAGGGGCACAGGTGGATGAGAAGCAAAACAGTCTACTTTCTCTGGAGCTGTTGTCTTGGTCTCTGGTCAATTCTAGCTGTTTCCTTTCATGGATTGACAGTTTGTCCAGGCATGACCTTTTGATCCAACTAATGAAGCACAAGCAATTAGATATATAGGTATTTAAACAGTACTAATTGTTATGATAGGTTACTTTGATATAGACACAGATGTTTGGATGATATGTTAATCCATGAATTACATTTTTTTTCTGTTAAATATGGCAGGGTATTCGTGTGGTTTATAACATCTACTAACCATTAGAGGATGTAAGCTTGTGGCATCAGCCATGGGTTATTCCTCCAAGGAGAGAGCTAATAGCCAATTAGATTTGGGATATACAGGCATATGGCTGCCACTGTTGCACAGTATTTCCAGGCAGGTGAGGTGTAGCTGGTGCTGATGGAGGACTCTTGCTTAACTCAAGGAGACCTATATTTGCTTTATTGGTTTAGTGGCCTTTGGTAACACTCTCTGGCATTCCAGAGACCATCTGTATACTTGCATGTGTGGTCTCCATACATCTTTCCCATGTTTACATCAGGTCTTCAACAGCAGGGCCTTATCGCCTCTCTTCTTGCAGGTATCCCAGTTTGGAGGCAAGGAACCTTTACCTTTTGTGGGGGCTTGGATCCCCTGGCCAAAATCTCCTTGGTAGAATAATCCATTGTTGATATCAGAGCTCCTGTATTAATATATTTTGCTTAAGTGCATAGCTTAAGGAGACTTTAGCCTTATATTTGGTTCTGAATAGAGAATAATCCTTTTCACAGTTTCTATGTCTATTATTCAATTAAAGAAGGCAGTTTTACTGGTTTTACAAGAGATTACCTTTATAACAGTTGGCTCCAATTTACAGTTGGAGAACGACCTCATCATCATCATATTTCTCCTTATTCTATGGGGAGGAGTTAAGAAAGTCTCTCGTATTAAAACCTTTGTGGCACCTAGAAGGTAAGCTTCATTAGGACTCATTAAAAATAGTTGTTACTAGTAGGATCCACAGAGGGCCCTGATGTCTGCAGCAATCTGAGGCTTTTCTTCCCTTCAATGCCCAGAGGAGACAATCCTTCTGCTGGCACTTTCTGGTACATCCTACTCACTGCAAAGCTGTATTTTCTTTCTCAGCCATTAAGTTGGTGACATTCTGGCCCATTGGAACATACAGATCCCTTCCTGTAGCTATTTTAAAATATAACAATGATTGTTGTCAAGCACTTATTTAGGTCACAAGACTTTGGAGCTGCTAATCTGGCCTAGAATTTAAATAGATCTCAGCCAAACTCTTTCATCCATATCAGATCACACTGATGCATTTCTATTCTCACAGTGTACCCCAAAGCCTTAGTCCAGTCTCAGGTAAAAGAACTCCCAAGAGACAGTAAAAGATGGATATTTGACATGTTGAAATTTAACCACAGAACTGACAAAGCACCAGATATATTGTATTGTTCAATACAAGACAAGACACAAAGCATATTTCAGTTATTGGTAAAATATACTTCCTTTTGCATACACGGGTGCACTTAGATATATGCAGGAAAACATTCATACACAAGAGTAAAAAATAAGTAAACGGGCTTCTTTTCCAAATAAGAGCAGCTACAAGTAAAGAGTGTGGATAGAGAAAGGTAAAGAAGTTGAAATAGCTTTGCAAACAATATATTACTCAGTGACTCAGAAAAACACATCCTGACTTTCACCTATTTTCTTACCCTTGTATTTGACTGTCACTTCAAACATCTTGTACCTTCTAATTTCTGTGTAATAGCTATATGCTGATGTGCTTGTGATAAACTGCTGTGGTTTGATTGTGAGTTTTAAAAAGATCTGATCAATTAATTCACTTGACAACATTAATAACTATTTGCGTAGTGAATATGCCTCCAACTCCCATTTGTATTGATTTTTGAAAGGCAAAGTGTGGAACAATTTTTGCCAAATTGCTTTTCCAATACATGACTCCAGGTTCAAGAAGACTAACCCTTGTGGAATTACTAATTGGATGTTATCTCATGACTCTTCTAGAAATGTTTCTAATGCAGCTTAGCTAAGGACCATATGTTGCATTCTGCTTTTTCAACATAAGATCTTTCCTTGTAATTTCTTCATCCAGGTGTTACTTATTTCTAAAGAAAAGATGATATAGGCACATATGTGGATCCCTATTAAACTAAAAGACGTTATTGCCCTCATGTCATGCAATTTCCAGAGTCCAGATGGACTGGTGTGGCAGCTGTGTTTCAATCAAATGTGAAAGTGTTTCTCCCAAGATGCCTTGACAACAACATTAGAAAAAACCAACTTCCCTATATCCATCTGGCATAGTTTTCCATTTACTTCTTTTCTGTTATTGTCCTTTTTCTTACAAATACATCGTATGCATTAAAGTAATGATGCTTATTTTCATATTAATAATTGCTGAAATCTACTTCTTTGATGTTTCTATTTAATGGTAAAATGTAAGTAATATGTTGACTCAATCTGCGAGTCATTTCAAACTTTTGTTACCCAGTTTGACTGTGAGATTTGGAATTTGATTTTAAAATTAAAATCCAATAAAATTAAAAACTGTGCAACATCCATATGATAAAATATGCTCTTATTCATTATAATGGATGGAATTTCAGATGTAAGCAACACCATTGATTAATCTTTGAAAATTATGCTAAATAAAAATGGCTAATCCCAAATATTGTATGTTTTATTATTCCAATTCTATAACTCTCATATTTTTGCCTGAACTCTTAGTCCTTTTTATTTGGATTATATCCAATATTTCTCCAGTTTGCACCATAGCTTCTGGTCCTCACTAATAGCTTTTAAAAAAATAATAGCCAGATTATACCTCAGAGCTATTAGTTTGTGTTATATATAATTAATTTTAATTTAGCTAAAAACTAAAGGATTTAATGATTATAGTGACATATATTTCTGTTATTCGACTTTGTTTTTATTCATTCTACTTCCTCATGGCCCTCCTAAGTGCCCCAACAGAATTATTTGGACAACTCCACTGATTCTGAAAATTCCTGTGTATGATATTGGAGGCTTTCCATGATGAAAATCTTGCCTAGAAACAGAACATAATGGTGTGTTTCATGCCTCTGATGATCAATATTCTAATAATCATCACTATTCTGTTGAATTCTACAATGCATAATGCTTTCTAGTTCCAAGGTTTTCCCTTTTGTTTGAAAATGTGCACCTCTCTCAATTCAAAACATTTTTCCTCTTAGTATTTCTTAAAGTATATGTTGTCTGATAAATGTTCATGGAAATACATATATATATATATATATATATATATATATATATATATTTTTTCTGTGGGCTTTGCATGTGTGTTCCTTACATAACTCCTGCATACATTATACACGTAAATAATAAAAAAATAAGACAGTATTTTTAAAATATATTTATTTTTATTCATGTGTATGAGTATTTTGCCTGCGTGTATACATGAGTGCATTCCATGTGTGTAATGACCATGGAAGCCAGACAGGGAAGTGAATCCCTGAAAACAGGAGAGTTAAGAATGATTGTCTTGGGTGCTGGGAACCAAAATCTGGGTGCTCTGCAACAGCACCCAGTGGTTTTAATATCGGAGTAATCTTTCCAGCCCCTTTACATATATATATTTTTATATTTAAAAAAAATTTTTTTATTATTTTATTTATTTTTGTATGATGTATGAATGTATTGTTTGCATGCAGGTCTGTGCACCCGTGTCGTGCAATGCCGCGGAGGTCAGAAGAGGGTCTCAGATTCCCCTGGAACTGGAGTTCTCCTGGAATTGGAGTTACAGACGGTTCTTAGCCGCCATGTGGGTGCTGAGGATCGAACCCGGGTCCTCTGCAAGAGCGTCGGTGCTCTTAACCGCTAGGCTTTCTCTCCAGCCCCATATATATATTTTTTTAAAGGATACAACTAGAAGACCTAGTTTTTGTCTCTGATTATAGGAATGTTTAAAATGGGGTACTGCCTATGAATTGATTAAAATGACCTCAATGAAGTAGGAGTGGCAGGAGCAAAGCCTAAAGCAATGTGAATTTCAGTTTCTTCATTTAAAGCTTCTAGAGATGATAGTGTGGTATCTGCCCACATTTACAAGTGTAGTACACTGAAGAGGCATAAACACTTACTAAAACCCTTGTAGGAGTGAATTTTGCCTGCCAGCAACTGTTTGCCAAGCAAACATTTTGAAAACACTTGGACGATCCTGGCTGCCCTAGTGTTTTCATAAATATTTCCATCCGGCAGTTACAGAAGCCTTGCAGAAGAGAGTGGTCAACAGGAAAACTTGAGATGGAAGAGGCTCACTGAGCAGCTGCCAAGTTGTGAAAATGTATGCAAAAGCATATGGCTGTCTTTAGGGCCTTAAGGCAATGCTTATGTAAATTTATTTATTTGTTTATTTATTTCTTTTATTCTGCAAATAGCAAAACCCAGGATTTCATTTCAGGAGATTTTCTCCTAAATAAGCTTTTCTCTTTCAAAAATGTTTAGCATTACACAAATATCTCTCTACCTAAAAATATATTTTACTGAGAAATAAAAACTTGAGTGCAATTTATTTAGTCTGTTTGACATCATAAATTTCAAACTTTCTATTTGGCATTCTTTCTATTGGCATTCTCCTCACATGTCCACTTTTATTTGGAAGATGTATCATTTATTTTTCTAGCATTTAAGCTCATTCGTAGAAAGATATCTAGGTGAGAATCATGAGTTGGATGTATGTAGGCAAGGAAACCCCCCAACCTTTTTTTTCTTAGCTTCATGTTGAAAAAGGTCACAACTTTTTTTGACATGGGCAAGACATTTTCTGCAAATCTAAGTGGATTTAAATTAGGATAGTTTTTCCTCCTTCCTGTTTTGTTTGGCGCTCCACCTGAATAACATTCTACACATAAGCATTCAACTCTCAAGTTGAGCTCAATACTTCCTTTGGAACTCAGTCCCATGTAATATTTCATCCTAAAAATATTCCATGTACAAATAATACTGGGTATTTTTTGTAACTGAATCTTACCTTGGTTCTCATAGAGTCTCAGTTCCCAGTGGTATACTAACTCCTTAATTAGCACTGCATAAAGATCTTTCTTTTTCACTTATTTAATCCACTGTTTCCAAATTTGACAACATAATCATTTTTTAAGATGTAACACATAACCAAAAACACTTCTTGGAGACTGTAATGTTAAAACTTTGATGTAGAGTTCAAGGCCAGACTGGTCTACAGAGCTAGTTCCAAGATAGTTGGGGCTACAGGGAGACCCTGTCTAAAAAAAAAAAACAAAAAAAAATCTTTGATGGAATATTAAATAAGATGAATACATCTAAATGTTTTACCCATAATGATTGTTGCTTTAAATTTATAAAAAGTTAAAAAGAGATGAGCAAGCAGAGCAACTACAAGGAAAATAGCTATTTTTATCATTCTTCTGTGTAAAATAAATTAATATTTAGGATATCAGAAACAGAATTTTAATGAGGCTTATAATGGATTGTCTTCTAAGCTATGCTACTTTTTCCGGACACATACAGAAAAACAGTACATACGGTATGGTGAGACAGTCAGTAAGCAATAAAGTTGAGAATAAAAACTAAAAGTTTCTGCAGGGCGTGGTGGCGCACGCCTTTAATCCTAGCACTTGGGAGGCAGAGGCAGGCAGATCTTTGTGAGTTCAAGGACAGCCTGGTCTACAGAGTGAGTTCCAGGACAGCTGGGGCTACAGAGAGACTCGGTCCCGAAAACACCAAAAACAAAAATCAAAAGTGAAAGTTTCTAATTCTGATATATTACAAAGAATTTAATTGTGAAAATAATATGTGTTCTCTGCTCCTGAGTTCTATTCTTGACCTTTGCCTCGAATAACGTTTAGCACTTTCATATACATCTAAATAAGGTCATCTAACATCTTTTACATACAATAGTTACTATAACAGTTCACTCAGAAAAAAATATTTAATTTCCTACTTAGTACAAGGATATGTCTACAGCTTTTTCCTTAAATTTTATTATTTGTCTGTCAAATGGTATGTGTGTGGAGCTCAAAAAACAACAATTTGGCACCAATTCTCTCCTTCCACCTTCATGTTTCTTCCATGGCTCAATCTCAGATCATCAGGATTACACAGCAGAGCCAATTCACTAGCCCATGTCTTTAGTAAGTTTGATTTTAAAGTCCATAAAATTGAGACATATGTGCATTTGCATAGTTGTGTGTGCGTTTGTGTTTCTAAATAAAATGTTTATAGAATCCTTAATACTTCTTGCTTGAAGTGGTTTAATTTTTATTTTTTATTTTATTTTTTGCTCAACTATTCCTTTTGTATTTTTTTATTTTTTATTTTTTTACCATTCCTTTTTATTTTTTTTATTTTTTTTAATTTATTTTTTATTTTTAAGGGATTCTACAATATAATGACACAGTTGTTTGAGATAACATTGATGTTACTCAGTATGTCATACAATTAGGTAATTGGTGCAATTTGCAAGTATCTATGTCCAAATTTTGAACAACCCAAGGTTCCCACAGTCCAGTTGGAGAAGCTTGTATGCACAGGCATGTTGATCAGTTAGGAGTCCAGACTATATTCCTGCAGTCTCACGATTCACCCCTATCTCTCTGCAGCCCTTACAATTTACCACACCTCCTCTTCCGCAGTTTGTTCCCTGGGCTTTGGGAAAGGGGCACAAGTGGGTGAGAAGAAAACAGTCTAATTTCTTTGGAGTTGTCATTTTGGACTCCAGTCTGTTCAGATTGTTTCCCTTCATGGGTTGACAGCTTTTCCAGTGATACCCTTTTTAGTCATACTAACAAAGCACAAGCTATTGGATGTACAGGCATTTAAGCAGTACCAATTATTATGTCAAGCTAAACTGTGAGCATAGACACAGATGCTTGGATGGTATGGTAATCCGCAAACTGTGGTTTCTCTATAAAGGGTGACAAGTTCTTATTGTGGCTTATAACATCTCCTAACCACTAGAGGACATAAGCTTGTGGCATCCACTGTGAGTTATTCCTCCAAGGAGAGAGCTAATAGCCAAATAGATTTGGGATATATATAGACACTTGGCCGCCACTGTTGCACAGTATCTCCAGGCTGTTGAGGTGTAGCTGATATGGACGGAGGAGTCTTGCTTGTCTCAGGGAGACCAATATTTTGCTGTATTGCTTTAGTGGCCTTTGGTAATGCTCTCTAGCCTTTTTGGAGGCCAGTTGTACGCTAGCAAGTTCCGGTTGTTCCATTTTTGTGTATTTTTAAATTTTTCATAATCTTTTCTTGAGGTTTTTGTTTTCTGTGTTGGTCCTCCAGGTCTGATATTCTTTTTCTGCTTCCTCCATTCTGCTTCTGAGGCTTTTTTCATTCTTTCCTCTTGAATGGATGATGTTTGATTTCCCTGTTTTCATTTCCTCTCTGATTTCTTAGTGTTTCTATTTCTGTTTTGGAGGCTCTTTTGTTTTCTGGTTGGTTTCTTTTTTCTTTTTCAGCATGGGATCTTTTCAGTGTTTCTACTTCCTTACCAGAGTTTTGTCCTTCTCTCTCTCTACGATCCTTCATATTCTTCATTTCTCCTTAGTTCTTTAATTTGTTCTTTGATCTTTGTGTTCAGTATGTCCAACTATTGTTCCTGAATTGTGTTCTATGTCTGTGCCTGGGGCATCCCCGGGGGGATCCCACTGCAGGAGTTCTTCCATAGGTGTAAAGTTGGCGTGGGCATTATGCCTGCACTCTTTCCAGTGTATTTCTTCTTCGTGATCCGGCATATGGGCTTCTCCTTGGCCTGTAGTCCAATGGAGTGCCGTGAATGACTCTTCACTGTGTTGAAGGCGTGCTATGCTTGCCTCTTCAGATGCCTGCTCGTAATCTCAGTTGGCGGGGGGGGGGTTGCGGCGGGGTGAGGTGGGTTTGGGTTAAACAAGTGGGGTTCGCCCAGCGCCGCCCGCTCCTGCCGCTGGTGCTTGGGCGTTGCGCGAAATGCACGAAATCTCAACGAGGTCCCCACAACGTTTTTTTTATGCTTTTGTTGCCTTTATACCGGCTCGAGGATAACTCGCGCCCCACGCCCACTCTATCCAATAATCAAATCCACAAGACTAAACCCCCTTTACATCCCGCTGGGGGATAACTCCAACCTCACAGCCACAAAAGCCAATCAAACCAAAGACAGCAGGAACCAAACGATCAGCAATCAGGGCAAGGAACACATGATAATATGCACTAGATGTCCCTCCTGCCCGGTGATACACTAACAAATATCAATCCAAGAGTCACACAAGTGTGCCTTTAATACCGGCTGGGAAGGATAACTACCAGCCCCACAGCCACTAGATTAATAAGCCAAAGACCACCCTTTAATAGCCCAGCTGGGGGGATAACCTCCAACCTCACAGCCAAAGGCCACTCAAACCAAAGACAGACAGGGACACCCCCCAAACGATCGCATCAATCAGCTCGCCAAGGCACCCATTTCCCCTACCTGTCTTCCCCTTCCCTCTCCTGCCGCTGGGCTCAGAGATCTCAAATCCCTCAAGAGTCACACACAGGTTGCCTTTAATTACCGGCTGAGGATAATACCCCTCCGCCCTCACAGCCCCTAGATCTAATCACAGCCAAAGACCACACCCTTAATCCCAGCTGGGGGGGTGATAACTCCAAACCTCACAGACACAAAGGCCAATCCAAAACCAAGAGACAGCGGACCAAACGATCAGCATCAGCTCGCCAAGTGCACCCAATTCCTACCTGTCTCCCCTCTTCTTGCCGCTGGGCTCAAGAGATACTCAAATCTCAAGAGTCACACAAGCTGCCTTTAATACCGGCTGGGAGGATAATCCGCGCCCCACAGTCCACTAACAGATCTAATCAACCCAAAGACCACACCTTTAATCCAAGCTGAGGAGGATAACTCCTACCTCACACCACAAGGCCAATCAACACCAAAGACAGCGGACAAACGATCAACAATCAGCTCGGCAGGCACACCAGTTATACCTTCCTTCCCCTCTTCCTTGTCCGCTGGGCTCAGGAGATCTCCAATCTGCACAGAGTCACACAAGCGTGGCCTTTATACCGGCTGGGCGGATACACTCCGCCCCCACAGGGGGGCCACTGATCTAATCAAGCCAATGACCACCCTTTAATCCCAGCTGGGGGGGAAACTCAAACCTCAAACCACAAAGGCCAATCAAACCAAAGACAGCAGGACCAATAGATCAGCATCAGCTCGCCACGAGCACCAGTTCCTACCTTCCTTCCCCTCTTCCTGCCCGCTGGCTCAAGAGATCTCAAATCTCAAGAGTCCACAGAGGTGCCTTTAATACCGCTGGAAGGATAACGCCGCCCCCACCGCCACTAGACCAATCAAGCCAAAGACCCCATCTTTAATATACCAGCTGGGGGGGTAACTCCAACTCACAGCCACCAAGAGGCCAATCAAACAAAGAGCAGGGACCAAACGATCCACAATCAGCTCGCCAAGGCACCCAGTTCCTACTGTCTTCCCCTCTTCCTGCCGCATGGGCTCAGGAGATCTCAAATCATCAAGATTCACTACAAGGTTGCCTTTAATACCGGCTGGGGATGTAACTCCCCGCCACCACAGCCACTAGATCTAATCAAGGCCAAAGGACCCACCTTTATATCCAGCTGGGGGGATAACTCCAACCTCACAGTCACAAAGGCCAATCAAACCAAAGCATGCAGGACCAACGATCAAGCAATCCAGCTCGCATAGGCACCCAGTTCCTACCTGTCTCTCCGACTCTTCCTGCGGCTGGGGCTCAAGAGATTCTCAAAAATCTCAAGAGTCACACAAGGTGCCTTTAATACCGGCATGGGAGGACTAACCGCCCCCACAGCCACAGATCTAATCAACCCAACGACCACACCTTTAATCCCAGCTGGGGGATACACTCCACTCACCAGCCACAAAGGCCAATCAAACAAAGTGCTTCTCAATCTCTTCTTGGTGTCTCCGTACTTCGTTGGTTGCTTCCTTTTTCAGTGTTTCTACTTCTTTCGGAGTTTTGTTTTTTTTCTCCCTCTAGTTATTTCTCTGGAGTTTGTTGGTCTGTTGTCTTGTTCTTTCTGAAGTTTGTCATTGTATCCTCTAGGTTCCTTTTTGAGTTTTTCATTCTCCCTCTTTTAGTTCTCTATCATTCTTTTTTTTTTTCTCCCTAGTCTTTCTTTTTTCTTGTTTTTTTCTCTTTAGTTCTTTCTGATGTTGTCATTGTATCCCTCTAGGTCCTTTTTGGAGTTTTTCTTCTCTCTCTTAGTTCTCGATAATCCTCTTTAGGTTCTTTAAATCCTCTGCATAGTTCTGCAATTATTTGCCTCTAAGATCTGTTCCTTGGGTCTCCTCCACAGGTATTCCCATTGTAGCTATCTCCACAAGTTTAGTAGCGCCTGGTGCAGGATTATCCTGTTGCCTTCCCATGTTGTCCCTCATCTGTGTTTTCCTGGCTGTTGGCTTCCCTTCCTTTTGGGTTGATTCTCGATCCCAAATATCGGCCGTTTTTGCTTCCTCCTTCAGCTTGCCTTTTTTTGTTGTGTATTGTTTTTCCCTTTCCTCCTCCTTGTTTATGGAGTATGGACTTGTCTACTTTTCAATTTTGTTGCTATTTTGGATATTGGAAGCCAAAGCACTCTTCTCTTCTTGTTCTGAAGGTTCTCCAAAAAAAAGAGTCCACTTGGATTATCACCGATGGCGGGGGGGTGTTATGCCTGATCTAGCCCGTGCCCCGGCAGCCTGCCCAAAGGCGCAGCAGCACTGGCCTTGTCCCGACTCTCCGGACTCTCTGGCCCAGCGCCCAGGTCCCGCCCACAAGGCACCAGACCCGGGAAAAACCCAGCTCCAAAGCTACTTGCCCAGGTGACTTCTCACAAAACTTATACTACCAAATGTAGACGTTTGCCATCCAGGAAAGCCTGATAACCTGTAAACATTTTAGAATTATTTCAATGAACTGATCATCCATGTGAAAGTGAATTATTGTAGTTTTTTCCAGGAATTAAACTTTCAGCTCAGCTTGCCACCTCTAGATATAATTTTTACAATTTATCAATTTTATATTTTACTTTTGGTCACATTTTTCTGTTATGTGGTTTGTTGTTGTTGTTGTTGCGGTTGTTGAGGTAGGATGTCCTCACTCTTTCCTGGAACTTTCTATGTGAACCAGGCTGCTGCCCTGAATCTCCCAGTGTCAGATTTGCCTGCTTCTCTCTGTCCCCAACTGCTGGGATTAAAGATTAGTGTCACCATTCTGTGTTTGTTTGTTTTGGGACAGTTTTTTTAAATCAAGTCTGTCTGACTTTAGTATTCATCAAAAGAAAACTGTTTTTTTTTTTACATTTTAAACATTGTTTCATACCCCTAAAATGTTCTTCTTCACTAAAAGCCTGTTCACTTTTGTTTCAGTGTTGCGAGCAAGCGCAGCTATTTTCACACAGTTTTACAAACCTCTTTAAATCATGGGCATAAAGTTGTTTAGGGGTTTTTAGATCAGATCTTAAATTATTTTACAGACTTATAATATTATATGTAAAGCTGATTAAAGCTTAGCTTCAGTACTCTAGTGATTTTCTGTTGCAAATAGACAACGCTCCAAATTAGTTCTATTTTTATTACTTTTCTTCTAACTTTCTCACACACTGCAATTGGTTATTAGTTATCACTATTCTTAAATTTGGACTGGTGCTAAAAAACTAGCAACCTTTTAAATGATATAAGCAATTTGACACAAGTTGGATAATTACTCTGAGGTGGGGGAAATCTTTCCTAAAGTTCAAACAAATGAATTGAACTGTACACATAGTCGGCATGTGTTTTATGACTAACATGAATGGCATGCATGATAAATTGTAATAGACCTGAGACCAGTCAGATTGTTAAGGATGTATGATCAGATTATACCAAGTAAAAAAAAATAGGAGTACAAAACAGGCTTTTCTAGTTCTAACAGGACAAAGAAGAGAACAGCATTTACTACCCTAATAGGGGGTTGTAAACTCATCACCAAACTATGAAAATGCCTACCTATGAATACTGCAATGTGGTTTAAAGGATGACCTGGAAGCCTTTGACTTTTCTACGCTGTGCTGTCTTATTCCACTGTTTGTGAATATCCTGCATCCTGCTTAAATCATAGACCCTTATTTTCTCACAGTTCTGGAGACTGAAGTTTAAGAAGAAGGTGCCAGGAAGTTGATTTCTGCTCAGATCCTCACTGCAGCCTGTGGATGGGATCTTCTTGCTGTGATCCCCTTGTTTTTTTTTTTGTTTGTTGTTGTTGTTTTTTGTTGTTGTTGTTGTTGTTGTTGTTTTCTTAAAGGAGTTAAAAGTTTGAGTCAGCCTTCTGATGCAATCTTTCTGTTGTTGTTCTTTTAATGTGCATCCCTCTCCACAAGAAATATTTATAACTGGGTTATTGGTACTAGCCTCCACATATGAGAGATACCATTTGTCGTTTGTTTTTCTGGGACTGTGTTACTTCACTTAACATGATGTCTTCAAGCTCCATTTACCTGCAAAGCTCATGATGTTGTCTTTCTTTACTGCTGCATAGAATTCCATTGTGTACATATACCACATTTTCTCTATCCACTCATCAGTTGAGGGGCAATTGGGTTGATTCCAGTTTTTTGCTCTTGTGAACAGAGCGGCAATAAATATAGCTGTGCATGTATCTCTGCAGTAAGATGAGTCTTGTGGGTATATACCCAGGAGTGGTATGACTGGGTCAAATGGCAGGATCATTTTGAGTCTTCTAAGGGTTCTCCACACTGAAATGAGAAAGCAAAACAATCACTTTCTCTCGAGCTGTTGCCTTTTCGAGGGTCTCTAGTCAGGTTCTGGGTGTTTTTTCTTTCAATGGGCTGCCAACTTGTCCAGGCAATAATCTTTCGATCCTACTAATGAAGCCATGCAATAGACATATAGGTACTTAACAGTATAAAAGAAAATAATAGCCTTTCGATCCTACTAATGAAGGCACACAACAATTAGATATACAGGTATTTAACAGTGCTAATTGGTTTGGTAGGTTACTTTGGTATGACACAGATATTGTGGATGGATATTTAATCCATGAATTACATTTTCTTCTCTGTTAGTATGACAGGGTCTTGTGTGGTCTTATAACCATCTTCCTAACCACTTAGAGGATATAAGCTTGTGGCATCAGCCGTGGGTTATTCCTCCAAGGAGAGAGCTAATAGCCAATTAGATTTGGGAATACAGACATATGGCTGCCGCTGCGCAATATTTCCAGCAGTGAGGGGTTAGCTGTTGTTGACGGACGGAGTCTTGCTCTTGCTCAAGGAGACCTATATTTGCATCATTGGTTTAGTGGCCTTTGGTACACTCTCTGGCATTCCAGAAGAGCCATCTTGTATCACTTGCAGGGTGGTCTCCATACTCTTCTCCATGTTTTATATCGGTCTTCACAGCAGGGCCTATTGCCCTCTCTCCTGCAGATATCCCAGTTTGGAGGCAAGGAGCCTTTACCTTTTGTGGGGGCTTGGATCCCTGGCCAACATCTCCTGGTAGAATTTTTAATTTGTGATGTCAGAGCTCCTTATTATATGCTTAAGTGCATAGCTGAAGGAGACTTTAGCATGATATGTTGGTTCTGAATAGAAAAATAATCCTTTTCCCACTGTTTCTAATGTCCTATTAGTCATTAAAGAAGGCAGTTTTATACCGATTTTAAAAAGAGAATACTCTCATAACAGCGGCTCCCATCTACAGCTGGAGGAGCGACCTCATCATCATCATATTTCTCCCTTATTCTATGGGATGGAGTTAAGAAAGTCTCTTGTATTAAAACCTTTGCGGTCACCTAGAAGGTAGAGCTTTCATTAGGATTCATTAACAAACGACAAATGGTATCTCTCATATATGAGCTAGTACGAATAACCCAGTTATAATATTTCTTGTGGAGAGGGTGCATATTAGAAGAACAACAACAGAAAGATTTGCATCAGAAAACTGACTGAAGGATGGTACTCGGGCGAGGCTGGGGGGGTGGTGAGGACATGGATGTATATTCGATTGCTGCATATTCAATTGACGTGGAGTTCACAAGTATCCCAGTTTTTGCCCAGACTCTGTCCTACAGGATACATAGGTGTTTTAGGACTAGTAAAGTAAATATGTGTATATTAAACAACATTGGTTAAAGGACCTTATTGAAAAAGTGAATGCATCTGAGTTAATTGGTGAAATAAATTGCTGTTGTCCATTAGCTTTAATTAAAAACTGTATAACAAATTACTTTGGGATTGATAAAACAAATTGTCTCTATAATTTTGGATGTCAATAATGTATCACTGGTCAGCAATCTCGTGTTCACCTATCCAGGATGATTAATNCTTCCACAGTTGGCCTGCACAAGTTTACATTCCCACCAGACAATGGATGAGTGTCCCCTTTCCCCACCCCTCCCAGCACTTGCATCATTTGTTTTCTTGATCCTTTTTTTTTTTTTTTTTTTGTTCGGTTCTAGCCCAAGCCTTAAGGCTGGAGTGAAGTGGTATCTTAAGGGGGTTTAATTTGCATTCCTATTATTAGTATGTTGAACACTTCTTAAGTGTTTTCTCAGCCATCTCTAATTCCTCCTCCTGTGAAGTCTCTGTTCCAATCTTTGCTCCATCTATTCGAGTGATTTCAGTTGTTCTTGTTTTCCTTTCTCTTTGTTTTTTTGAGTAGCTTGTATACTCGGAAATACATAGCTGTTGTCAGATTTTCTGCATGTGAAGGTTTCCTCCCATTCTGTGGGTTTTCTCCTTCACTTCCTTTATTGTTTCCTTTGATGTGAACAAGAGCTTTTGGTTTAATGAGGTCCCATTTGTCAATGATGACCTTACATTCTTGTGCAGCTGCTGTTCTGATTTAGAAGTCTTTTCTACACCTACGTCTTGTAGTCTGCTGCCAGTTTTCTTTCTTTAAAAATAAAGTTTGTTTCCCAAGTTAATCACATACAGTAACCCAAAACAGCATGGGTGAACTTGATGAAATCTGTGCCTTGATTCCACCCTATAGGTATGTATAATACAACTGCTTTTTTGAGACTCATGGGTCAAAAATAAAAACCTAAAATAAAAAAGGGGGACATAGATAGATATGAAAACTTTTTGTCAAAAAACCTTGCAATCCAAATCTTAAAATTAAGTACGGGAAAGGATTTGTATGTTCCAACAGGCCAGAGTATCACCAACTTAATGGCTGAGAAAGAAAATGCAGCTTTGCAGTGAGTAGGATGCACCAGAAAGTGCCAGCAGAAGTATTGACTCCTCTGGGCATTGAAGGGAAGAAATGCCTCAGAATGCTGCAGACATCAGGCCCTTCTCTGGATCCTACTAGTAACAAATATTTTTAATGGGTCCCCTTGTTTTGTTTGTGTGTACACAGGCATGGAAAGAACTCGAAGCCACTTATCTCTTTGGCAAAACACCACTCCTCTATGACCTCATTTCCTCTAATCACCTCCTTAATTGCCTTACTCTAAACACATTCAGTTCATACGTTAGCACCTCAATATACATGTGATTAGAAAGGGGAACACACTATCACCTCTAGAATGTATAGACATACATGATTCTGTGCTTTGCTTCTTTTCCCTTATTTTATTCACATTTTATTTATTCAGATGTGTGTGATCCGTGCATGTCTTGTGTGTATGGATGCCCCCAGATGCCAGAGTAGGGTTTCAGATTCCCTGAAGCAGGTTGTGAGCTGCTGTAATACAAGTGGGTGTTGAGAACTGAATTCCAATCTTCCGTAAAGATTTCGAGGGCTCTTAAGTGTTGAGCCATCTCTCCAGGTTTGCTCTATTTTCTTTTAATAGCATTAAAAATCAAGAAATATGTTTATGTAATAGAAAAAAAAAACATGATTTGTTGGATTTAGCCCTTTGGTGGGAGCATAATATGAGTACCCACCTCAGGGATGGATGCACTACCTGATGGAAGCCACCCCTACTCACTTATCCTTGCAGATTGCCAGAGACTCAAAGCAGACTGTTCACCCTATAGTCATTATTTTGAGTCGTGATGGCATAGTTCTAAAGTGATTGTATAAATGCTGTATGGTGTGGTTTAACCTGGCAGGTGATATGCTGTATTCAGGCTATAAATACCCTTCTAGTGGATAAGGCATCTTTCCCCTTGTTGTTTCTAGAAGTGTTTTTTATTGCCTGGGTTATCTTTTTAGAAGTGTTTCTATATGCCCTATTTTGTAGTGCACATGATTGGTGTCTGTTTCCTCAGTACGTTCCTTATTCTACTGCATGTTTCAGGACATTATCAGTATCAGTGTAATTTTCCAGTGGTAGTGATATTTACCGTAGGGATTACAAACCAATTAGAACTTGAGAATAAAGACCTAATGAAATCGGTAACTGAGGTTTACATTTTCTTCTCAGACTCTTCTTAACTCCTCTTTTCTTCAGGTTTTATTTGTTGTTGTTTTATTCTGTTTCTAAACAATGCTCTGTGAGTATGGATGTGATTTAGCCATTACAAAAAAAATGCATTGTATTAACTGTTCCTACCAACCTGCTCATAGATGGATATAAGCACAGTGGTTACTTCATATTCATGTAACTCAGTATGTAGCACTTTATTTCATTTTATGAGAAGGAAATGAAACATTTGACCACACAGAAAATATAGTAATGTTTCAGAGAAGTTTAATGATGTTGAGATTCTACTCGGGCATAACTCAAACCTAGAAGAAAATCAAAACTTTAGGAGAAAGAAGGGTAGACGGAAGAATTGAGAGTGGAAGGGGAAGAGGAAGATAGAGATATAGACAGATGATAGATAATTTTAGATAAATGGTAGATAGACAGATGATAAATGATAGAGAGATGATAGATAGATGATAGATAGACAGCAGATAGATATAGACAAGTAAATAAAAGATAGATAAGATAAAGAGATGATAGACACATGATACATGGATAGCTAATAGATGATAGATAAATATAGATAGATGAGAAAGAGATAGATAGATCATAGATGACATATAGATAAATGATAGATGATCAATTTTAGGTGACAGATATATGATAAATAAATGATAGATACATAGATGATAGTTTGATAAATACATGATAGACAGATACACAGATAGATAGATGATAGATTGATAGATAGCTAGTTAGATAGATAGATGATAGATAGATAGATAGATAGATAGATAGATAGATAGATAGATAGATAGTTGTTAGGTAGATAGTAAATAGAGACAGGAGTCCCACACCCCTACATTGTTTTAATTTTCTACGAGTACAGTAACTCTGATTGTACATGAGAAGAAGCACAGATGCTTTCACCTCACCCAGGGTCCCAAATGGATTAGGTTCTTATTGAACACAGTAAGGATCTTTTCAGTAAAATATTTATCACTGAACTGAGGAGTTGTTTTGAAATGTTGCATTTTAAGTTGAATGCAAAGCTCTGTCCTATCCCCAAATAGTTCTTTCCTGTCTAATATTTTGTGAGTGTGAGTGTGTGTGTGTGTGTGTGTGTGTGTGTGTGTGTGTATAAGGGGTATGTATGAGTGACCATACCCATGCTGCCCACTTGAGTTAGAGAACTTATCAGGGAGTTGGACTCTGGAGAAAATCTGATTTCTCAGCATCCATTGATTGCCTATAGCTTTTCTTCTATTGGCCATATCTGATGAAATTCCCTGTATCCAACTTAGCCTTTAAACTAGTTTTGTCATTATGCAGATATTGACCCGTACCACACTATGTATGTTTCATTGTTGGGCACCTCACTGAATAGCTTTCATAGTATCAGAGGACAAGATTCAAGCTCCCAAGGGATGAAACCAATCAGTGACCTTACCAGATGTAAAGCCTATGAACCAATACAGTGACCACCTCAGCAAACTGTTTCAGGCAGCTGTTTCTTTTGGTGATATAATGACATTTTTATCCTGAAGGTAATCAGCAGGTGAACTGCTGTCTAATTGAACTTTAGGCCCTCTCAATAGGAAGTATTCAGGCATGATTCTGTAAGCATAGCCAAGTACACATGGCTGGAATGGTCAAAGACACTAGAAAGACCCTAGAGCAGAATGTAAACACTTCCCTAGACCAATGTTATTAAATATTCTATTCCAAAGACATATCTTTACACTTGCAACAAGTGATCCTCTCTTCACTCATCCATGAAGCTTATTTTTCCAACAGATGAAGACTATTACAAACATCAGCCAACTGGTCAAAATAAAGAGAATAAATGATTATGAGGTGCCTATCCATAATTGATACATCTATGATGTAAACTATCTTATTGAGTCTTAAATTAAATTCCATTCTAAGTTTATTTTCACGGTGCTTCTCACCTTCTAACAGCAATTATAATAGTATGCATACAAAGTATAATGAATGAGTTAAAGCCCTGAAATAGTGATAATGAATACGTTGTTGAGTTCTTAAATATTAAGTTTATTATTTTGAATTACATACTTTATTAAAGAAAATTCTGCCACCAATATATATAACTATATATATTCAAATAATAACTATGGGTGATTTCACAAATAATATATATGTTCATATATAAATGATCATAGTAATCATTTTACACTTGGCTTATAATTTTAATGAATTTTAATATTTTAAAATTTAAAAAGAAGTTTCTGACAAATCATCTTCACAGCAATTAATTCCTAAACTATTAATTGACACTTGATAAGTGTGTTAATTGATATAAATAGCATGATAGCATATATAGTAAATGTCACACATGTGTTCCTTACAATTAAAATTTATTGATATTAAATTAATTACACATAAAATCACTGTCAGAATGCTAATTATGTTAGATCCTTGTATCAGAAACTTACTTATATTGAATGTTTTTAGTAAAATAAACTTACAGTTTATTGGTTGAACTTTGAGTCGTAAACTTACCTATAAATTAGGAGAAAACGTTCTATTTTCAGAATATTTCTAGCTTAAAATTTATTATATATTCTTTTTATTTTCCCTTGAGCATATATCAAAAATAAAAGTAAATAGTACAGTTAGGACATGGACATGTATTCTTTTTTTATTAATTTTTTATTTATTTCTATATGTATATGAATGTACTGTCTGCATACAAGTTAGTGCACCCGTGTCGTGCAATGCCGCGGAGGTCAGAAGAGAGTGTCGGATTCCCCTGGAGCTGGAGTTCTCCTGGAATTGGAGTTTCAGATGGTTCTCAGCCGCCATGTGGGTGCTGGGGATCAAACCTGGGTCCTCTGCAAGAGCGGTTGGTGCTCTTAACCACTAGGCCATATCTCCAGCCCCGGACATGTATTCTCTCATCTTGTTTGTGTCATGGAAGGTTTTCCTCGAGTGGATGGAACTGGTAAATGAAAAGCCAAAAGGAGCCAGGGGTTCACACCCTACTCCCCCCCCCCAAAAAAAAAGAGACTCTTGAGGACCAGATCCTCAACTGACTGCAAGAAAACAAAAACCTTGGTTAAGCTGGGCTAACTGTGTGGCCTTAAGCATCCAAAAGGAAAGTACAACCAGAAATAATCAGTAAGGCCAGAGCAATTGTACTTCAGATATAAGACTTGAGATCTTAGTAAAAAGACAAAAAGAAAAAGAGAAAGCATGGTTGTTTGACCTGTCTTCAATTCTTACTTTCAAGTGCATCCACTCTGTGGCTGCCACAGCTTTTGCCATTCTTCAAAGACTTGAGACACAGCTTTTTAAACCTCCAATATGGACTGAAAGACTCATTTCTCTCCAAGAATCCTCTAAACCATCAATGCCAGGTGGGAACTACTGAGATACCCAGTTTGTGGACTGAGCAGCTACAGGAATTTCAGCCTCATCAGAGTATAGACTGCTATTGTTGGACTCCCTGCACTGTATCATGGAGGCCAGTACAAGAAGATCAAGACAGGATGCATGCTTACTGGACTTCATTTGGGGGGCCCATGGGAGGGAAAGACCCCAGTGCGGAGCACAAGGGCAAGATTGATGGTTGTTTGGGCTTGCCAAGGAGGAGCCTTGAAACACTTCCTCAAGGAAAATGTGACATCTTTTAGCAAAATAAATAAATAAATAAATAAAATCCTCGAATTCAGAAAAAAGGGTATACTTAAGTACTAGATTCCAAAAATGTAACAGGTCTGACCTCTTTACAAAGTACAGAAATAATATATTTTATTTTTCTTCTTACTTTATGTATATGTGTAGGTATGGGGGATATATGTGTGTTTGTGAATACGTGGATTCTGGCATATATGTTTCCATGCTTGTGTATATCAGAATTAAATGTCAGCTGGATTACTCAAGGAAACCTACTTAAACAAAACCAGGGATGTTTAGGAGCATCATTAAATAGGCTAACCTATCAAGCCAGTGAGTTCTGGACGTCTACTTTTCTCCGTCTTTCATTTTATCATTCCTGATGTTACAAACTCACAGAGTTCTTGATTATTATTTTTTTTGTTGTTATTCTGATGATCTGAAGTCAGGACTTCATACCAGAGAGAGGAATGCTCTAGTGAGTGAACTGCCTCTCCTCAGCTACTAATAAGCAAATTTTAAATATTGAGAACTAGAAAATTATGATGCTAAATGTTAAAGAAGATGATAACTGTCAGTTATACTATTTACAAATAAAATATTTTATGGCAGAGAAAACATACTATTTAATTGTGAAGATTTTCAAAATAATATTGATTTAAATTTTGAGATTCTTCTAAGTATATTTTGTACATATTTAACCTCCTTCTCTATCTCCTGAAGATCTACCTACCTTCACCTTCCTATTGTCCTAACTTCACTCCCTCTTTCAATTTAAAGCTCACCGAGTCCAATTTGTGGTCCCCACATACTATGGGGTTTGGCAACATTCTCATAGATTTGGTTCAACCTAGCAGCCATCACAACTCTCTGTTTCCCAGAAATTATGAAATAATGATGGTTGCTCAGCCAGAGGTGCTGACTCAGTCCTGCTCCCCCATTTCATGATAATATTTTTCTTGGGTTTGCTTTGTGATAGTAGATGAAATTCCGTCACTACTGTGACTTCCTATGTGCACCTGCCCTGCTATGTTCAGAAAGCACTTTCATCCATGGACTGGCTCTTATCATGTCACAGAGATCTTTTCTGGAAGGGTACCCACAGATACCCACCTCTGCCAATGTCTCCCTGGTTACCAGGCAAAATAAAGAGCAGACTCTCAAATCTTAATTTCCAGAAGAATAAAGAGTTAATAGGCTTGCCTACAAAGTGGTGAGCACAATATATCATTTACTATCCAAACAGCAATTCTCTATTCCCTCATGGCCTTCTAGGGTCCTGGCATGAGCCCAGTGCTGTCAGCCCATGATGATGAAATGGCTATTGACCCCCGGCCCCTTGTGTCAGTCTTTTTATATGCCTTTGACCCCAACATGGAGCTGGTGGCTTCCTAGAGTTTCACATACCTCAGCACACCTCAGCAAGCATCCAGAGAATGAAAGCATAACGGGAATATGAGCATCATGGGAATCTCACTGTGCTCTCAGCTTTGCCCTTAGCCCCTCCAGCTAAGTAAACCAGTCACCATCTTTCTAGTTAGAAGGTTTTCCGATGACAGGTCCACTTTAAAGAAGGTGTATCTTATCCCTCATATGGTCTTTCCAGAATATTTAAAGGATGATCCTTTAAAGAGGAGGGAAGTGTTATAAGATGAGGTAAAAGGAAAACATTTTGAAGTTAAACATTGCTAAGAAATTTTATCGGGCCCTTTCTACATGAGGATAGTCACAACCACTAAACATTTGTTTTGGTATATTTACAAGGATTCTTTTCTCAATATGGTCAAAATTTGAGTTTTTATTTTTTTTCAGTTTTTATATCAGCTTAATACAAGAAGGAAAAATTGAAACATCATTCTAACACATTAAAAGTAAGTATATGATGTTTATAATGCAAATTGTGTCCTCTCCTGAAAATTAAGTTTTTCTCACCCAATCTTATTTGAATTCATGGCAAAAAGAGAAGATATACAGTATCATCCTGTGTCACAACAACAAGAAGCATAATCAACGTAACATGTCAATTGACAAAGTTGAATTATGTTTCAGAACAGTCAAGAAATATGTAAGAAATAGTAAATTGAGTTTTCAACTTTGATATCCCAAGGGGATCAGGAAATGTATTCAGAATATTGATAAGCAGTTTCAGAAATATAGACTAGAAAATGTGTCTTCTGAGAAACTCAAATTTTGACCATATTGAGAAAAGAATCCTTGTAAATATAACAAAACAAACGTCTAGTGGTGAGACCATCCTGATGTAGAAAGGGCCTGACATCTTGTAACAATTTCTTACAGTAGGTAGGTTAGACACCACACAGACATAGAGCTATGAAATGCAAGTGAGATGAGGGCCCATATCCTCTTAAAAAATTGACCATAAGGGAGAAAAATACATAGCAGCTAGCATGGTCTACATAGAGAGCTCAAGGCCAGCTGGGGCTACAGGGAGACCCTGTCTCAAAAAGACCAAAATAAACACACACACACACACACACACACAACCCAGCACTTTGCAAAAAGCATTAGATAGCAAAATGCTGTATCTAACTATGTTTATACATTAAGAAACTGAAGAAAACAGACCAAAACATCAAAAAGCACTAAGCTACTACAACAATATAAACAGAAGAAAAAGTCACTCAATAAAGCAGGCCTGAATATCCAAGCAGAAACACATCCAACAAAGGAAATACATATGACCAGACCACAAACAAAACCAACAAACACTATGAAAAATAAAAAATAATGTGTCCCAGAAATTGTATGTGCTCAAGTTCAGATCTTTGGTTTTGTACCATTGGTCAATAGGTCTGTTTTTGTGCCAGTACCAAGCTCTTTTTATGACTATAGCCCTGTAGTATAGTTTGAAGTCTGGTAGACAGATCCCCCCTGTATTGCTCTTTTCACTCAGGGTTGATTTGGCTATTCATGATCTTTTGTTTTTCCAAATGAAATTAAGGACTTTTTCCCAAGCCTGTGAAAAAACTCTTGAGGATTTTAATTGGGATTGCATTAAATCTATAAAGAGTTTGGGTAGAATGGACATTTTCAATATATTAATTTTCACATTCCATGAGCATGGGAGGTATTTCCATCTTCTGATGTCTTCTTAAATTTCCTTCTTCAGGGGTTTAAAATTTTGTTGTACAGATCTTTGGTGTCTTTGGTTAGGTTTGTTCCTAGGTATTTTATTGTTCTGGAGGCTATTGTGAGTAGGAAGGTCTCCTTAAATTCCTCCTTCAGTTGTTTGTTGTTGCTGTAAAGAAAGTCTACTGATTTTTCTAGGTTAATTTTGTATCCTGCCACTTTACTGAAGCTCTTAATCATTTCTAGGAGTTTTCTGGTGGGGTTTTTAGCATCCCTTAAGTAAACAATCATATCATCAGCAAATAGGGATAGCTTGACTTCCTCTTTTCCAATTAATACTCCTTTAATTTCCTTTTCTTGCCTTATTGCCCTAACAAGTGTTTCAAGCACTATATTGAAGAGGAGTGGTGACAGGGGGCAACCTTGACAAGTTCCTACCTTTAAAGGGAATGTTTCTGTCCTTTCCCCACTTAGGATGATATTGGCTGTGGGTTTCCTGTATATGGCTTTGATTACATTGAGTAATGATTCTTCCAATCCAATTCCCTATAGGACTTTAAGCATGAAGGGATGCTGGATTTTGTCAAAGACTTTTTCTGCATCAATTGAGATGATTGTGTGGTTTTTGTTTTTCAGTCCATTTATATGCTTGATGATATTTATTGATTTTCATATGTTGAACCACCTCATATTTGATGAGGGGGCCAAGAAGACACAATGGAGGAAAGACACCATCTTCAACAAGTGGTGTTGGCAAAACTGGATCACCACTTATAGAAGAATGAAATTAAACCCCTACCTCTCATCCTGTACAAAAGTCAACTCCAGATGGATTAAAGACCTCTAAGTGAAACCCTAAACTCTGAAGGTGATAGAAGAAAAAGTTGGCAGTAGACCACAAGACATAGGCATAGGAAAAGACTTCCTAAATCAGACAGCAGCTGCGCAAGAATTAAGGTCAATTGACAAATGGGACCTCATTAAACTCAAAAGTGTCTGTACATCAAAAGAAACAATCAATGAAGTGAAGAGAAATCCCACAGAGTGGGGGGAAACCTTTACTGCAGATACATGTGACAAAGTATTGATTTCCAGAATATATAAACTACACAAAAAACAAAGGAGAAAGAAAACAAATGGCCCACTCAATAGATGGAGCAAAGAGCTGAACAGAGACTTCACAAGTGAGGAATTATAGATGGCTGAGAAACATCTTAAGAAGTGTTCAACATCATTACTAATTAAGGAAATGCAAATTAAAACCACTTTAAGATTTCATCTTACTCCAATAAGACTGGCTAGGATCAAGGAAACAAATGATACCAAGTGCTGGAGAGGTTGTGGGGAAAGGGGAACTCATCCACTGCTGGTGGGAATGTAAACGGGTACAGCCACTATGGAAAGCAGTGTGGAGAACCCTTGGAAGACTTGGAATGAACTTGCCACCTGACCCAGCCATACCACAGCTGGGTATGTACCCACAAGACTCATCTTCCCACAGAGATACATAAACAGCCATGTTTATTGCAGCTCTCTTCACAATAGCAAGGAGCTGGAGCCAACCCAAGTGTCCCTCAACTGATAAATGGATAGAGGAATTGTGGTACATGTACACAATGGGGTTCTATGCAGCAGTAAAGAAAGATGACATCATGAACTTTGCAGGTAAATGGTTGGAGCTAGAAGATATGCTGAGTGAAGTAACACAGTCCCAGAAAAACAATGAATGTTTATCCCTCATCTGTGGATGCTAGCACCAATTACCTAATTGTATGGCAAACTGTGCAAGGTCAATGTGATCTGAAAACAACTGTGCTCTTATATTGTAGAATCCCTTAAAAAATGAACAAACAAACAAAAAATCCTAAGTATGTAAGAGCAAAAAATAAAAATAAATAAAAAATGATGTGTCCCCACCAAACACCGCTAGATTTATAGATATAATCTACAATGAGAACTAATTAGAAGAACCCAGGACACAGAATTTAAATAATAATAATCATAAACATGAGCAAAGAACTAAACTAACTTAACACAGAAACAAATAATCAATGAACTCAAAGAGATAGGGATAAACTCCTGATTGATAAAGAAAATGCAAATACACAGCTTGCTGAAATGATGAAAATAGTTCAGTATTTGCATAGTAAATTCACAAAATAGATAGAAATATTGAATAAAATAGGCTAAAAAGGAGGTGGAATTGAAAATATCAATAACCTAATTTGAAATGACAGGAAAAAGCCTCACTAACCAAATGAATGAAGTGGAAAACAGACTATCAAAAGTGGACAATAAAGTTGAATAATTGGTCCACAAAAGCAAATATGAAAAACTTAAAACCACGGAAAAAAATATCCAAAAAAAATTGGACACCATGAAAAGACCAAATTTATACATCCTGGGGGTAGAGCAAGGAGAAGAATCTCAGTTCAATAGCATTGATAAGATCTTCAACAGTATTATAGAAAAACAGTCCCTAAATTAAGGAAAGATGTAGCTATACAGAACACTGAATAGACAGGATCATAACAGAAACTCCCTGTGGCAAATCATATTAAAACCAGTGAATATACACAACAAAGAAAGGGTATTGCGTGCTGCAAGATAAAAATATGTTACATATAGAGGAAAACCAATCACAATTACACTTGATCACTCAAGGCAAAAAATAGAAGCCAAAAAGCCTAGATCCAAGTATAACAAGTTCTAAATAATCATAGGTGAAAATCAGATTACATTACCAAGTAAGTTCATCAAGTAATAGAGATTGACTTAACTTCATGTATTCTAAAAGTATACAATGCAACAAAGCTTAAAATCAACAGCAAAAGCACTAGTAAATACAGAAACATATAGATATTAAACAAAACAACTGATGAACAACTAATGAGTCACAACATAAATTAAGAAAGGAATAAAAGTGCACCTGCAACTAAATGAAAATAATAAACACAAAAAAATTCCAGTGCACATTAAAAGAAATATGAGTAAAGTTTTATTTTTAATTTTTATTGTTTTTTACAACAGATCTTAATCAAATTTACACCCCCCTCCCATACACACCACCCTACACCCCTAATAGACTGCATACCTTTTGTTGTGCATGTTGTCTCTGGAGTCTAGTCAGCCTATCCAGACATCATAAGTACAGTCCACTCTCCCTCTACCAATAGTAATCATTCTCCATTACTTCCCGGGCTAGGCTAGGGCTCATTTTGCACTGTTCATTTCCAACCCTCCACCCTGTGCCCTTGCTGACTGAGTTGGCATAGGTCTGGTGCTTGATGCTACTTCCACTTACAGGAGTTCACATGTGCAAGCTTCCAGTGCCTGAAAACCTGTTTTCTCATGTTCATGCAGCAATCCACTTTCTTATAGTCATTCTCCCCACTCTTCTACAATGGTCCTGAGTCATGGCTGATTGAGGTTTAATACGAGAATTCCATTCAGGGATATATACTCTGTAATCTCTTATTCTTTAATAATTTTCCAGTTGTGGTCTTCTGTGTGCATCACATACTGTTATATGAGAAAACTTTGCTGGGGAGTGTTGAAGCATGAACTAGTTTTCTTTCTATTTGCCTTCCACTATGTTCCATGAGCATTAGTTGTAGAGGTCCTACTGTAGGTATGTCATGTAGGACTAGGCATCTCTCAGAAATAGAGTCTCTGCCACACATGCAAGTGTACAGATGGCCTCTGGAATGCCAGAGAGTGTTACCAAAGGCCACTAAACCAATAAAGCAAATATGGGTCTCCCTGAGTCAAGCAAGACTCCACCGTCAGCACCAGCTACACCTCACCTGCCTGGAAATACTGTGCAGCAGAGGCAGCCATGTGCCTGTATATCCCAAATCTAATTGGCTATTGGCTCTCCCCTTGGAGAAATAACCCATGGCTGATGCCACAAGCTTACATCCTCTACAGGTTAGGAGATGTTATAAGCCACAGTAAGACCCTGTCATATTTAACAGGGGGGAAAATTGTAATTCATGGATTAACATATCCAAACATGTGTCTATGCTAAAGTAACCTACCATAACTATTAGTGCTGCTTAAATACCTATATATCTAATTGCTTGTTCTTCATTAGTAGGATCGAAAGGTTATTCCTGGACAAACTGTCAGCCCATGAAAGGAAACAGCCAGAATTGACCAGAGTCCAAGTCAACAGCTCCAGAGAGAGTGGACTGTTTTACCTCTCATCCACCTGTGCCCCTTTTCTAAGCCTAGGGAACAACCTGCGGAAGAGGGGGCGTGGTAGAATGTAAGGGCTGCGATTGGGGTGAATGGTGAAACTACAGCAATGTAGTCTGGACACTCATTTGATCAACTTGATTGAACAAACAACCTGTCACCCCCCACTGGATGGTGGGGCTGTAGGTGTTTGGGCACAACAGCCTGCAGATAGGTTTTGCATGAAGGATGCTTGTACTCATGGATTATCACTTATAGCTAAAAATGAAAAAAAAAAAAAATGAGAGAAAGATGCAGGACAGTTATGGCAGAATGCATGATCTGGGATGGGGTGGGGGTGGGGGGGAAGGGAAAGGGAAATAAGCCTGAACTGAATTGGAAAAAATGTATGAAATGCACAAAGCATCAATAAAAACTAATTTAATTAGAAAAAAAAAAAGAAATAGAGTCTCTGAATGTGACCAATTGTGGAACTCTGTATAGCCTCCATCTGTTTCAAAATAGGAAGTTTCTTTTATGAGTGGTCTGTGATATACTTGTCTGTAAATGAAAGAATCCATAGTTAGCATAAGGTTCGAAATTTCATTTGTCTAGTGATATGCTACAGATAGGGATTACTCCAGAATTAAATATCTCCAAAATGAAAATTTTAAATCTTTGAATGACATAGAGGAGGACAGAGTTGAAAAGTCCTGCATGCTCATGGGATCAGTAGAATTAATAGCATGAAAATGACCATCTTAACAAAAAGCAATTTATAGATTCAATGCAGTGCCAATCAAAATACCCATGATGTTATTCATAGAGGTAGAAAAATCATCCTCAAATTTATATGGAGTCACAAAATTCCCCAGATATCTGAAGACATACGTTTGTAGCTCTAAGCACTTTAATTAAAACTTAGAAAGTTCTCTTCAGGCTTGGTGGGCCTTTAATCCCAGCTCTCAAGAAAAGGAGCCAGGAGGATCTCTATGAGATCAAGGACACCATGGACCATGTAGTGACTTCCAGGTGGGCTGGGACTAGGGAGACCCTATCAAATAAACTAAAAACAACTACAAAACAACAAAAATTCCAGGATGCTTTGAGAGTCAATTCTTAGCAGCATTGCGTTGATTCTTCTGGTCTCGTTGACTCTCCTTTGATCTTGATGTCAGTTCCATGTCACTTCTCCATCATTACATGGAAAGACCTACCATGCTCCTGGACCGGAAAAATCAAGATAGTGAAAATGACCATATTACCGAAAGCAGTGTACAAATAAAATGGCATTTTTCACAGAATAAAAAAATCCATCCAAAAGATCATTTAGAAGCTTTAAAGACCACAGATAGTAATAGTAATCCTGAACTCAAAGAGCAATACCAAGGTTTTTCACAGAAATTTTGTGTCATTTTCGCATCAGTGGGCATGCCTTTCAAGGCCAATTGTTATAATAGCTTGCAGGATTCATATCTGGGAGGGTAGTGAATACTTTGCTCCTTTGGTAGTATTCATGGGATCTTTCAGCTCTATGAAACATTAGCAGTATTGAATTCTGGCTTAATATCTCCTTGTTTCTTCTACACTCATGTATACCAAAGACAATAGGGTCTTATTGTGACATTCTTGTGTGTAAACAAAGAGCATGAGTGATGAGTATTGTTTGAAGGTCTAGGGACTCTTCTTGGTCAATACCTTCCAGAGAACTAAGGTGTCTGGTAAGAAATTTGTCCCTCCGTTTTAGGGGAAAATTTATTACAACTCTTTATAATATATATTATAATATATAATATATATTATATATATTATAAAGAGTTATAAAATGTATATATATATACATTTTTATAATGGTATTCTTCAAATAACTTTTCAAGTTTAATAATTCTGGACTCTGTGGACCCTCACCTCTGTTGCATAAACATACAAGAATATTGTAACACATATAAATAAAATATAAATCTTTAAAAATATAAATTCATTTAAAATATATTGTAACAAATAGGACTTGCTTCAGGAACAGAAGTTGAGTAAAATAAAATCAGTTGGGTAAAGCCCCATAAAATTGAAATAAAGAAAAAAAGTCCTATCTCAGTAAACATAAAGGTAGAAAGTTTATCAAATGTAAACCTGTTTATGATTAAAATGGTCAGCCCACCAGGAATTGAAGGAAATTCCTCAACATAATAAAGTCTATTTATATGAAACCCACTCCTAATACCATACCAATGGGCCTGACTGAAAATGTTCTACCAAAGAAAAACAAAAATACAGAGCAAATTATTAACATATCCTGTTTATGATTAAAATGGACAGGATACGGGAATAGAGGGAACTTCCTTAACATACTAAATGCCATTAATATGAAACCGACACCTAATATCATATCAATATGATTGACTGAAAACTTTCTACCAAGGAAAAATGAAAAATAGACAGCTCTACATTTAACCCTGTTTTCAACTTATATTAGGGAATAATGTTAAAAGAAAAGAAGGGGCATTTCAAATGTAATTAGAGCATCCTTTTTGCTCATGAATGAAGGAGCTTTATACATTACGCATCACATAACATCAAACAAGCTGTATAAGGAGATCAAATTGTACTCAGGAGATATTCAGTTGCTTTTTAATATTTTATTTATTATTTTTGTCATATGTGTATGAGTGTATCGCTTGCATGTAAGTGCATCCACGTTATACAATGCCTGGGGAGTCAGAAAATGGTGACCCATTCACCTGGAAGTGGATTAGAGATAGTTGTTAGCACTCATGTGGGTGCTGAGTATTGAACCTGGGACCTCTGCATGAGTAGCTGGTGGACGTAACCATTGAACCATCTCTCCAGCCCGTCAGCTGCTTTTGGATGTCGAGCTTGCCATCATACTGGCTTTATTTGAATGCACACTTTTTCCAAGAAGTAAAGAACTCCGATTTGCAGTTTACTGTAATGTGAACAGTGGATAGTATGTGGCATAATGTATCAACAATTATCTAATATATAATTTAATATATGGTATTTATTTGGCTACAGAGCTCTTATGTGTTCCTTTAAAAAACATATATTAGACATACAATTGTAATTACATTTATTACATGTAAGCATGATCATCATAGAAACTACCAACCAAAATATTAGTTCACAAAATAACAATTTACTTAATTTTCCTTCGGTCTCTTGATTTTGAAAATCCAATGCAATCTATGGAAATAAGACAAATTACAGTCTTTGTGTACTCTTCTATGCATAGCATTAAATGATTTCACAGAGACATTAGCAAACAGCTTATAAGAAATTCAGTTTATGTCATTTGCTGCATTTATTCTAAGATAATTTATAGTTTTTGAAGCAGCCATTAAATAAGATCTTACTAGGTGTGTTGTCAGTGTATGGAAATGCCACTGATTGGGGGAATGTTAATTTTAAATCCTCCTAATTTGTTGAATGTATTTATCAGCTCGGGGATTTTTCTGGTGGAGCCTTTAGGATCATTTATGTATACAATCATATCATCCCCAAATAAGGACACTTTGACTTAGTCCTTTCCAGTTTGTATCCCCTTCATGTACTTTCTGTCCTTGAGCCCATTAATGTGGCAGATTACATTTATTGATTTATGTATTTTGAACTATACCTGTACCTCTGAGATGAGTCTAATTTGATTATTATAGTTATTATAGATAATATTTTTAATCTCTGATCACATTTGTTTTGTAAGTATTTTATTAAGGACTTTTGAATCTATGTTCCTCTGAGAGATTACTCTGTAATTACTTTTCTGTTGGTCTTAGTTCTTCATCAGGTTTGGGTATAAGAATAATCCTTACTTCCTAGGTATGTTACTTCCTTTTCTATGTTACAGAATAATTTGAAGAGTATTAGAATTAGTTCTTTGAAGGTTGAGTAGATTGCTGCACTATGTCCATTTGGTACCAGGATCTTTAGTTTGGATCTTTTTCTTTCTTTCTTTCTTTCTTTCTTTCTTTCTTTCTTTCTTTCTTTCTTTCTTTCTTTCTTTCTTTCTTTCTTTCTTTCTTTCTTTCTCTATTCGTTTTGGTGTTTTTGCAACAAGGTCTCCATTTAGTCCCAGTGGCCTGGAGCTTACTATGTAAACCAGTCTGGCCTTGAACTCACAGAGATCCACCTGCTTCTGCCTCCCAAGTGCTAGGATTAAAGGCCTGTGCCACCAAATCAGGCTAGTTCAGATATTTTCAATTATTGTAACTATATCATTGGTTGTAACGGGTCTGTTTAAAATAATTATGTAATTTTGATTTAATTTGGGTAGGCATTTATATAAATATATCTATTTTCTTGATTTTCTAAGTCAGTGGATTATAGATTTCTGTTTTGATGTTTTTGAGAGAGGGGTTCCCTGTAGATACATACTGTTGGAGTTGAATTCATTATGTAGATCAGGTTGGTCTCTATCTCAGAGAGAGTTCTACCTGCCCAGAGGCAGAGATTAAATGGGTGCATTACCATGCAGGAACATGTCTTTTTTTTTTTTTTTTTTTTTTTTTTTGGTCTTTTTGAGACAGGGTCTCCTTGTAGCTCTGGCTGTCCTGGAATTCGCTATGTAGACTTGAACTCACAAAGATACACCTGCCTCTGCTTCCCATGTGCTAGGATTAAAGGCATGTGACACCACACTCAGCTGCCAGACAGATGTCTACAAGTATGTTCTTATGGCCTGCTGAATTTCTTCAAGACCTGTTGTAGTATTTACTACAGCTGAGATTGTTAATTTGGGTCTACTCTTGCTTCTTTTTTTCTTTTTCTTTTTTTTTTTTTTTTTGATTAAGTTGGCTAAAATTTTCAATCCTCTAATCTTTTCAAAGAATCAACTTTTCTTTCTTTGATTCTTTTCATTTCTATTTCATGAATTTCTGTGGGAAAACTTAGTTAAGATGGGTTGCATTCTAAACCAGTGGTACCTCCTTGGTCACTACTAAAGGGTGAGGTGTAGTGACGAAAAGATTTAGGATTTGGCCCTGAGAACTGAGTCATGATGGGTATTTAAGCAGACATCTTGGAATAAAATCTCTCTCTGCATTTGGACCTCACCCTGTGTACACGTGGTGTGCTTTCCCGCGTGAGTTTTCTACATGGGTTGTCCTGGAACAAAGTGGGCCCCACCACAAATCCCAGTGGCGACCCCACAAATTTCAGCTTTGATTATATTTAATATACTCCCATCTGTTTTGTAGCTATTGTTTGTCTTTGGTTTTCCAAAGCTCCCAGGAGCATCATTAATTTTTTATATGACATGCTTTAAATTTTCTGGTGGAAAAAGGGATTGGCTACTATAGTTTTCCTCTTAAGGCTTCCTTCATTGTATTCCAAAGTTTTTGTTATGCCGTATTTTCATTTTTATTCACTTATAAGGAATTGTTGACTTCCCTCTTGCTCTCTCCCATGATCAAATTTTCACTCATTAGTGTGCTGTTTAGCTTCCATATTTCATTCCATTTCTATTCTTGTTGATATCTCGCCATATTAATTTGTGGTTGAAAAGAACTGAACAGGATATTTCAATTTTTGTAAATTTGTGGAAACATTTTGTAAACTAATGTGTGGTCAATTTTCTACACAGTTCTGTGCGTTGCTGAGAACAAAGCTTATTCTTTAGTGTTTGTGTACAATGTTTTATGGACGTCTGCAATGTCCATTGGGTTTATGGTTGATTCAATTCTAGAGTTTCCCTATTTAGTTTCAGTCTTTGAGCTCTCAATTGGTGACAGAAGGATACTGTCACTACATTGGAGTCAATGTAAGATTTATTGCTAATAATGTTTCTGTTATGAAGCTGTGTATGTACCCTGTGTGAAGTACATATGTGGTTACTATTCTAATATCTTCTTAGTTTTTAAATAAATATGAAAAGATTTACTCTGTTTCTTCTAAGTACTGGTAGTTTGTCAGATATTAAAATAGCTACACCTGCTTGTTCCATATGTTCAGTTTCATAAGTTATTATGGAAATGCAAATTAAAACCACTTTTACATTTCATCTTATCCTAGTCAAAATGGCAAAGATTCAAAATAATAATAATTAATAATAATTAATAGGAAATTCTGGCAAGGTTGTGGAGGAAAGGAACTCTTATCATCAGCTGGTAGGATTGGAAACTGGTGTAGGCATTATGGAAATCAGTCTGGAGATTCTTCAAAATGCTAGAAATTGATTTAGCAAATGACCCAGCTATACTACTGATGGGAATGTATCAAAGGAATTCATTCCCTACTACAGAAATACCTGTTCATACATGTTCATTGATGCCTTTTTCATAATATCCAGACATGGAAAAAACACCTATATCTATCATCTGATGAATGCATAATTAAGGTGTGATACACAGTAGAATATCATAGTCTTTAAAAAATAAAATTAGGCAATTTTCAGGTAAATGGATGGAACTGGAAATAATTATTCTCAGTAAAGTAACCCAGATCCCAAAAGACAAATGTCACATGCCATAGCTGGATGCTTTGAAATCCTAGATAATTTATGTTTCATGTTGAAAATCCAGAGATGTCAGGAAACACAGAAAAGGATGTAAAAGAGGAAGGACACTTATCTAGAGGGATAGTAAAATGCAGTGATATGAAGGGAAAGGGGAATAATAAAATAGGAAGGATTAAATGAGGATGGTGAATTGGAGAGCAGGGAAGAATTAGGAGTATGAAGAGAAATAAGCAACATTAATGGCCTTCAGAAAATGTGTATTTAATCCTACCACTACAGAAGCTTCTTAAAGTATATACACGTACCTTATAAAAATGAATGGAGTTATCTTTATCACAGTGGGATATTGCTACTAGACTCCAATGGGTAACAGAATAAAACACCAATACCAAGAAGGGACTCCCTGTTTTTGAAGCTGTTGGCCAAGTGTCCCTAAGATCCTGTGGCAATACTTGCCATTTCCTCTGTTCTTTTTTTATCTACCAGAACTTCATATTAAAAACCAATTCCTGAAAACCCTACATACATAAGTTGCACCCCAAACAAAGAGAAATGAAGGTGGTATTTTCTTAAAAGCCTTACCTCTGCCGGCTAGTTTTCACAGTGATTTAAGGTATTATGCCCATTTCTGGATGAATAAATAAGCATTATCCTTTCTTACTTGTAAATCATATTAACTATAACAACAAGGGTTCTGTGAGTACAAGCTCACTGGTTCAGTAGGGACTTGTGTATGATGGGAGTAGCCAACTATGTTTTAATTGGATTTAAAGTCTGTTATATAAGATGGAGCTTATACACACCCTCATTTACATTAGGTTAGTCAAGTCATAGGTAATAGGGAAGACCCAAGTGCTAGTTTTCTTCTCAATAGTTACAGTATATAACCATAGATTAAATATCTCTGATCTATCATCAGAGAAGCTACCATATGAGTAGATAGTTATTAATACAGTATAGAAATGACTTTTGTCAATGGACATAATGTGGACTAACACATTTTAATTAATCCTAGAAAAATCATGCCTTCGGGTCTGATGACAGGACATATCTTTGGCAACCTCGGTTTGTTACTCCACCCAAAAAGGTAATGAAGGAATATGATTATACATGAGAATTAACATATCAAAGCAAAGCAGTAGTGCACCCATCCACTGGAAACAATGGAAAGACAGATGACCTTGGATAAATGTGAACCTGGGATGAACAGACTAGATGTTCCTTGAAGACTGAGAGTGGGGGGAATTGAATTTCTACTTTCCTGATGAAGCTAGAGAAAGTATTTTGAATAAATGTTAATTGTGGCTTGACTAAGGGAAACTGGGAGAAGCAGGTTTCAGAGATGGTCCCATTAGCACAGGGTGGGAACACGGACCAGGCCATATACACAGTCCAAAGAATCAGCACTGTAATCTAAAAAACAGCTAGGTGAACTTGTGTCCTTCAAGTTTGGTCGACTCTTCGGAACTTAAAGAGTTGTTCTACTTGTTCACATGATTATATTGTTGGTGTCATAAACATTGTGACACAGAACCACACAACAGAGAATCAGAGCAGGGAGAGTGCTTATCACTGAGTAGGACACCTATATCTAACTTAAGCCTCCCAAGGCTCATGGATCATTGCAGAATATTGTTAAGTACCAGAGGAAGTGAATGAATATAAAGAAACAGTGTGCTGCCGACCTCTGGTCCCTTCATCCTGTGAATTAAAGTGATGGTGTACACAGCCTGGGAAACGCCATTGTGTTTTGCCAGGAAAACGGCTCCAGGTGAAGCAAACTGGTTATCTTGACTTTGAAATTCCCTATCCTCAGATGTGTTGTGGTCGCCTGTTATTTTACTACCCATCTTAACTTTCTTCGATGTTTTACAATTCTCTGGCCACTATCCACTGCTTATCTTATCTTTTGTAATCCTGCAGCAGTTAGGAACTGAAATTTTAGTTTTTTACTGTCTGCCAAGAATTTCTAAAAAACAAAAACAAAAACAAAAACAAAAAACAAACAACAATAACCACCACCACAACAAGAAACCCCAGGATATAGTGTTTACCTTTATAAGCATAACTTGCCCCTGAGTTGTGGCAGTACCCACCACTCCCAGGACCTGGGGTCCAGTAACTGTCCTGCCCAAATTAACATTAATTCAGGTAATTGGTAATTGGAACCCGCGGGTGTGTGTGTGGTCTTTTCTCCCACTGATACCAGCTCGGCAATACTCAAGACAATGGTGACAGCATTCACAATGCCTATGTTAGTTCAAATCAGGAAAAGTACCATCATGGACATAGGAGATGTTGGCAAGTGATGGTTTCTGGGAAATGCTTAACCAGACTCTTTCAGGGATGGAACGCTTGTTAGGCTAAACAGGCTCCATTGGATAGGCCTTCTTTTTTAAAATTTTTAAAAATTAAAAAAAAAAGAAAAATGTTCCAGAAATTTGAGCAGGGGAATGAAAATGAAAGCGACTATTCTGGCAGGTGTAGTCCACCTGTTATGCACCTTTCTGCATAAGAATAATTCCGTGTTCACTCTACAGATACTTGCCTATTTCATCATTTTGAGGAATAATAGCAAATCATTTCAAAAGTTGAAAAAAAAACAGTTCATTTCAACAATGTTTGTTCTGCCTGATATATTAAGCATAAGAACAAATCAATTAAAAGCAGGGGTATTCTATCTCACTGTTTTTTTTTGTTTTGTTTTGTTTTTTTTGTCTTTTTGAGACAGGGTCTCCCTGTAGCCCCAGCTGTCCTGGAACTCATTCTGTAGACCAGGCTGGCCTTGAACTCACAAAGATCCACCTGCCTCTGGCTCCCGAGTTCTAGGATTAAAGGCATGCACCACACCCAGCACACTGTGTTTTCTTATTGAATGTAGGTGTTAACATATATGGCAATTTATTTACAGATAATTAGACAGTTTTAATAAATTGGCTTATTATTTCTCTATTTTCTGCAAATGATACTAAATTATTTTAAGTAGAATTAATTTAAATGAGCATAGTAATATGAGTTTAATTTTTTTGAAAGTTGTTTGTAGTCTCAATAGATGTTAAAATAAAAATTAAATAAATATTTACAGAAATGAAAACATTAATACCATCAACTCTTAAATTACAGAACTTTTTGAATTCTATACTATTTTAAAATACTAAACACTTATCTAAACATCTTCAGGTTAAGGAGTATATAATTCCACCTATTTAATAAAACTAAGTTAAAACTTTTCCCAAAAAATAATGAATTTATTTAACTCAAGCTATTTTATATCTAACATGCTTTTCATATTGAGCACTGACTTTTGAATATGGCATCTAAAAAAAAGAATTTTGACATGGACAATGATTTGTGTGTTTTATTCTGAATAAATAAATGTATCCTTACTTCAAGTGACATATCAAAGCTGTAACTATAATATTATAAGTACATGATGTCTAATGGAAAGGTCAGCCACAGTAAACAATCCCTACCTTTCTATGTGTCTGCATCCTGTCATTACTATCACTCAATGGTTGTGCTACTGTCTGAGTAATGTTTAATTTCATTTTAGCTGTCATTTAGTTACATTTTAAAATACATTATTACTTCTACTCTTAGCAACATGTCAGATTAAATTCAGATTAAATATTCTGAAGACTCTTTGACTATAAATACTTATAAGTGCTGAATATGTTCTAACACATTTTCAGACTATATTGCTGTCTGTGGTTAATAATAAAATAAAAATAGTAAATCAAGTAGCAAAATTAAGATACTGCTAAAAGTTGTTAAAACAGAACACATCCACTAAAGGTTGTCCTGGAGTATTTTAATGATATTATAATATAAAATCTTGAATGTTGAAAGTCAGTCAGAAAAAAAAAATATATATATATATACATATATACATATACATATATATATATATATTTAGTTTTCTTTAAACAAGGGTTCTAATGATAAACAAGGGAAACAAAATTATATAGGAAACTTCTGTTTCCATGAAAATATAAGAGGAAAAAATTGGCACAATATCTATTAATTAAGTTATACATCTTAGATCTCAGTAGTACAGGTACAATGAAATACTTGTTTCTAAAAATATCACAATATACTCAGCCAGCCCTCACGTGAGTTGGCTACCCAAATTTCATCAAACAAATAACTCAGGAAGCCCAGAACACAAGGGAACAGAATACAAATTCTTGTTTTGGATTGAGTATTTGCGAGAAATCAAAGCAAATAAAATTTTCTATAGAACCATGGTTGAGCCAGTCTTTAAAATTTTTTCAACTTAAGGTTGTTCAAACATGAGACTTCCATCAAGTCCAAGGGATCTTTCTGAAGCCCCCTTCCAGCCTCTGTGGGCACTGCACAACAAGGGTACACTTGCATATGTACATGCAGGCATAACACTTAAAATAAAAAATAAATAAAAATTTAAAATGTTACAAAAGGCATTATTAAGCAATGAACCCCAAATACAACAGGACAATAGTCTGCGATAAGAACGTTAAATGTGCTGAAGTTGAGAACTGAGATTATAAAACAGGAAGCTTATACTCTGAGGAGTGGCACACTGGGATATTTAGGAGTGCAGACCAAAGAGATATGCACATTATCCTCGAATATGATGTAGCTTCAAATGATTCTGGAAAATGTGAAAATATATAAAAGCAAAAGGAAGGAATGATAGGTAAACTGAGTCAAATATTAGACACAGTGCAATCTAGAGATTAGTTTAGAATTAGTATAGAAAATTAATATAAAATGATTCTTTGTAGCTCTAACTTTTCAGTAATCTGGAAATTATTTTCAAATAACAAATTTGAAAAAGTGAAAAATACCTGTGTATTCAAAGCTATAAAATTGACCTATTGTATATTTTAAGATAATAAAATGAGTAATAACAATAGTAGATGAATAGGCCAATTATTTAATTATACCTAAAGTAAACTTACTTATTAAGAATATACTTCTTTTTTTAATTTTTATTTATTTCTGTATGTGTATGAATGTACTGTCTTCATGCAAGTCTGTGCACCCGTGTCGTGCAATGCCGCGTAGGTCAGAAGAGGGTGTCGGATTCCCCTGGAACTGGAGTTCTCCTGGAATTGGAGTTTCAGACGGTTCTCAGCCGCCATGTGGGTGCTGGGGATCGAACCTGGGTCCTCTGTAAGAGCGGTCGGCACTCTTAACCGCTAGGCCATCTCTCCATTAAGAGGATACTTCTAAATGAATTATTCTGAATTTAACAGAGGAAGGATGACTCATTATAAAAGGAAGCAAGAGACATAGAAACTAGATTGAACATGATGTACACCGAATTTTCAGTAAGTCACAAGAAATATAATGCAAAGGGGTAAGGGAGATATCATGAAATCAGTAACTCATGAAGTACTGGATTATGGATTTAAAAAGTCTCCTTATAGAAAAAAATAAATAAGGCATGAGTGTTCTGGGGTACGTTCATACTGTCTCACAAGGGTCGGATGTTAAATGTCCCAAATTTTTAAGCCTAATATTTTAAATATCTGTCAATTGCACTGGTCAAGGTGAAAATATTTACATAGTCACATAACAGCCTCCCATGAGTAGCACATACCAGGCATTTCCTCTGGAGACTTAGTTTCCCAGGATATCAGTAAAAAAGAAAGAAAAATTATATGTGTAGGGACAGAGAGACAAACAGATGATTTATAAAGAAATCCCGTTTATCTGACATCAGTACAAAATGATAGTGTCAACAATGAAATATGAGACAATGGGCTATCCCCAACGGCTCTGTGAACTAGGATTTTAGTTATGGTAAACTGATTCCAAGATGCAGTTATTCTCTAACAAACAAGTCACAGCAAATTTTCAGCTTAGGATATATTTCAGGGAGATTGACAATTATTAAAATGCAAATTAAGATGAATAATGAAAATTATAAATATCTACAAATGTGAGAATAAAATACATTATGAGGAGAATACAATTGTACTAAAATGTTTTTTGGTCTTTGTGAGACAAGGTCTCCCTGTAGCTCCAGCTGTCCTGCAGCTCACTATGTAGACCAGCCTAGCCTTGAACTCACAGAGATATGTCTGCCTCTGGCTTCCAAGTCCTGAGATTAAAGGCATGCACCACAACACCCAGCTTTATTACATTTTTTAACAAATCTTTTATGTACAAAAAACATAGTATAATTATGAAAAGGAAACCTTGACTTATATTATGAATATACATTACTTAAAAATAATTATAAAATTAGTAAATATGAATATATATTTCTTAAAGGGATTAATGGAAATTAGAGAAAATATCATAATTAAGATGATAGAAGAGGGGCTGGAGAGATAGCCTAGCGGTTAAGAGCACCGACGCTCTTGCAGAGGACCCGGGTTCGATCCCCAGCACCCACATGGCGGCTGAGAACCGTCTGTAACTCCAATTCCAGGAGAACTCCAGTTCCAGGGGAATCCGAGACCCTCTTCTGACCTCCGTGGCATTGCACGACACGGGTGCACAGACCTGCATGCAGACAGTACATTCATACACATACAAAAATAAATAAATAATAAAAAAATAAAAAAAAAAGATGATAGAAGAAATGCTTCTTGAAATTAACAGCATATGTTATAACGTATATGGAAAACTAAACTATAGGAATATTTTTGAATTAGAAGCAGTACTAATTTTTTTATTTCAGATATCAATTGTTAATATAAAAAGTATTTAATTATGTTCTTGTAGTGATTGCATTAAAAACACATTTATCAATACAGATGATGATTATGGAAGTTTGCTCTCTGATAACTCTAGGCTCTTTGTCAAAGGTTAAAAATTTGCAAATATGATATAAACCATTATTTAGCCATCTATACACATTTTAGGGGAATCTATCACATCAAAAATTCATATTCAAAGTTTATATTCAGATGTACATATTTATTCTGTGATAAAATATTTAAATAATAAATATACATAAATGATTAAGGTTATCATTGTGAAGATAAGGTGGCAACAGCTATATATAGTAAGATTTGAATAATCATCGGAGAATAAAAATCTTGTGTTAAATGTGGATTTTTCTTCCTCATCTCAATATTTTATAAAACTATTTTATAGAAATAAAATTTCAATAATTAGAATAAAATTTTCAGTTATTGAAAAGACAAACCACAAGTTAGAAAGTAAAAATTATGAAATTTAGATAAAAGATTGCATAGGATAAGTGAAAACTCATATAAATCATTACATAAATCAAGCAACTCAGAGGATGGTCTTACAAACTATGGATAGAAGTATTTCCTAGGAATGGTCCCAACTTCCCTGGTAATCAAAAACTAATCTAAAATCAAACCTAGATACCACAACATAGAAATCAGAGCCACAATTAATACATTTGATTTTGAAAGATTTTCTGAAATAATAAGCAAATTATTTTTTTTGAAAACATGAAACATTGTTTTATTTTGCTTTCAAAAGAGCAGGGATTACTACATACATTTTTAATGAAGACAATATCTTCTGTCCAGTGTTTTCCTTCTATCTTAAAACCAAATGAACACTTTATCTGTATACAGAGGATGAAGCTGACAATATAGATGCATTGTTCCTAAAAGCAAATAAATTAAATTGGAGTGCATGCCCACTAAGGGTGCAATTGGTAATTCTAGGAATTTCAGAGTGCAATATTATTCATTAGTTATATAAATTATATACAGAAAATCTTGTTGACATGAGTCAATTTACATTAATTTTCTCTGGTCCCCATATATCATCTCAACTTCCTGATTTAAAACAATATTAAGTACCTGTCAGTTATATGTATATACATCTATCTATCTATCTATCTATCTATCTATCTATCTATCTATAAACATACATATGTATGCATATATACACATAAACATATGTNTTCATGTGCATTTCATACAATAAAATCTTAAGCATATTTAGATCCCCTAACCTATCTGCACTCCCTATAATCCTTACTGGTTTTCCTGCATTCCATCATATGCATTGAGGCCTATGCTGTCAAGTTTGGGTCCCCCAGATGTCCCCAGTGTGAGTTCATCCACTGGAGCCTGGTCTGCCAACCAAGCACCACACTTTAACAAGTCAGAATTTCCCCCACACAGCAATGATTGCCTGCCAGTAGCTCCTTGGCTAAGCTTGATGCTTCTGGACCTTTTCTCCAGTTCTGTGCCACGTTTTGTTTAGTTTAAGTTTACATGGGTTTTGTGCTACACCATTGCTGTAAGTTCATATGAGCAAGTTCCCAGAAACCTTGAAAACTTTGTTTCCTTGTGGTAATCAATTAATGTATGAATTCTAAACAAGGACATGTACTCTGCAGCCCAATAATCTCTATACATTGGCCAATTGTGGTCTCCATGCAAATCATTCTCTGTTCCATGAGAAAGCTTCACTTGTGAGAGTTGAGTAATGCATTAGCATTCTTTCTATCCCCTGTTCCATTATGTTTTGTGAGCCTGAGGTGTAGTGGTTCCAGTGATGATGCATCAGTGAAAGTTGGGATCTCACAAACACTTATTCTCTGTGTTTGACCAGGGATGGAACTCTGTAATAGTCTCCATCTGTTGCAAAAATTAATTTTTTGATGGGTGGTAACAGGTACACTTGTCTATAAATACAAGGATATGTATTTAGCATGTGGTAGTAAATTATATTTGTTAGGTAGGTTTTTCTCTAGGAACTATGATGTATGATATATATGATGTGCATTTGACTGTGTTTACAATACTACACATGAGTTCCCTCTCAGTGAGCTGAATTATTGTCCAATTAGATAGCTGTTGATTACCCCCAAGATAGAAATAGTATTACTGGACCAGTACAAATAGTGAGCTGTACTGATAATTATTGTGGTTATTAGGCTTTAATGGTTGGCTTGGACCATTGATTGATTTTTCTCTCTTAACAGCTTGCATATTGTCCTCTGAAAATTGAGAGAATCCTCAGGAGCTTTCCTGCTTAGTTCCAGCTCCATGTCTTGTAACTGATGTATATCCTGTGTTAGCTTTTTTCCTTTAATTTCTGAGAGCAAATAGAAGGTTGCTGAAATAGTCTGTATTATTTTGAGAGTCTTTCGGACCACCCTGGCCAATAATTCCAAAGAGAGTTTCTCCTGTCTGCCACTGTTCCTTGTTATATAGCCTTGATCTATGCACATGCACTCATGTACAGATAGTGTATGTGCAATTTTCCATAGATTTTGAAATCTGATATTCCCTCTGGTGTTTCACACCAACTTAATATTATTTATCTCTCCATTTTTTCTCTGCTTAACCCTTCCTACTCTCTCTCCAAGTACTCCCATTTTCCCATTTCACCCTTGGCAATACTTGTCTCCTGTTATCACCCCTCTCCTGAGCTCCATTGTATACTTTACTTCCATGATTCCTTGTACAGCCCTCGTTCTTTCCTTCCCAGGTAAATACCCCCATTTACCCAATTTCCCCCTTGGTAACACGTTTCTCTTACTATTCTCTCTCTCATGGTGCTTTTCCTTAACCTCCATAGTTTCTTTACATTTTCCTGACTCTTGATTACATCAGAATAGTCACATAGATTTCTGCACTAAGATTCACAAATGAGAGAGAGCGTAAGACATTATCACTTTTTTTGTCTTAGTCTACATTATTTCCCTTCGTACAAGTTTCTAGTTTTCTCCCATTACTTGCAAATTTCATTATTTCATCTTGCTTTACCACTGAGTAGAGCTCCATAATCTAAAAGTATGATAAATTCATTATCCATATAGGAGTCATTCGTTGTTTTTATTTCTAAGGTATTTTTTAAGCAACAATCATGAATGGACAAGTATATCTGTGGTAGGATGAACATTTTGGGATAAACCGATCATATGGTAGATTTATTTTTAGTTTTATAAAAAAAAATTTCAGGGAACCCAGAAAATACTCGAAGCAATTCAGAGGACAGAGGAAAGAACCGGCTACCCTCAAGTGGCAAGAGAGTATAATTATTGAAGGTATAACCCCAGAAATACAAACATAGACCAACAACGCAAAGAGAAAATAAACTGAAGGGAAGCAGCATACATCTCTCAATATTAACCCTAAATATCAATGGTTTGAACTCCCCAATCAAAAGACACAGTCTGAGAAAAATGTATTAAGAAACTTAACCCATCTTTCTCTTGTCTATAAGAAACATATCTCACCTTCAAAGACAGGCACCATCTTAAGATGAAAGGATGTAAAAATTATTCTGAGCAAATGGTACCAAAGCAAGCAGGAGTTGCTATTTTAATATCATACAAAATAGATTTCAAAGTAAAACTAATCAGAGGAGATGAAGATGGTCACTACATCCTTATCAAAGGATCTATCAACCATGAAGATATCCCATATTTATGCACCGAACTTCATAAACACAATCCTTCAGGACTACAAGAAACGGATCAATCCCAGTACACTAAGAGTGGGAAACTTCAATACCCCACTGAGCCCATTGGACAGGTCAGTGGGACAAAGAATAAACAGAAAAATATATGAAATGAACAATACTATATGCCAAATGGACTTGGCACACATCTACCAAATATTCCACCCAACCAAAGAATATACTTTCTACTCAGTACCCATGGAACATTCTCCAAAATCGACCATATACTGGAACACAGAGCAAACCTCAGCAAATACAAAAAATTGAAATAATTTCATCCATCCTATCAGACCACAATGCAATAAAGTTTAATATCAACATCATCAGGAAGAGTCCTGCTAGCTACAAGAATACTTGAAGACTAAACAACACACTACTGAATAATGAATGGATCAAAAGAGAAATAATGAAAGAAATAAAAGCATTCCTGGCACTAAATGAAAGGGATGATACAACACAACAAAATCTATGGGACAACTTAAAAGCAGTCCTGAGAAGGAAATTTATAGGCCTAAGTGCCTACATTAAGAAAACAGAAGGAACACAAATAAATTACCTTACATTGCAATTAAAAACACTTGAGAGGTGACAAAAACAAACAAACAAACAGGCAGACAGGAAGAAATAACAAAAATCATGGCAGAAATCAATGAAATAGAAATAAACGGTACCAAAAACAAACAAACAAACAAAAACAAAACAATTCAATGAATCCAAGAGCTGGTTCATTGCAAGGATAAACAATAAATAGATAGACCTTTAGCCCATTTGACCAGAAGAAGGAAAGAATAACTCCAAATCAACATATTAGAGATGAAAAGGGAAACATCACAACATATAGTGAAAAGATTCAGAGAGTCATATGGGACTACTTCAAAAACCTATACTCTATTAATTAGAAAACCTAAGAGAAATGGATGAATACCTAAAATTATGGAATCCATCAAAACTTAACTAGGAAGAGATTGACAGCTTAACAGAACCATAACAAAGGAGGAAATTGAAATTGAGATTAAAAAAACTCCCAAATATAAAAAATCCCAGGCTCAGATGGATTCATGGTAGGGTTCTCTAAGGCATTTAAAAAAGGTCTACACCCACTATTACTCAAATTATTCAATAAACTAGAAACAGATGGAAATCTCAAATTCCTTCTATGATCTAACTTCACTCTAATACCCAAACCAGGCAAAGATACAGCCAAAAAAAAAAAAAAGAAAAGAAAATTATAGCCCCATTCCACTAATGAGCATAGATGCAACAAATCCCAACAAAATACTTGCAAACCACATACAGGAAAAGATCAAAAAAGATCATCCACCATGACCAAGATGAATTCATACCAGAGATGCAGGGATGGTTCAACATGTGTAAATCAATAAACATCATAAAGCATATAAATGGACTGAAGGACACAAAACACAGGATCATCTCAATTGATGCAGAAAAGGCCTTTGACAAAATTCAACATGCCTTCATATTGAAAGTCCTGGTGGGAATTGGACTGGAGGGATCATTCCTCAACATAATTAAAGCCATTTACAACAAACCCACAGCCAACATTATCCTAAATGGGGAAAAACTAGTAGCATTCCATTTAAATTCAAGAAGCTGACAAGGCTGTCCTCTATCCCCAATCCTTTTCAATATAGTGCTTGAAATGCTCACAAGAGCAGTAAGACAAGAAAAGGCAATCAGAGGAGTACTAATTGGAAAAGAGGAGGTCAAACTATCCCTTTTGGGGAGATGATATGAGAGTTTAGCTAAGCTATGCCAAAAACTCCACCAGAAAACTCCTAGAAACTATCAACAGGTTCAGTAATGTGGCAGGATACAAAATTAACCTAGAAAACTCTGTTGAATTTCTTTATGCCAATAACAAACAATTGGAGAAGGACTATAAGGAGACTTTACCCACAATACCCTCCAAAAAATAAAATATCTAGGAAAAACATCTGAGAAAACACACTAAAAATCTCTACAATGAAAATTTTTTATCCCTCAAGGAGACTGAGGAAGATAACAGAAGATGGAAGGACCACCCATACTCATGGATAGGAAGAATGAATATAGTAAAAATGAACATCCTGCCCAAAGTAATATAGAGATTGAATAAAATCCAAATTAAAATCCCCATGAGCTTCTTCACAGATCTAAAAATGAACATCCTAAACTTCATATACCAAAACGAAAGAACCTAGATAGCCAAAGCAACCTTGAGCAAAAAGAGCAATAGTGTGGGGGTTACCATAACAGACTTCAAACTATTTTACAGGGTAGTAAGTCATAAAAACAGTCTGGTATTTGCACACAAAACAGATCTATAGATCAATGGGACAAGATTAAAGATCCAAGTCTGAGCACATGTAATTTCAGTCACCTCATATTTGACAAAGGGGCCAAAAGACTCAATGGAGGAAAGACAGCATCTTCAGGAAATGGTGCTGGCATAATTGAATCACCACTTAGAAGAATAAAAGTCAGCCCCTACCTCTCACCCTGTAAAAAAATCAACTCCAAATGGATCAAAGATTTCAAAGTGAAACCTAAAACTCTGAAAGTGTTTGAAGAAAATATTGGCAACAACATACAAGACCTATGTGTAAGAAAAGACTTTCTAAATCAGAAAGCAACTGTGCAAGAAATAAGGTCAACAATTGACAAATGAGACCTCAATAACTCAAAAGCTTCTGTACAGCAAAAGAAACAATAATGGAAGTGAAGAGAAAACTCACAGAGTGGGAGGAAACCTTCACTGCTGATACATCTGACAGAGCATTAACATCCAGAACATATAAACTCAAAAAATAAAGAACTAAGAGCACAAATGAGTCACTAACAAATGGAGTGAAGATCTGAACAGAGACTCCACAAGTGAGGAAGTATAGATGGCTGAGAAGCATCTTAAAAAGTGTTCAGGGGTTGGAGAAATGGCTCAGTGGTTAAGAGAACTGACTCCTCTTGCAGAGGACCCGAGTTCAATTCCCAGCACCCACATAGTGGCTGGGAACCATCTTTAAGTCTAGTTCCTGGGGAATCCAACACCCTCTGCTGACCTCCACAGCATTGCACGTCATAGGTGCATCAACCTACATGCAGACAGTACATTCATACACATAAAAATAATAAATAAATAAATAAATTTTAAAATTGTTCAACATAGCTAATAATTAAGGAAATGCAAATTAAAACCACTTTAAGATATCATCTCACCTCAATAAGACTGGCTAGGGTCAAGGAAACAAAAGATAACAAATGCTGGAGAGGTTGTGGGAAAGGGGAATGCTCATCCACCACTGGTGGGAATATAAACTTGTACAACCACTATGGGAACACTTAAGACTCAAAATCAGCCTACCACCTGACCCAGTCATATCACTCTTGGATATATACCCACAAGATTCATCCTACCACAGAGATTTTTGCACATACATGTTTATTGAAGCTTTCTTCACAATAGTCAAGAACTGGAAGCCACCCAAGTGCACCTCAACAGGTGAGTGAATAAAGAAAATGTGGTACATCTACACAATGGAATTCTGTGCAGCATTAAAAAGATGACATCATGAACTTTTCAAGAAAATGGATCAAACTAGAAGATATTATGTTAAGTGAAGTAACATAGACCCCCCAAAAAACAAACAAAGAATGACATCCTTCCTATCTTGGATGTTCGCACCAAATACTTAGCTGTAAGGCAAACTGAGCAAACTTAACGTTATATTTTTTTTCATGTGAAAGCAACTGTGCTCTTATAATGTGAATCTCTTAACAGGCTTTAGAATTAACCTACCACTTATTTTCAGACTTTGTAATTTTGGTATATGCGTGAGGGTATGTATGCATATTTCATAGTTATATAAAATTAAAAGAGAACATGTGAATTCCAAAATATGATTTGGAATTAATATACAGTTTATTTTTCAGATGACAAAATTTTAGTACATGTGTGGTATTTATATGTGCATATTTTGAAGCAATACAAATTGGAGGGAACAAAAAAAAAAAAAGACTAGGACAAATAACAAATAACCTTCTGAAACAGTAAAGGTCTCTCCAAAAGAATAATGCTCTGCAGAGAAAAACTTTTAAAAGACTCAGAAATAAATAAGACATGTATGGCAGAATGTGTGAACTCAAGTGCGGGGGGCGGGGAGTGGAAAGGGGAATGAGTCTAAATTGGACTGAGAAATTATGTATGAAATGCACAAAATAATCAATAGAAATATTTTAAAAATTCTTCACTGCTTTCCATAGTGTTTGCTCCAGTTTATAATTACCACCAACATTGAATGTGGGTACTACTTTCATTAAATCCTTACCAGCAATTGGTATCATTTTCTTTATTGATCTTAGATGTTCTGACTGCTATAAGATCAAATATTAAAGTGGTTTTGGTTTGCATATCCTTAATAACTAAGAATGTTGAACACTTTCTTTTTTTAATTTTTTTATTATTATTTATTTTTGTATGTGTATGAATGTATTGTCTGCATGCAGGTCTGTGCACCCGTGTCGTGCAATGCCGCGGAGGTCAGAAGAGGGTCTCGGATTCCCCTGGAACTGAAGTTCTCCTGGAATTGGAGTTACAAACGGTTCTTAGCCGCCATGTGGGTGCTGGGGATCGAACCCGAGTCCTCTGCAAGAGCATCGGTGCTCTTAACCGCTAGGCTATCTCTCCAGCCCCAGAATGTTGAACACTTTTTAAAGTGTTTCTTAGTCATTTCTATTTATTTTTGAGAAATCTATGTACCTCATTTTGGATTTGGAGCTTTTTAAAAATTCTCTTTTACAAGTCCTTTGTATATTTTGCATAAGTATCATCTGTCTAAGATATAGCTTGTGATGGTTTTCTCCCACTATGAGCATTTTTTCTCTTCATGATTTTGGATATTTTGTTCAGAAGTTTGTGATTTTAATGAGGTCACACTTGTCCATATTTGACCTTAATATTTGAAGAATCAATGTCAAATTTAGGAAGTACTTTCCCACACCTATATTTCACAGGGTATTGAGCAAATTTTCTAAAAGTTTCAGCGTTTTGGATTTTACATTGAGGTCTTTGATCCATGTGCAGTTGACTTTTGTGCTGATTCATAGATAACAATCTAATTTTATTCTTCTACAGGTGGATATTCAGTTTTGTGAAGACCATTTTCTTTCTTCAATGATTTAAATTTTTCCTTCTAGATATTTTTATTGTCTTCAGTTAGGTTTATTTCTATATATTTTGGTGGTTTTTGAGGGAGTCTTTCCTGAACTCTTTCTCCAGTTGCTTTTCATTGTTAAATAGAGAGACTAATGATTATTGTTCATGAATTTAACAACCTGCCACTTCGCTGAAATTCTTTCTCATTTCCAGAAATTTACCATGGGATTTTTTGGATCCATTGTGTATAATATATCATCTGAAAATAAAAATTATTTTACTTCTTATTATTCTTTTCTATTTATTTAATTTTTGGCTGACATATACAAATATGAAGTTGTACATATTTATAAGGTCACATGATGTTTCATGCATATATACATTGTTTAAAACTTAAAACTGCAGAACATATCTAGGTTGTTTAAACATATAATTTCTTTGTGGTTAACAATTCCACAGTTCTGAACAAAATTTCACGGTACTTTCTTTAAGGCTATTGAACTGCATGTAATATCACATCTATATTGATCTTACTGCAAAATTGTTCACCAAAGCATCATGCTGTATGTAACCAATTTGGTATTCATTGATCAGTTTCATCCACACATCCTTTCTTTTCTTATTATGTTCAGGGGTTCAGATTTTTCTTTTAATTTTATATTACTCTAAAATATAAGTATATACCTTCTGTCCATGTACCTTAATTAGCATGCCTGAAAGTAGGTGGTAAGTTAATTCTGGGACTCATTACGAGATTCACATTTTAATTTCACACTTGCTTTCAGACAGAAAGATATATAACAATAACATTGCTCAGCTTTTCTTTCTATTGGGGGATTTGATACTAGCATCCATAAATGAGGGAAACCATTCCTCATTTATTTTGGGGACTGTGATACTTCACTTAGCATAATGGCTTCAAGTTCCGTCCATTTATTTGCAAATCTCCTGATGTCATCTTTCTTTTTTTTTCTTTTACTTTATTTATTTATTTATTTATTTATTTATTTATTTATTTATTTATGTGCATGTATTGTCTGCATGTAGGTTTGTGCACCTGTGTCGTGCAATGCTGCAGAGGTCAGAAGAGGGCGTCAGATTCCCCTTGGACTGGAGTTCTCCTGGAATTGGAGTTACAGACAGTTCTCAGCCGCCATGTGGATGCTGGGGATTGAACTCAGGTCCTCTGCAAGAACAGTTGGCGCTCTTAACCACTAGGCCATCTCTCCAGCCCCAGTCATCTTTCTTTCCTGCTGTATAGAACTCCATTTTGTAGATGTACCACATTTTTGTTATCCAGTCATCTGTTGAGGAATATTTAGGTTGGTTCTAACTCTGCAGACTGTGAAAAGAGCTGCAATAAACATAGATGTGCATGCATCTTTGCTGTAGGATGAGTCTTGTGGGTATATACCTGGAAGTGGTCTAACTGGGTCAGGTGGTAGGCTCATTTTGAGTCTTTTAAGGGTTCTCCACACTGCTTTCCACAGTGGTTGTATGAGTTTGCATTCCCACTAGCAGTGGATGAGTGTCCCCCTTTCCCCACAACCTCTCTAGCATTTGGTGGCTTTTGTTTTCTTGATCTTAGCCAGTTGTTTCGGAGTGAGATGACATCTTACAGTGATTTTAATTTGCATTTCCTTAATTATGAATGATATTGAACACTTTTTAAGATTTTTCTCAGCCATCTTTACTTCCTCATTGGTGAAGTCTCTGTTCATCTCTTTACTCCATCTTTTGAGTGAGTCATTTTTTTCTTTGTTTTTTGAGTAGTCTATATATTCATGATGTTAATGATCTGTCTGATGTATCACAGTGAAGATTTCCTCCCACTCTGTGGGGTTTCTCTTCAGTTCCTTGACTGTTTCTTTAGCTGTACAGAAGCTTTTGAGTTTGATATGGTCCCACTTGTCAATTGTTGATCTTATAGCCTGTGAAGCTTATGTCTGATTTAGAAAGTCTTTTCCTAAACACATGTCTTGTAGGTTGTTGCCATTTTTTTCTTCTATCACCTTCAGGGTTACAGGTTTCACATTGAGATCTTTGATTCACTTGGAGTTGATTTTTGCACAGGGTGAGAAGTAGGAATTTAATTTTGTTCTTCTACAAATGGTGATCCAGTTTTGCCAACACCATTTGCTGAAGATGCTATCCTTCTTCCATTGAGATTTTTTTGCTTCTTTGTCAAATATGATGTGGCTGAAACTATGAGATCAAGTTTGGATTTTCAGTTTTGTTACATTTGTCATCTCCTCTGTTTTTGCACCAGTACCAGGCTGTCTTTATGACTATAGCCATGTAAGATAGCTTGAAGTCTGGTAAAGCAATCCCCCTGTATTGCACTTTTCACACAGGGATGCTTTAGCAATTTGGGATGCTTTGTTTTTAGAAACTCATGGTGATTTTGATTGGGATTGTGTTGAATCTGTATGTCAATTTGGGTAACATGGACAGTTTTACTATATTACTTTTTTTCAAATTCATGAACATGGGAGGTCTTTCCATCTTTTGATGTCATTTTCAATCTCCTTTTTCAGGGATTTTAAATTTTTTGTTGTAGAGATCTTTGGTGTCTTTGGTTAGGTTTGTTCCCAGGTTTTTATTTTATTTTATTTTATTTTATTTTATTTTATTTTATTTTATTTTATTTGAGGCTATTGTGAGTGGGAATGTGTCCTTATATTCCTTCTCCAGATGCTTGTTGTTGGTGTAAAGCAAGGCTTCTGATTTTTCTAGGTTAATTTTTTATCCTGTCACTTTACTAAATCTCTTAATCATTTCTAGTAGTTTTCTGGCAGAGTTTTTAGCATCCCTCAGGTAAACTATCATATTGTCTGCAAAAAGGGATAGTTTAATTTCCTCTTTTCCAATTAGTACTCCTTAAATTTCCTTCTTTTGTCTTATTGCCATAGCAAGCATTTCAAAGACTATGTTGAAGAAGAGTGGTGATAGGGGGCAACCTTGTCGGGTTCCCACCTTTAAGGAGAAAGGTTCTGTTTTTTTTCAATGTAGGATGATGTTGGCTATGGGTTTGATGTATATGGCTTTAATTAGATTTAGGAATGTTCCCTTCAGTCCAGTTCCCTCTAGAACTTTAATCATGAAGGGATGCTGGATCCTGTCAAAGGCTTTTTCTCCATCAATTGAAATGATTGTGTGATTTTTGTCTTTCAGTCCATTTACGTGTTTTAAGATATTTATTGATTTACATATGTTGAAAAATCCCTGCATCTCTGGTATGAATCCAACTTGATATTGATGGATGATCTTTTTGATGTGGGCTTGTATGCAATTTGCCAGTATTTTGTTGAGAAGTTTTGCATCTGTGTTTATTAATGAGATGGGGCTATAGTTTTCATTTGTGGTTGTGCCTTTGCCTGGTTTTGCTATTATATGATGCTGGCTTCATAGAAGGAGTTTGGAATAGTTCCCTCTGTTTGTATCCTCCTGAGAAGTTTGAGTACTAAAGTTTGTAAGACTTCTTTAAATGTTTTATAAAATTCTGTTGTGAAACCATCTAGGCCTGAGATCTTTTTAGTTTGGAGGGTTTTTTTTTTTTTTTTATTTCGTCTTCAATTTCCTCAAATATTATGGGTCTGTTTAAACTGTCAACCTCGGGCTGGAGAGATAGCCTAGCTGTTAAGAGCACCGACCGCTCTTGCAGAGGACCCAGGTTTGATCCCCAGCACCCACATGGCGGCTAAGAACTGTCTGTAACTCCAATTCCAGGAGCACTCCATTTCCAGGGGAATCCAAGACCCTCTTCTGACCTCCGCGACATTGCACGACACGGTGCACAAACCTACATGCAGACAATACACTCATACACATAAATAAATAAATAAAATAAAAAATAAGCTGTCAACCTCTTCTTGGTTAAGCTTTGATGGTTACTAGGATTTTAGATATTCATCCATTTCCCTTAGGTTTTCAAACTTAGTAGAGTATAAGTTTTTGAAGTATTCTTATATGATTTTTCTGGATCTTTTCTTTATCTGTTTTAATGCTTCCCTTTTCATCACGAATACTATTAATTTAGAGTTGCTCTTTCTTCCTTTTGAGTACTGGGCTAGAGGTCTATCTTGTTTATCCTTTCAAAAACCCTGATTTTGGATTCATTGATTTTTTTTGTATTGTTTTCTTTGTTTCCATTTTGTTGATTTCTGCTCTTTCTGTTATTTCTTCCTTTCTGTTGCATTTACAGTTCATTTTTTTATTGTCTCTCAAGTATTTTTTTTACCTGTAGTGTTAGATCATTTATTTGTTACCTTTCTGGTTTTTTGTTTTGTTTTGTTTTGTTTTTGATTTTGTTTTTGTTTTTAATGTGAGCACTTAGGGCTATGAATTTCCCTCTTAGGAGTCCTTTTAAAGTATCCCACAGGTTTTGTGGTGTTGTATTGTCTTTTTGTTTACTTCCATGAATACTTTTATTTTACTCTTTATTTGTTCTCTGATCCATTCATTATTCAGGATTGTGTTGTTTAGTCTGCATGAGTTCTTATAGTTAGTCGGGCTTATTCTGGTGTTCATATTGAAGTTTATTGCACTGTGGTCTGATAGAATGCATAGGATTATTTCAGTCCTTTTATATTTGTTGAGGTTTCTTTTGTGTCCCAGTATGTAGTTAATTTTGGAGAATGTTCCGTGGGTTGCTGAGTAGAAAGTATATTCTCTGGTGTTTCATTGAAAATATTTGGTAGATGTCTGTGAGTTCCAGTTGTTGTATTGTTCAGTTCCAATATTTCTCTGTTTATTTTTGTACAGTTGATCTATCCAAGGGGCTCAATGGGATATTGAAGTCCCCAACTATTAGCGTGCTGGGATTAATCTGTGTCTTGAGGACCTGCAGAATTGTGTTTTTGTAGTTTGGTGCACCTGCGTTTGGTGCATAAACATTTAGGATTGTGATGCCTTCCTGGTAAATTGTTCCTCTGTTAAAGATGTAGTAGTGCTCTTTGTCTCTTGTGATTGACTTTACTCTGAAGTCTATTTTGTCTGATATTAAAATAGCAACTCCTGCTTGCTTTTTGGTACGATTCGCTTCAATATTTTTTCCATCCTTTCATTTCGAGTTGGTGTCTATCCTTGAGAGTGAGATGGGTTTCTTGTAGGCAGCATATAGATGGATTCTGTTTCCTAATGCATTTTCCCAATCTATGTCTTTTGTTTGGGGAGTTTAGCTGATTGATGTTTAATGTCAAAATTGAGAGATGTGTGTTGCTTCCTTTCAACTTATTCTTTGCATTCTTGGTCTAGGTTTATATTTGTGCTGCTATGATTTCATTAGCATCTCTCTTTAGTTGGTTAGGGAAAATTGCTCCTTTCCTTTGTTCTTTGGATTGCTTCGAGTATTTTTTGAAGTGTTGTTTCTTTGACATGTATTCTTTCATTGTGTTTGTGTCGTGAAACATTTTTCTTTCTCATTCAACTATAATTGACATCTTTCTGGGTATAGTAATCTGGGTTGGCCTCTAAAGTCATTTAGCACTGGGAATTCTTTGGTCCACATTCTTCTGGATTTCTGGATTTCATAGTTTGCACTGAGAAGTCAGCTGCAATTCTACTGGGTTTCCCCTTGTACGTAATTTGTTGTTTTTCTCTTTTGGCTTTCAGTATTTTGACTTCGTTTTGAACACCTAGTGTTTTAACTATGGTATGGCATGGGGTGTTTCTGTTCTTGTCTATTTGGTGTACTATGTGCTTCTTGTATTTTATAGGTTTGTCTTTTTTCAGTTTGGGAAAATTTTCTTCTATTATCTTGTTGATGATCTGGTCAATACCATTGTCTTGGGATTCTTCTCCTTCCTCTATCACTATGATGCTGGCATTTGGTCTTTTAATAGTGCCCCACATTTCTTGGTTATTCCAATCTTGTGTGTGTGTGTGTGTGTGTGTGTGTGTGTGTGTGTGTGTGTTTTAATTTTTCATAGTCTTCACTTAAGCAGATTAGATGTTCCTTGTGGTCCTGCAGGTCTGATATTCTATTTTCTGCTTCAACCTTTCTGCCTCTGAGGCTTTCTCCCACCCTGTTCTGTTGATGGAGAAGTGTTCCATTTCCTTTTTCATTTCTTCCTATGATTTATTTATTATTTCCCTTTCCTTTTGCAGCTTGCCATTCTCTACTTGTAGCTCCTTGCTTTGCTCGTATCCTTTTTATTAAAATTTCTGCCTGGAATCTTTTCAGACGAGAGTTTGTCTTTCTCTCTCTCTAGTTCTTTTCAAATTTTGTGTTTCTTTTCTTCTAGTTCCATTTGGAGTTTGCATTCTCTTCATCTAGTCCTTTTCAGAGTTTGTCATTCTCTCCCTCCTGTTCTTTCCAGTGTTTATCATTCATTCTTTCTTTCTAAGTCTTTCCTGAGTTTTTCATTTTCTCCCCTTAGTTCTCTGATTTGTTATTTATGTTCTTTTATTTCTTTGTAGATGTCTACAATTGTTCTTCTAAGGTCTATATCTTGGTTTCCTTCCAGGGAGGTCTCATGGTACCAGTCTTCTGCTGGACTGGTAGAGTTCGGTGTGGATTTATTATGAGCTTTTCACATGTTGTTTTTTCGTTGTGTCATTGGCATGTGGATTTTGTTTTTGTTAGTTTGCTTGTTTGTTTGTGTTTTTGGAATCTGATGCCTCAACCAATGTTAGATAGTCCACACCACAGCGCCACCAGCTTGACCAGGGGAGGGGGGTTGCTGTTCCTTTGGCCCTATGACCCTATCTCCATGCACCATGCCTCACTGCTCTCTGGGACCCAAGTTGGGAGGTTCTGAGTGCTGGTGTCTGGCCCCCAAGGGTCAAAGCATTTCTGCCTTATGAGCACTGCACTGAGTTCAACCCCATACTCTCTGGAACTGAAGCTTGAAGACTTATTATTCTATCAAGGGTTTCAAACACTATATTAGAAAGGAATGGAGATAATAAGACAGTCACATCTGATTCCTGATTTTAATCAGAATGCTTCTAGTTTTTCCCCATTTCGAACAATATTGATTATGGGTTTGTTGTATATAGCTTTAATTATGTTAAGGGATGTTTCCTCCAGTCAAATTCTTTCTAAGACTTTTGTCATGAGTGTGTGTTAGATTTTGTCAAAGACCTTTTCTGCAAGTATTGTTATGATCATGTGATTTTGCATATTTTTATGATTTATTACATTTATTGACTCACATTTATTGAAACATCCCTGAATATCGGGAATAAAGTCAAGTAGATCATGGTGGATGTTGTTTTTGATGTGTGTCTAGATGTGGTTCATGCATATTTTCTTTAATATTTTTGTAATATTTTTAATATTTTAGTAATATTTTGTAAATATGTTTTTTGGGGAAAATGGGCCTATAGTTTTCATTTTTGTTTCATCTTTTTCTGGTTTGGGTATCAGAGTAATACTGAACTCACAGAATGAGTTTGGGACTTCTAACTCTGCTTTGGTCATTTTGAAAAATCATGTACTATTGCTTGTTGATCTTTGATCTTTTGGAAAAATTCTGCTGACTCCCACTGGTCCTGCCATCATCTTACTCAGAAGGCTTGGTACTAATGCTTTGATTTTCTTATTTGTTTTCCATCTGTGTAAACTGTTGAACATTTTTTTTTAATTTGTGACTCAATTAAATTTAGGAATTTATCCATTTCTTTTCTATTTTTCCTTAAAATATTTTGGATGCTTGTGGTATCTCTTTCAGTTCTGATTGTTTTCTCTTTGTGCTTTCTTGTTTTCTTCAGTTGGACTCACGGTCTCTCTATGTTATTTATCTTTTCAATGACCCAGCTCTTGGATTCATTGATGCTTTTTGTTGATTTCTTTGTTATGTTTCATTGATTGGTCTTCTGATATTTATGTTTTTTTCTCATCTCTTGGGTTTGGGTTTAGTTTGTCCTTGCTGTTCCAATCCTTGAGTATAATTAAGTCACTTATGTGTGATCTCTGATGCTTTCAGTACAGGCACTTGGAAGTATGAATTTTCCTCTTAGGACTGGCTTTAAGAAGTTCCAGAGGTTTGGCTATGTTGTATTATCATTTCATTTAGTTCCGGGAATATTTTGTTTTTTTCTTTATTCATTCTTTGACCCATTCATCATTCAGCAGTGTGTTGTTTAATCTGTATGTTTGTGTGGACACCAGAGCCTCTTTTTTGTTGATATTAAGTTTTACTCTATTACAATATATTGCAATATATGGACTTATTACAATGTTTTAATATTTGTTGTTTATCTTGCACCCTAATATGTGCTCTATTTTAAGAGATACTTCCAGGGGAATCCGATGCCCTCTTCTGACTTCCGCAGCATTGCAAGGCATGGGAACATAGACCTGCATGCAGACAGTACAGTCATACACATAAAGAATAAATAAAAAGAAGCCGGGCCTGGTGGTGCACGCCTTTTATCCTAGCACTTGGGAGGCAGAGGCAGGTGGATCTTTGTGAGTTCAAGGCCAGCCTGGTCTACAGAGTGAGTTCTGGGACTACAGGGAGACCCTGTCTCGAAAAGACCAAAAATTCAAAAAAAAAAAAAAAAAAAAAAACAAGAATAAATAAAAAGAAAAGGAAAGTGGAAAAACTACCATGACCCTCGGAACTCAGTCATTAAAAAAAATGACCCATCTTTTGGAGAAAGTGGGGTATTAAAATCACCTATTTTTGAGCTAGGGTCAATTTGTGTCCTGAGGTCCAACAGTACTGTTTTTATGAAAATAGCAGATTTTGCTGCATATATATTCATGATCATTATGACTTCTTGGTTAATTGTTCCCTTGATCAGAGTATCATGACTTTCCTTATCTCTTCTGATTAATTTTAATGAGAATACTATACTGTCAGATATTGAAAGAGCTACTTACATTTTAGTTCCATGAGCTTGGAAATATTCTTTTCAGTCATTTCACCCAAAGTGGTTCATATCCTTGGATGTAAGGTTAATTTTTTGCATACAACAAACAGATGGATTTTGTTTCTTAGTTGAATCAATAAGCCTGGGTCTTTAGACTGGGGAGTTGAGGGATTGATTTTTAGTTATTAATGAAAGGTGTGTATTGGTTACTGTTGCTGCATTTTCTGTCAGCCTTATTTTGTGTTTCTGTACTTTATACTTCTTTTATTTCTTCCTGTGTCCTCACGAGAGTAATTATTTATTTTTCCTGTCCTTTCCATTGCTTCCAGTATTCACTGTAGTGCTGGTTTGGTGAATATGAACTAGATAACCATATTTATATGGAACAATTTTTTTCTTTCCCCTTTGACTAAGATAGACAGTTTTGCTGGGTAAGATATTTTGGGTTGGCTTCTATGTTCATTTAGAACATGGAGTACTTTGGTCCAGGCTTGTTGAGATTTTACAGTTTTCATTGAAAAACCAGCTGAAATTATCTTGTTTTTTTCTTTACTGGTAACTTGTTGTTTTTCTCTAGCAGCTTCTAGTACCTTCTGTTTGTTCTGTACATTTAATGTTTTTAGAATGATATGGCCTGGTGAGTTTCTATTCTGCTCCTGTCTGCTTTGTCCAAACTGTGTGGTTCTTCTATCTATATTGGTATGTCTTTCTCTAATTTAGGGAAATTTGCTTCTATAAGCTGGTTGAAGATCTAGTCAATACCATTGGTTCTCTTTCCTGTATGCCTGTGATGTGTAGATTTGGTCATTTTATGGTGTTCCACATTTATGAATATTCCATTTGTGTGTTTTTAAAATTTTTCATTATTTTCTTTTGTTTTGATTTGCTTTGTTTTGAGTGGTTGAGTTACTAACTTTATCATCGGGTCTTGATATTCTGTTGTCCATTTCTTTCCCTGTTTTTTTGAATTCACTTTTTAATTCCTGAATTGCTTTTGTCATTTCATTCAACTATATATTAATACTTTGAGCTTCACACAGGAGTTTATTCCCATCCCCTTTAACGTGTATATGTGTGTGTGTTCTTTAATGTTATTTTATTAATTGATCCTGCTCATGATTGTTCATTAAAGTCTTTATTCTGGGTTCCTCTGAGTTCTCAGTCTAGTACATTTTTGTATTACTGTTTTTTTTGTTTGTTTGTTTGTTTTTTGGCCAACATATACTCTTGCTGTTTTCATATTATTTGTGGATTTGAATTGTGCTTTCAACATTTTTTTATTGGTTGTGCATCTGTTATGAACATCCAGTTTCCCTTTCTTTAGTAGAAGTTTGCTTCTGTTTATGCTGTTGATGTAGTTGGTCTCAGGTCCCTTTTCTAATTGAGTTCTTTGTTTTATTCATATTTACTTTTCTGTGTTCTTTGTAAATTCTAGATACTAACCCTCTGGGTAGCTGGTGAAAACTTCTCATTGTGGATGATACCTCTTCACTTGAATGATGGTGTCCTCAGTTGTACAGAAAGGAGCTTTATATTTCATGAGTTCTTATGTTTTTGGTTGTATTTAAAAACATGAAATCTTTTAGGGAAAAAATCAAGTGCTATGTATACATATGTGTACACATGTATATATTTATATATGTATATATATAAATATAACTATATATATATGTATATATACTGTAGCAATACAAGTTAGAGAGAACAACAACAGAATTCAAAAAAAAATAAAAACTCAGTAAAGACTCAGAAAAAGATACAAGACATGTATGGCAGAGTGCAGGGAGTCAGGTGGAGTGGGGGATATGGAAAGGGAAGCAACTCTAGATTTGATTGAGAAATGATATTTGGCCTATGGAAAAAGTCTAATAACAATGAAATATATATATAAATAAAAAATAAAATTTATACTACAGGTATTTTGTTTATAAAATTATTCCTTGTAACTCTAAGGTCCAAATTATTCCTTACTTTCTCCTCTGTCAATTTTAGGGTATCTATTCTTAAGTTGAGAATTTTGATCAATTTGGAATTGAGTTTGTGCATAGTGAGAGATAGGAATCTAATTTCCTTCTTCTTCATGTAGCCATCTATTATGTTGAGCCATAGTTTGACCATGCTGTCTTTTCTCCAATGTGAGTTTTTGCACCCTTTAAAAAAACAAGCGGCTGGAAAGATGGCCTAGTGGTTGAGAGTGCCAACTGCTCTTGCACAGGACCCAGGTTCCATCCCCAGCACCCACATGGCAGCTGAGAGCCATCTTTGACTCTGGTTCCCGGGGAATCCAACACTCTCTTCTGGCCTCCAGGGCATTGCACGGCACGGGTGTACAGACCTGCATGCAGACAGTACATTCATACACATAAAAAATAAATAATTAAATAAAATTAAAACAACAACAACAAACAGATGGCTATGAATGCATGGATATAAATCTGGATCCTCAATTCTATTCCATTTATCAATACGTCTGTTTTTGCTGTCAAACTGAAGTTTTTATTACTATAACTCAGTAGTTTAGTTTGAGATCAGAGATCATAATACTTCAAGCAAATATATATATATATATATATATATATATATATATATATATATAATGTATATGCTTTTTGTGTACTTTATTTACAGCATTTTAATCATCATTATATAACCCTCCTATACCCCCCACCCATGGATTCTGTCATTCGTGTTAAGGTCTATCAATATCCCCTGAGCAAGTTTTTCACATTTTTGGACATTTATTCATGCAGATATTACACTCAAACAGACAAAATAAAATAATAAATATAGTTTTAAAATTCTCTCTCTCTCTCTCTCTCTCTCTCTCTCTCTCTCTCCCTCCCTCCCTCCCTCCCTCTCCAATAGATAGGTGACCACAAAGAAAAAGTGTTTTTCTGAAAGCTGCATAGCACAAATCCTACTCAAACTCAAGATATACAAAATCCCAGAATGAATGTTGGGAAGGAGATGAAGGGCCCAACCCCAGCAAAAGACTATTGGCAACTGGTTAGCTGCTGAAAGGGGGGCAGCCCTTATTCTTTAATCATTTATTCAATATAATTCATTTCATTCTATTGACAGAATTCCACTAATAAAATGTTCAAAATCAATGAAAGTCTAAAAATAATTATTTTAAATACTTATATCCTTAAATACTAATGCTATAAAATTGTAAAATGACTTATCTTTGTATACTCAAGATGACTTCTACATTTGTGAGACAGGAACATATGAGTAAGGGGACAAAAGTCAGCCACAAGAAATTTTCAGTTTCACCCTTTCTTTAACTGACTAATGAAAGCATTGTTTTTAAGAAATTATTAATATTAATATTTACATTTTTGTTATTTTTAATTTCTTCTATATTGATTCATTATTCAAAAATATATGTAATTGCTTTTAAAATATGCATCATTAATGCCTTGATCTAAAAACCTTGAAAATGATATTTAAAAATAGCCTATTTGTGAATGCCACTGCAAAACGTGAGACTATGTACAGCTTCTAGGAAATATGGCTAAACACAAGAATTATGTGAAGGTTTTTTAAGACTTCAGAAACATTTTTTTTGTCTTTTTTGAGACAGGGTCTTCCTATAGCCCCAGCTGGCCTGGAACTCACTCTGTAGACCAGGCTGGCCTTGAACTCACAGAGCTCTGTTTGCCTCTGCTTCCTGAGTGCTAGGATTAAAGGTATGTACCAACATGCCTGATTTAAAGATGGTTCTTGGCCACCATGTGTGTGCTGGGAATAGAACCTGGGTCCACTACAAGAGCAGTCGACTCTCTTAATGGCTGAGCATCTCTCCAGCTTGACTTCAGAAACATTTTAAGAGGACACAAAATTGGAAATTTTCCTTTATATTAGGACAATGTAAAGTTCCAAAATCAGACGGGTGCTATCTGACTCAGAAACGTGCATTGGAAGAAAGTTTCTAAATGTAATTTTTTCACCTCAAATCCATCATTGTGTATAATATAAAAGAAACAAACGCCATATCAATCAAGTTGATTTTACTTCAAAAATGCATTATGAGTTTATTTTAGTAGTATTTTAAAGTAATATTGTTTTAATAATATTTTCCAATATAAAAATGGATGTCAGTACTCAGAGAAAATTCTTTTAGTTATTAATTTTTCACACAAGAACTGTGAAAACTAGGGTAAAAAATCAATACTTTGCAAAACAAATTGCTCATGTTATGTCATTTTCCTTATGTGTAAAATACTGATGAAAATATGCTGCAATTAATGTTTTGCTTTACTCTATTGATGTTAAATATAGATTATATATGTGAACCTCTATTAGTCTGAAATAGTATCAATCCTTGAAAATTCTAAGGCCAATATATGTAATATATTGTTGTTCAGAAAGCCTAAATAATAAATGGGAATGAACGATACAGTAAACAGTATCGTTTACTGTATCGTAAACATAAACATAAAGAACATGAGTTTTGAAAGTCACTCTATGTTGATAAAACCATTTCAATATATGTTCCCTGGCCAAAGTTTTGGGGATTAAGTAGATGAAAGAATTAAAAATAATCATATATCTACTGTTCCAGAATTTGAAATGTACTTGAATTATTTATGGATTTAACAAATTCAGAAATCTGTGTTGTAAAGCTTAAGCCATTTGGTTCTCAAAGAGATGGGGTAAAACTATGTCGATAATACAGACTTTGAGGCATGTAGGAAATTTGGAAATTTGAAAATTATAGTTTTTTATGTTAGTGAAATATTAAGGGTATTCTCCTGAAGAAAATTGCAATACCTTGTTCTTTCACAGACAAATGTGATTAATATAATATAAAATGGATATAAATATCGATTATGAATGGTAAAACATGTCTTTTTAAATTAAAAAAAACTTTATAAAGATTTTTAGTACATAGTTTTTAGTATTTTTTCTGTAACGGACTTAGGAATATATTTGTTTATGACTGTTTTCCATGCTTTATTCTGAAACCTACATGTCATTGCCTCAACAAAGAAGGTTTGCTTATTCCTTTCTCTCATGTCCAGGCTGAGGAAGAAAGGGTTGTCCAGCTAAATGTGGCAAGTAATGTGTTTGGGAACTAGGTCATAAGAGCCTTGCTATTTAGGGCCGTTATTTAAAATAGGATATCTAAACATGAATATAAAAAGACAATTCAAGTAGACTCCATGAGCTCAGAAGAAGATGGGGACAGTGCCCATCTAAGCCTGATCACCTACTTATCATCCATCAAGGCCTAGTAAGTTCCTCATCTTAGAGCCTTCAGAACATACTAAGCAACAGCTAAATATCATTGAATGTTCCTCACTTTTGCTATGCAGGATTTCATTTTCCTACTTCGTTCTCAATTTTCTGCCATATAAGATTATAAAATATGAAAAATTTGAATGATTCCTCTTAATTTAAAAAATGTGTGTTGTATTGACCTCTGCTGCAGGAGGGAGCTCCATTGAGTTGAAAGATACATTAGTATTCTCTCTACCCCTTGTTCCACTATGTCACATGAGTCCAAGGTGTAGAGATTTCATTGCAGGTGTGTCACTTAAGGTTGGGCATCTCACAGACACTTATTCTCTGTGTGTGGCACAATAATTCAATTTAAAAAGTTTGTGGGGGTTTTATACAAAAATTCATCAGGAAAATATTATAAAATTTGAACTAAAAAATTTGAAAGGACAAAATCATAGACATGTAATTCATGGTAACCTGTGCCACTAGTATAAATACAATTTCCAAATAATCTATATTCAAAATTTATCTAAGGTATTAACTTTTACTCTGAAATAAAGGTATTTCCATTGAATTGCATTAATTATGGAAATATTCAACATGATTTAGTATAAAAGCATTAGTGTATCATACCAATTTACAATTATAACTTTTAGTAAAATTAATTTCAAGTGTATGAATAAAAATGTACATTTCTGCAATCATTTGTTTGTTTTCATAATTTTTTATTTGCTGATGGAGTTCATGGTTTTGTGAGTTTTGAGCTAGCATTTAAATGTCCTAATTACTTCAAGCAGTGTTATAATTGATGAGGCACCATTCTGAAGAGGAAGCATTTGACCTTTGTCTGTGTATGGAGAGATGAATTCTAGGAACTGTACCAAGTCTAAGATAAGTGAAATAATTTTCTAGTAGCACACAATACAACACCTGCATTCCGGATGAGTAAATAGATATTCTTAAATTAAAAGTTAAGGAATACTTCACAGCAAGCTAATTTCACGAGGGATGTCTCCTATCCATGATGTATTGAGAACCCCATCCATATTGCTGCATCTGGATTTTCTAAAGATAAAAACTAGAAAATAGATGAGCACATTTCCTGCATTTCTGGATGTCCACGACTTGGATGCAGTGCCTACAGAAGCCCAAAGAGCATCAAAAGCCCCGTAAATGGAGAAACACAAGGTTGTCAGCTGCTTTGTGGATGCTGGGTCTTCTGCAGGAGTAGCAAGTGTTCTTAAACACCAAGAAAAGCCATCTCTTCAGTCCTATATCTAGATCATTTACCTTTGCTCTCACAAACTGAAATTAATATCTTTAAAACAATAAAAAACACTAATTTTAAGAATCTGTATTTTAAAATAATTTCAAATTATTTTCTAATGAAAACTATTGTTAATTAAACATGTGGAATCCCCTATTTTTCCCTTGTGATAATCTTTTTATTTCATTTTATTTGAGAATTTCATAAGTCTGCTCTTTACATTATCTCCATTTCTCGTATTCCACCACCAATGCCTCCCATGTCCACCCCCTTCATTTTTTGGTGCTCATATGTCCTTATATTGAAGAATATTTGTATGTACTTTGATAAGCTCTCAGATAGTTTGTCCATGAAAGAAGATGATTCTTCCTCCCTCAGCATCCACTACTTACCTGTAGCTCTTCATCTTGGTGTAGGATCCCCTTTGTAATAGTTTACATTCATTGCAAAAGGAAGTTTCTCTGACGGGTGCTGAAAGGTACATGTTTCTGCAAATGCAAGGATATGTTTTTAGAATAGAGTAAGAAATTACCTTGGGGGACTGGAAAGATGGCTCAGTGTTTAAGAGCACGGGGTATTCTTGGAGAAGACGAACCATCCCTAACTTTAGTTATATTAGGTTATGAATCTCTTTTCTGAGGTCTGCTGGCATTGCTGACACAGTGCACTTACATATACACAGGTCACATACTCATACATGTAAAATAGCAAATAAAAAAATAAAATGATTTAAATGAATTACCTTTGTCTAGGCAAGTTGCAGACATAGGTTTTTCTCTAAGATTTATCTCCTCTCCAGCCACATATACCTGGCTATGATTATGATACCATGGTTTCCCTTCCATTGAGCTGTCCCTTTCTCCAATTAGATAGATCTTAATTACATCCAAGTTAAAAGTGCCACCATGGCACCAATAGAGATAGCATGATGAAAAATATGGAATGTTTTAACCAATATTATGAAATGTATACAGTGTCTGAAGAGATGATGATGAAATGAGAAAATATAAAATGCTTCAGAGACATCAAACATCTAAATACATGGAATAAGCAAAAGGTGTTACATTTTCAAGGAATGTATGGAAATGGTATACTAGATACCAAACAAGAACGTTATGGATTGGTCTATGCAAGAGAGCAGCCACTTAATCATGGGATGTTCCCCTAGTATAGAAATGTAAATATTGTAATGAAAGATAAGGTTGTGAAGATATCTAGTATTAAGTACAAAAACTTTCAAATTTCTTAGACAGTTTTTTTTTTATTTGGTGAACAAGTTCATGGTCTGCTGAATACACAAGATAAATGATAAAAAGGAATAAAATGCATGTGGAAAACTGAATAGCTGTAATTTGGGGGCAAATACTCATATTTTTGCAATAAACCTTAAAATATACTATGTTCAATTTCAAAGAAGAAATACCACAATTTCTTTGGAAGCTATATCATATAGTAGAGTTGTTGGAATATTTTGTTCTTTGGAGGCTGTCATTTCGAAAGAGCAAAGAGGGAGGCGATATCTTACAAAATTGGAAAACATTTACCAGTCATATATCTGGCAGAGTATTCGTACCTAGAATATACAAAGAATTAAAAAAAAATCAGAACACTACAATTAAAATTTGAGTCAATGTTGAGGTATATTGGCCAGTGTCTGTAGTTCCAGTACTCTAGAGGCAGAGAGAGTTGGATCTCTGTAAAATCAAGGCCAGCCTGGTCCTCAGTTTATTCCAAGAAGCCCGAGGAGACGAAAACACCATGTCTCAAAAAACAGACTACAAGAACAACAAAATAGGTCAAGGAGCTAAGCAAAGTATTTCAGAATATTACATACTTTAAAATGTTAAACAATTTTTTATGTGTATGAATGTACTGTCTGCATGTAGGTTGGTGCACCAGTGTGCAAAGCTGCGGAGGTCAGAGGAGGGTGTCAGATTCCCCTGGAACTGGAGTTAAAGACAGTTCTTAGCCACCATGTGGTTGTGGGAATCGAACCCAGGTCCTCTGCAAGAACAGTAGGCACTCTTAACCACTGAGTCATCTCTCCAGCCCCCAATGTTTAACATTTTTAGCCATACGGTAAGTGCTTATTAAATCCCTTTGAGTTGTCATTTTACCCAATTGTGCAGAGCCAACATTCATAAAACTGTGAGTATAAAATGGGTTAGGCACTTTGGAAATCAGTTGGAGACTCCTCAAAAAGCTTAATAGATCTACAAATGATCTACATATACCACTCTTGGGTACATATTCAGATGACTATGTATTCTACTAAAAAGATACCTGTTTAGCCACATCCATTCCTGTTCTATTTGCAACAGCCAGGGAATGGAAACAACCTAGATGTCCATCAACTGATATATAGATACTAGAACTATGTTACATTTACACAACAGGTCACTATTCAACTATTATAAAAACTATGAAATTTAAACAGAACTGGATGGAACTGGAAGCCATCATTTGCAGTGATGAAACTCATGTGACAAATATCGTAAGTTTATGCTAGCTTTGAATTTTAGATACGTGTTTCAATTTGAAAATCCATAGAGGGTGATATTGGCTGTGGGTTTTCTGTATATGGCTTTGATTACATTGAGGAATGATCCCTCCAGACCATCAAAGGAAGCAATAAAGGAAGTGAGGAGAAGACCCACAGAGTGGGAGGAAACCTTCACAGCAGATACATCTGACAAAGCATTAATTTCCAGAGTATACAAGCTACTCAAAAAACAAAGAAGAAAGAAAACAAATGAATCATTCAAAAGATGGAGCAAAGATCTGAATAGAGACTTCACAGAGGAGGAGTTAGAGATGGCCGAGAAACATCTTAAGAAGTGTTCAACATCTCTGATAATTAAGGAAATGCAAATTAAAACCACTCTGAGATATCACCTTACTCCAATAAGACTGGCTAGGATCAGGAACACGAATGATACCAAGTGCTGGAGAGGTTGTGGGGAAAGGGGAACACTCATCCATTGCTGGTGGGAATGTAAACTTGTACAGCCACTATGGAAAGCAGTGTGGAGAACCCTTAGAAGACTCAAAATGAGCCTTCCATTTGACCCAGTCATACCACTCCTGGGTATATACCCACAAGACACAACTTACCGCAAAGATACATGCACAGCTATGTTTATTGCAGCTCTGTTCACAATAGCAAAAAGCTGGAACCAGCCCAGGTGCCCTCAACTGACGAGTGGATATAGAGAATGTGGTACATGTATACAAAGGAATACTGATGCAGCAGTAAAGAGGGACAAACATCATGAATTGCAGGTAAAATGGATGGAGCTGGAAGACACTCTATGTTAAGTGAAGTAACCACAGTCCCAGGTCAAAAAACAAACAAGGACCAATGGATTTATGTCCCATATGTGGATCACTAGTTACCACAACCAAGCCCAATATTAAATATTTCTGCCATGAGAGGGATGTATATTAAAAAAGAACAACAGAAAGACTGCATCAGAACAATATGGACTGAAATGGTTGAATGGAAAAGAGGGGATGGGTGAGAGATGGGACACTGGACATGTATGAATCCGATTAACGAGCATGTTTAATTGATGTGAGCTCAGCAATACCCAGTTTCTCCTAGACACTATCTACAGGAAACATGGTGTCTAAGGACTTAGTAAAAGTAAAAGTAAACATGGTATATTAAACAACACTTGGTTTACCACAGAATCTGATATAAAATGGTAACTGACATGCATGAATTTAAATGGAGCATATTAATTTCGCTGTTGCCGACATTTCGGCTTTACAATAAAACTCTTGTGTTAGAGCAAAGATATACTTTGGGATTGACACATAAATATGTTCTCTATAACTTCTCTGTTGTACAGTATCAGTCATTAGCATTTCTCCTTTATGATTTAATGTAAAAAAATTAAGGTATGCTTCCCAAAGTTAATCAAATATAGTCACCAAAACAACATGGGTAAATCTGATGAAATCTGAGCCTAGATATAATTTTATTTTATGACTTCAACTATACACATGCACACACACAAAAAAAAAAAAAAGGGGGGGATACAGAACGACATGAAACCTTTTCATCAAACCCTTGCCAATTCAGAATTCTTAAAACAACTATGGGAAAAGATTTGTATAAGTTGTTCCAACAGGACAACACGTCACCAACTTAACGGCTGGGAAAGAAAAGACACAACTTTGCATTGAGTTAGGATGTACCAAAAAGGGGCAACGGAAAGGCTGACCCTTCGACATGAAAGGAAGAAAAGCCTCAATGCCATTAAAACATCGAACCCCAAGTGATCTACATGTAACAACTAAGTTAAAGAGTCCTAAATGAAACTAGCCTTTTCTAGGTGCCACAAAGGTCTGATATGAGAGACGTCCTTGCCTTCCCACCCATAAAACAAGGAGAAATATGACAAAGATGAGGTCGCTCCCCCCAACTTGTAAATTGGAGACAACTAATGTAGAGCTGGTAATCTCTATAAAACCAGTAAAGCTTCGCTTTAATTGACACAGGGACAATGGGAACTGTGGAAGGGATAACTCTCTGTTCAGAACCAAATATATACTAAAGTCCTAGGGCTATGCATCAGGGCAAAATATATTAATACATCGAGCTCTGATCAGCAATGGATTGTCTACCAGGGGGATGTTGGCAAGGGGATCCAAACCCCCACAAAAAGTAAAGGGTCCTTAGCCTCCTAAGTTGGGATACCTATCAGGAGGAGAGGCAATAAGACCTGGCTGCCCGAAGACCTGATAGTTACACGAAGGAGGAGTATTTGAGACAGCACATGCAAGTGTACAGATGGCCTCTGAATGCCAGAGAGCATAGTGTTTACACAAAGGCACTAAACTAAACCCAATAAAGGCAAATATGGGTCTCCCTGAGTTCAAGCAGACTCCACCGTCAGCACCATCTACAACTCACCTGCCTGGAAATACTGTGCAGCAAGGCAGCCATGTTGCCTGATATCCCAAATCTAATGGTATTGGCTCCTCCTTGGAGGAATAACCCGATGGCTGATGCCACAGCTTACACCTCTACAAGGTTAGGAGATGTTATAAGCCCACAGTAAGACCCTGTTTCAAGTTAACAGGGGAAATTGGTTAATCATGAATTACATGATCGAAATGTGTCTATGCTAAAGTAACCTACCATAACTATTAAGGCTGCTTAAATACACGCGATAAGGCTATCCTCTCTCGAATATCAGTAGGATCGAAAGGTTATTCCTGGACAAAACTGTCAGCACGCATGAAAGGAAACAGCCAGAATTGACCAGAGCCAAGTCAACAGCTACAGAGAGAGAGGACAGTTTTAATTCTCATCCACCTGTTGCCCCCTCTCTAGCTAGGAAACCAATCACTGCAGAAGAGGGGGCATGTAGGGTAGAATGTAAGGGCTGTGACTCGGGTGAATGGTGAAACTAAAAAAAAAAAAAAAAAAAAAAAAAAACACTCATTTGATCAACTTGATTGAAAAACAACCTGTCACCCCCAATGGATGTGGGCTGTAGGTGTTTGGGCACAACAGCCTGCAGATAGGTTTTTGCATGAAGGATGCTTGACCTCATGGATTATCACTTATACTAAAAATGAAAAAAAAAAAACTGAGAGGAAAGATGCAGGACAGATACAAGGCATGATCTGGGATGGGGGTGGGGGGGGGGGGGAGGATAAGGGAAATAAGCCTGAATTGAATTGGAAAAAAATGTATAAAATGCACAAAGGTCTCTAATAAAAACTAATTAAAAAAAAAAAAAAGAATAAATCCATAGGGGGTGCGCAGAAGAAGCCTTAGCGGTTTTAAGAACCGACCACTAGCAAGAGGAACCCGGGGTCAATTCCCCAGGCACCCACCCATATTGGTAGGCTACGTACTTCTTTGCTCTTGTAACTCCAATTCCAGGAGAACTCCAGTTCCAGTGGGAATCCGACCCTTCTTTTCTGACCTCCGCAGCATTGCTACGGACATATGGGTTGCCACAGACCTGCATGCAGGACCAGTACATTCATTAACATACCCAAAAAAATTGGTTGACCGGGAAGTGAGAACGGTCGAAAGGTCAGCGTTGGGAGACGGACACAGAGCTGTTATATTTGCTACTCGGTTATCTGATGGAATAGAAAGACAAAAAACTAATTGATTTTAATTTTGACATGATGGTTGAAGTCAACAAAGATAATCACAGTTATTTGCACTCAGAGACTCTGTACATAACAGAAAATACATTTAAGGGTTTTAAGGAAGCCTTAGTAATAAATAAGTACAAAATAAGTAGACAATAATGGCACATGTAATTACATTGATGGCTCATTGAAAGCGGTCTTGATTAATAAACATAAATCATTATTATTTTTATATATTTATCATATTTTTAATATTATTAGGTGAGAATGCAAGTATATGAAGATGCACATAATTATCATAAGATACGATAAATAAAAACGTTAGACATTATTATTATCTTCCGATTACCGAATGTTATACTAAAATGTATATTACTCATGTTACATATTAACAAATATATACAATATATTGGAGACAGTTTCAGGGTAAAAAAACAAAAGTTACTCATAAAATATAAATTCTTGACTGATTATAGGAAAAATTCAAAAACCTATAAAGTAGAAACACATAAAAGGTAAAAAAACAGAAAACAAGCCCAAATAATACTATATGTCAACCATATAAGGAAATAAATAAATTAAAAATATATCATATAATAATTAAAATAAATAACCTTAGTGACGCAAGAGAATATAAAATGTCAAACAGAAATTACTCACCCTGAACTAGGCATTAATAATCACATTATACTCACCCAAAAACAGATACTGCGACATCAGAACAAAGTATCTTGATGTTACTACTCCATAGGGTGGTGTGCCTGCATTGATTCCCATCTAATGACTAGTTGTATTCGTTGTTTAACACATCCAAACTCCGTGTCCCTCTTTTTTTGCAAGCACTCATAGGGGGTCTGAAGAATAGGTGTAAAAATCTCACTTATAAAATATGACAACTACTGAAGACTGCCGTGGCCAACTAACTAGGGATAGATGAATTTAAACAGAGATAAAAAAGTTTTTGTATCTATACAAATGAATCCTTAGCATACAGCAACGCCCACAATTCTTAAAACTAACCGTATGGGGAAAGAGGGTAACAGTTAGAACATGTGGTCCCATTGTTTCCCAACCAGGCCAGGGAAGTATCACGACAAACTTAATGGTTAAACAAACTGAGGGAAGAAAATTACTCAAGCTTGCAGTGAGTAGGACCAAAGGTTTACCAGAAACAGTACAACAAAGCAGAAGAATTGTCTCCTCTGGCCATTGAAGGGAAGAAATGCCTCAGAATGCTGCAGTCACCATCAGGGCCTCTCTGTGGATCCTACTAGTAACAACTAATTTTTTAATTAATTCCTAACGAAGCTTTACCTTCTAGGTGCCACAATGTAAATTTTCAATACAAGAGACTTTTCTATACTCCCTCCCCCCCCAAGTAGGAATTAAGGACAGAAACTAAGGATTTGATGATGAGTTTGTTCCTCCAACTGTTAGAATTGTGAGCCAGGTCTCTTGATCAGAGGTATCTCCTGTCATAAAATTCAAGTTAACAAACTCGCCTTCTTAATTGACTGATGGACATAGGAACTGTGGAAAAGGATTATTCTCTATATAATACTAAAATCTCCTATATATAATCATAAAGTAACTCCTTAAGCTTATGCACTAAAAAAATATGTGGTAATACAGGAGCTCTGACATCAACAATGGATCATGCATACCAAGGAGATGTTTGGCCAGGGGATCCAGCCCCCACAAATTAGGGCTAAAGGCACCTGCCTCCAAACTGAATTTCTGCAGGAAGAGAGGCGATCAAGACCCTGCTGTTGAAGACCTGATAAACATGGGAAAGATATATGCGAGAAAGCACTTGCTAGTATACAGATGGTCTCTGGAGTACCAGAGAATGTTACCAAAAACCCACTAGTTAAACAATTAAAAGCAAAGTTATAGGTCTCCTATGGGAGTCATAGCAAAGACTCCTCCGTCAGCACCCAGCTACACCTCATCTGCCTGGAAATAACTGTGCAGCAGTGGAAGCCAAATATCTGTATACACCAAATCTAATTGGCCTATTCAGCCATCTCCTTTAGAAGAGGAATAACCACTGCTGATGCCACCAAGGCTTACATCCTCTAATGGTCCGGAGATGTATAAGCCCAGTAAAAGACCCTGTCATTATTTTACAGAAAAAGAAAATGTAAATCATGAATTAACATACCATCCAAAACATCTGTTTTACATCGTTATACCAAATGAAAATACCCTACCATAATATGAACACAATTAGTAAATTGGTTTAAATACCTTATATATCTAATTACATGTGCATCATTAGTAGGATCGAAAAGAAAGGTTAGCCTGGAAAGTGGCACGCCCATGAAAAGACGAAACACAGCTCAGAAAGTTTGACTACGAGAAGAGACCAAGACATCAGCTCCCCAGAGAAAGCCAGTAGGTACCAGTGTTTGGTCCTCTACTCCACCTGTATCCCCTATTATAAAGGCTGACTTAGGGAAACAATTCTGAGAGGGGTTCCTTAAGTTTGGTAGAATATGGCTAAGGGCTATGATATTGGTGTTAAATGGTGTGTGATAGACCAAGACACTACAATCAGATCATAACTGCGACAACATCATTCTGATCAACTATGCTTAAATCATTTACTAAAGCCTCCCCTCTGTGTATTGTGATGGTAGGGACCTTCATAAGCCCTGTATGATTGATTTGGGGCAATACAACTGCCTTAGCAAAGTTGGGGTTTTACATTGAAGGATGCTTGTACTCAAAAATTATCATCTACTTGTTTAAACTAAATGTATAACAAAACAAAACACAAAAAAAGTCCTTTGGAAGAATAAGAATGCAGAGAAAGTTATGGTCCAGATACTTTGCTGCATGATCTGGGATGGTAGGAGTGGTTTCAGGTGGGGGAGGGTATAATGGAATCATATCGCCCTGATATGGCTGAATTGGGAAAGTATTTGATGTATGTTAAATACACAAAGCATGCAATTTAAAAAAAATAAACAATAAAAAATAGTTGGACATAGAAAAGATTTAAATAAAATAAAAGATTTAAAAAGAAAAAAAAAAAAAAAAAAAAAAAAAAAAAAGAAGAATCCATAGAGGTCAGGGAAACATACATATAGGGGCTGAATGTGATGGTTTTCCACAGAAGTGGAGATTGAAAGTGAAATAAAGGGGAAGAAGTGTCTAATACAATAGGAAGGGTGAAATAGGGTGTAGAATGGGACGGCAGGGTAGAGGAGAGAGTATGGGAGGGGAAGGTAACACTGAAGGCACGGAATCATTTGGAAGCTTACTATAGTAGAAATTTCTTAAAATATATACATATACACATGCAAAAAGATGTTAAATGGAATTACCTATAATAGAGTTTTAATGGTCCTATTAGAGAGCAGAGGCTACAAACTAAAAAGCCAGTGCCAAGAATGGGCTCTCTGTTTAGGAGTTGTTGATTGTCAAGGATCCATATACTCCCAAACAATGCCAAGAGTTATTGCCATAAGTCATATGCCAATAGTAGAACAAACAGGTTACATCATGCTGTTACTGATCTTGAAGCTTTATCTCTGCTGGCTAGTTTTCATAATACTGGAAATAGTAATGCCTGTACTAGTAAAGAAAAGTAATCATTACTCTTACCCAGCTGTGAAACCCAAAAGCTCTAGTAAAAATCTATCTTGCAAGATATGCCCATCAATGCAATAGTGGCATAAATGTTATCCAATAATCAATGACTTTATCACTAAACTTATGTCCTGTTGCATAAGATGGAGCCCATACCTAGCACTATTATTGGAGCCAATACTCCAGGGTTACACAGTTGACAATACATATCACAGAACGTATGTTTTAGTTTCTTATTATTGCTGTGATAAAAACAATAACGAAAATCAACTTTGTGTGGAAATGGTTCATTTCACTTTTAGCTTACAATTCATCATCAAGAGTAGCCAGTGTAGGAGATCAGGACAATTCATCATCAAGAGTAGCCAGTGTAGGAGATATGGAGTGCAAAACATAGAGGTATGTTCCTTACTGGCTTGCTCACCTATGTTGTGCTCAGCCTGCTTTCCTATATAACACAGGAGCACCTATGGGGGTGGGGAGAGGGATACTACCTACGATTGGTGGGGCATTCCCTCATCACATAACAATCATGAAAATGTCCTATAGATGTGTACACAAAGACAATCCAATGGAAGAAATTATCCAATTGAGGTCCCCTCTTTCCAGATGACTTAAGGTGAGAACTAAAGCTATCCAGAGCATTCTATTACTGTTACTCTATTAAACTGACATGGCATTTGATGACCCCTAATGACTTACTATTCTTGCCTCCATAAATTAGTGGATCTCTCAACTCTCATCAGAGAAGTTTTCTTGCAGCATGTTACAATGAACACAATGTTCCAGAACTGATAAATGTGCTGAGACTAAGAGACTGCTATGTACTTACTCCTAAATTTGACACTTGTATCAAAGAAAGTTCCAGATGTGATGAATGAATACCAGGAAAAAATGTTTTCTGGACACAAAATGAAGTTGCGTATATAAATTCAAAGTGCTTATTACAACATGTATAAGACTTGTACAAGATCACTCCAGACAAAATCTCAGGCATGGAGGGAAGAAGTGGGCACAAAGTCATGGCTCTAGAACAATTTAAAACTGATAGCTTCTGGTAGAGGATGAGTCAGCTTTAATTATGGATGTGGCATTGGTTAAGGTGGCCAGACTCTAAGGAATGAAACCTATACCCAAGAGCATTTGAGGATGTAAATTAGATTTGATAGGCTTGTAAAACAGTAAAAGAGGAAATGAAAGGAGATAGAAGTTGGGGGTGGATCTGACAGTGGGTGGGAGTCGGTCTGAATGTGTTCACATTACATTGTATGAAATTCTCAAACAATCAATAAAAACATTATTTTTGAAATAAAATGTGTTCAAATCTTTTAATATTTCATCTTTGTAATGGTAGAAGAATCATAAAGCACTGAAACTATAACAAAGGAGGTAAGAGAGAATGTTTTCCTCAAAACCAAAGCAATAAAATGCTTCAAGTGAAGGAAAATATTGAACATTTTGCCTATGTCAAAAAAAAAAAAAAAAAAAAAGATGAGATTGGGGACCCAGAATGTTCTTCTGTAAGAAACTGATGTCAATTGTTAAATAACTTAGGTTGTTTTCAAACACATATTTTAGGGGGACCCAGTAAAAAGTCTGAAAAACACAATTTTTAGTACTTTGATTTAATTTACTTTTGTTTATAGCTATTTTGTATAAAGCTGAATTTAATAGTTAATAAATTTTATATTGGCATTTGCTTAATTATAAAAATGTAAAACTCAATATAATAGGGCATCATATGTTCAATATTTAAATATTATGTTCTTTTTCTTTTTGGATTAGTGGAACAAGAGAAAGCAATATACAACTTTATTTTATTTTTTTGTAGATTATTATGTTTCTTTATTTGTTTATTTTTTAAGGGATTCTACAATATAATAGCACAGTTGTTTTCAGATCACATTGACTTTGCTCAGTTTGCCATACAATTAGTTAATTGGTGCTAGCATACACAGATGAGAGATACCATTTGTCGTTTTTTTTTGTTTATTTTTTTTCTGGAACTGTGTTATTTCACTCAACATGATATCTTCTAGCTCCAGCCATTTACCTGCAAAGTTCATGATGTCATCTTTCTTTACCACTGCATAGAACTCCTTTGTGTAGATGTACCACATTTTCTCTATTCACTCATCAGTTGAGGGGCACTTGAGTTGGTTTCAGCTCCTTGCTATTGTGAAGAGAGTTGCAATAAACATGGCTGTGCATGTATCTCTGCAGTAAGATGAGTCTTGTGGGTACATGGCCAGGAGTTGTATGGCTTGCTCAAATGACAAGCTCATTCCAAGTCTTCCAAGGGTTCTCCACAATGCTTTACATAGTGGCTGAATCAGTTTACATTCCCACCAGCAGTGGATGAGTGTACTCATTTCCCCAGAACCTCTCCAGCACTTGGTATCATTTGTTTTCTTGATCATAGCCAGTCTTATTGGAGTAAGATGATACCTTAAACTGGTTTTAATTTGCATTTCCTTAATTAGTAGTGACATTGAACACTTCTTAAGATGTTTCTCAGCCATCTCTAATTTCTCATTGTGAAGTCTCTGTTCAGCTCTTTGCTCCATCTATTGAATGGGTCATTTGTTTTCTTTCTCCGTTGTTTTTTGAGTAGTTTATATATTCTGGAAACCAATGCTTTGTCAGATGTACCTGCAGTGAAGGTTTCCTCCCACTCTGTAGGTTTTCTCTTCACTGCTTTGATTGTTTCTTTTGATGTACAGAAGCTTTTGATGTTAATGAGGTCCCATTTGTCAATTGTTGACCTTAATTCTTGCACAACTGCTGTCTGATTTAGGAAGTTTTTCCTACTCCTACATCTTGTAGTCTGCTGCCAACTTTTTGTTCCATCGTTTTCAGATTTGGGGGTTTCATGTTGAGGTCTTTAATCCATCTGGAATTTACTTTTGTATAGGGTGAAAGGTAGGGGTTTAATTTCATTCTTCTACAAGTGGTGATCCAGTTTTGCCAACACCACTTGCAGAAGATGCTCTTTCCTCCATTGTGCCTTCTTGGCCCCCTTGTCAAATATGAAGTGGCTGAAATTGTATGTGCTCAAGTTTGGATCTTTAGTTTTGTTCCATTTTTCTACACATCTGTTTGTGTGCCAGTACCAAGCTGTTTTTATGATTAAAGCCCTGTAGTATAGTTTGAAGTCTGGTGTAGAGATCCCCCCTCTATTGTTCTTTTCACTCAGGGTTGTTTTGGCTATTCGGGGACTTTTGTTTTCCAAATGAAATTAAGTACATTTTTCTCCAAGCCTGTGAAGAAACTCTTGGGGATTTTAATTGGGATTGCACTAAATCTGCACTAGAGTTTGGGTAGAATGGATCTTTTTACTATATTAATTTTCTGAATCTGTGAGCATGGGAAGATTGTCCATCTTCTGATGTCTTCTTCAATTTCATTCTTCAGAGATTTAAATTTTTTTGTTGTAGAGATCTTTGGTGTCTTTGGTTAGGTTTGTTCCTAGGTATTTTATTGTTTTTGAGGCTATTGTGATTGAGAAGGTCTCCTTGAATTCCTTCTTTAGTTGCTTGTTGTTCATGTAAAGAAAGGCCACTGATTTTTCTAGGTTAATTTTGTATCCTGCCACTTTACTGAAGCTCTTAATCATTTCTAGGAATTTTCTGGTGGAGTTTTTAGCATCCTTTAAATAAACAATCATATCATCAGCAAAAAAGGAATAGCTTGCCTTCCTCTTTTCCAATTAGTATTCCTTTAATTTCCTTTTCTTGCCTTATTGCCCTAGCAAGTGTTTCAAGCACTATATTGAAGAGGAGTGGTGACAGGGGGCAGCCTTGCCGAGTTTCTACCTTTAAAGGGAATGCTTCTATTGTTTCCCTATTTAGGATGATATTGAATGTGGGTTTCCTGTATATGGCTTTGATTACAACTTTAAAATAAGCACCTAAAACCTAACTGGAAGTGGAGGTGAATTTTCACCTCCATTTGTTTATTTATCTCTTTAAACGCAATGATATATAGATAGATCTATGAATTCATATAACTCTATAGTTTAATATCTTCTAAAAATCAATTTAAATAAGAGCTTCAGTTTATTTTCCCATGGTCTTACTGACATACATATCTATTTTATTTATAAACTAGAACAATGTTAAGCAAAACTTTATAATACTATTTCTTAGAATAAGAAACCATCCATTATATTTTTGCATTCTGTTAATTAAGAAATAAAAATTTTTGATTTGCTGTAGAAAAAAAAACACAATTTTTGATTTGCTGTAGAAAAATAGCAGTTTATACCTTTGACATGCTAAAAGCTTATTCTCGAACTCAACATACTAAAAACTTCACAAAGCCCAAGAGTAAAATGGAAATTAAACTGCTTAACGAGACACATGATGAAAAGGAATATTTTGCATGTGATGTCACCAGGATATAATCAGTTTCTAAGACACTGAAAATTATCTAGAACATGGATTTCCCTTATTCTTTTGTAAAAATTTGGCAATTAGTGAGCAATACATCTAACCTTGTTCATATGTTATAAGACAAAAAAAAAAATCACAAGAGTTCCATATGTACAGACTCGAAATAAGGTAGTTTCTAATATTTTTTACTCTCTTCAATTGGAGTATGTTCATATAGTTATGGTGTGTAGTTTTTTTTTATAATTCATAGGATATATGTGTATCTAATGTTGCTAATTGATTACAAACCTTAATTTACATTAATTTTGACAAAATATAGAAGTTGCAGTAGGATAACAATGAATAGAGTAAACAGTTATTAGTAATGATTATTTCTCTGAAATATATCTTTTCATTAATATACATTTCAAAATATCTTCCATTAAAAACTCTAGGCAATAAAACATTCTAAAATTTTAGGTGGGAATGATGGTGCATACCTTTAATATTATCAATTTGGAGATAAAAGCATAGGATCTCTGTGAATTTGAGACCAGCCTGGCCTGCATAGTGATTTCCAGACCAGGCTAAGGCTACATGGTGAGACACTGTCTCAAAAATAAATAAATAAATAAATAAATAAATAAATAAATAAATTCTAAAATCTATTTTCGTAATATTTAAACATTTCGTGTTTCAAAAACTTCCAGCTGAATATTTCCTAATTATAATAATGAGTTTAACTTCCTAATAAGATAAGATTTTGGCTAATACCTGATATCTTCATCAAGAAATGAATCATGAATTATAAAGCTACAAATATGACACAATTGAAGGAGAAAAATGGATATGTTGTGAATGGATTTCCTGTGCCAAACAGGAGTTAATTTCTTTTTTACATACAAACATATTTGTTTAAACAAGCTTGCCAATTTTGGGTGGTTAGTGCATAAAATATGTGTTTGGAAGGTAGATTCTACTCTTTTTAAAAATTTATTTTTATGTGATGTGTATATGTGCATTGCCATGAACTAGGTAGGTGGACCGATGTCATGCAGTGCCAAAGTTTATCACAAGAGGGTGTTGATCCCCTGGAATGACAGTTAAGGATGGTTGTTAGCTGCCATGTGGGTGGTGGGAATTGAACCCAGGTCCTCGCCAAGAGCAGTACTGAGTGATCTCTCTACCCCTGGCTACACTTGTATAATATCTTCATGTTCTCACAAAGGAGCTCATACATTTGAGTGAAACTTCCTCAATGGTTTTTATCTTACTGAGTTTTCCAGGTATTTCCCATTGCTGTGGTACAAACACTGACAAAAATCAACTTGATGTGGATTGTTTAATTGCTGTACAGCACAGTTTCTTCTCACGGGAAGTCAAAGTAGGACTTGGCAGGAACCTGGAGCACAGACCATGGAGGACACAGCTTACTGACTTTCAAACCTGGCCTGTGTTCTGCCTGCATTCTTACACAATACAAGACCAACTATCCAGGGGTGGCACTGCCCACAGTGGGCTGGGCCCTCACACACCACTCAACAATCAAGGAAATTCCTCACAGAAATAACCATGGGCTAACAATACCTCAATTGAGATTCCATCTAACCAGGTGGATCAAGTTGACAACTAAAGCTACCAGCACTCTAAGTAATATCTAGAATCATTTCATGAAAAATATCTACAAAAAGAGGACTTGACCTAAATAGAAGATCCATTCACCTTTATTCTTCATGATATAAAAGGATTATATCAAAACATGAGCACTGGATTTATTTTTTACATGCATTTTGTCTAAATAATCTAGGTCTAAAGAAATGGATACTCAGTTTCTATGTTCATTGCTTTTCTGAAAATGCACTTACATGTAACACATAGCCATGTATACAAATAGAGTCAAGTGTCAGCCAAGTCCCAATGAAAAATAGGTCCTTTAAACATTGACCATTGTATTAGTCACTTTTCTGTTGCTGTGATAAAGCCACGATGACCAAAGGAAATTATAAAAAGAAGAGTTTATTTGAGCTTATGAATTATTGTTCCAGGGAATTAGATTCCATTGTAACAGGAGGCATTATGGCCTGGGCTGGAGCAGAAAGCTGAGGTTCACATCTCCCAATGAGTAGAGGAAATCAAGAGAGAGAGACTGGAGACTGAAAGGCTTTTTAAACTCACTAAGCCCGCCTCCAATGACATGCTTTCTCCAGCATGGCCACACCTTCTAAGACCTCCCAGGACAGTGCCTGCCACTGAGTAGAGATAAAATGTCTGAATACTTAAAGCCTATCAGGGACACTCTCATTCAAACCACCACATTCCACTCCCTGGACCCCAGAGGCTCATGAACTTATAAAATGCAAAATGCATTTAGTCCAACCTTAAAAGTCCCCATATTCTTTACCGGTCTCAATTCTGTTCAAAAATCTACATTCCAAAGTCTCTTTGGAGACCCAGGCTAATCTCCTGTAAAATCAAAAGGCAAATTACATACTCCCAACATACAGTGGAACCAAATACACATTCCAATTCCAAAAGGGAGGAATAGAGGCATAGTCAGGAAATACTGGACCAAAAGAAGCCTGAAAAACAGCAGGGAAAACACCAAGTCCAGAGGCTCCATGTGTGACTTCTGGGAATTACTTCCAAGGGGCTTTCATAGCTCAGCTCTTCCAGCTTTGCTTACAACATACATCTCTTCCTTAGGCTGGTACCACTCTCTATATGCAGCTCTCCTTGGCAAATATCTCACAACTCTGACATCTCAAATATCTTCTTGGGGTCTCTGCTGCCAACCAGACTTCACACTCACAGCTTCACTCAATGGCTTATCAGAGTGTTCTTTATTCAGGGAAGCCCCTCCTGCACTCTGCCTGGCATCTGTGGCTCTCTGAAACTGTGGAGGAAGAACTGATGACACCTTTTCTCTTGCATCCTTCATGCCTCTAAAGTCAGCACCACATGAATGAAACTGCTGAGTTTGGTTACAACTTCAGGATGGACCCTGGCCTACTTCAACCACATTTGCAACTTTTCGCTGCCCTTTCAGTATTTTCCTTTCAAAAGTTGGAGGTGTAGCTGGGTATGGTCTTGCCCTGAAGGTACTGTTTCTGTTGTTTACTTGTAAATCTCCAGACCTCTCTTTAATCACTTTAATCTCACATTTTCCATTGTTTACTTCTAAATAGCTAGAGCTCTCCTTAACCACTTTAATCTCCTTATCAAAGGGAGCCTCTCCTTCACATGCCTTGGCCCCACCATGAATCTTCCTAGTGCACTTTTCAGATCAAATCTGTACATTCTGCATTTCTTTCTGCCCCATCTGCTCTTTTTCACTATATATCTGCACAATATTCACCATTAATAGCCATGCCCCCATTTCTACATTAGGCTGTCTTGAAATATCCTCTGCCAAATACATTAGTCCATTGCTTTTCAACTTAGCATCAGACAAGCATTTGGGCTATGGGCAAACTGCAGCCAGACTCTTTGCCAAAATATCCCAGTTGCTGCCTAAGACGTTATTTTCCTCTGGAAATACATTTTTTTTTGCAGCAATGCTTTCTTCCAGGCTTCTAGTAGAATGGCCTGTTAAGCTCTGCTTATAGTATTCAACAGTTTTTCTATCCCAAATTTCCAAAGTCTTCCACATTTCTCCAAACACTCACATGGTCAGGTTCTTCACAGCCAACAGCCCACTCTCTGGTACCAAACACTGTAATTAGTCACTTTTCTTTTGCAGTGATAAATCCACCATGACCAAGGGAACTTATAAAGGGAAGAGTTTATTTGAGCTTATGACTGACATTTCCAGGGAACTAGAGTCCATTGTCATGGGAGGCATGGGGGTTTGGAGTAGAATGTGGTGGTTTGAATGAGAGTGTCGCCCATAGGCTTTAAGTATTCAGATATTTGTCCCCAGTTTGTGGTACTGTTTGGGAGATCTTAGAAGGTGTGGTAATGCTGGAGGAAGTATATCATTGGGGGTGGGCTTAGTGAGTTTAACAAGCCTTGCTAGACTTGCTCTCTTGACTTCCTGTGCTCATTGCGAGATGTGAACCTTGGCTTTCTGCTCCAGCCAAAGCCACCATGCCTCCTGTCACAATGGACTCTAATTCCCTGGAACCACTCAAATAAACTCTTCCTTTTATAAGTTCCCTTGGTCATGGTTGTATTATCACAACAAAAGAAAAGTGACTAATGCAACTCTCTAGCCCATCCTATTGTGCTATTACAAAAAAAAAAAAAAAAAAAAAAGAAGAAGCTTCCTAGCTCTAGTTAAGTACATGTATTCTATTAGATTTATTCATGTTAATGTAAAACAATTACTTTGTTTTTATAGTTACACATTTAACTATACACATTTGTTTTAATATGATAGCTTCTTTGAAATTCCACAAGAGTTGATTCAAAAGTTCCCCAATCAGAAGTTAATACTTCAAATATTGCAAACCAAATAACTAGAAAATTATTTAAAATTAAACCAAATAAATGATCAGCTTCTGTACCATCATAAATAACTTTGATTTTCTAATAAAAGTCAAGGTCTAATCACATCATTGCTTATATTCTTAAACTTCCAGCTAATGCTTAAGTCTAAGACTCATAGAACACTTGTCATTCAAAAAATGAAATAACTCTATTTTCAAATGCTATTGTAGCTTACTACATTTTTGTTTGTGAAATTTAAATACAAAACATCATTACAGCATTCATACCAAGCTCAGATGCAGTAATTTCTTGCTTCAGGAGGAAACCCATCAGGTTTCCCATGAATGATAAACAATTTGTTATGCAGGAGAGTAGACAGGACACCTTGAAATAAACCTTTTAAATAGTAACCATGCTGAACACAAATGAGACAATTATGGACTTAATCAGCTCTTAGTGATAATAAGAAAATATGAATATGTTGAGCAGTGAAACACAATGCCTTTTAAGTAGTGAAAATGTAGACTAGTTCTAATATTATGAGTATTGCTTTGATATTAAAATTTAAAAACTGATATCCTATAAAATGAAGGTAATTGGATGCATTATAAGATTTTTAAAGTAAGAATCGTAAATATGGATTTTGATTATATTTTGTATAAAGTTTTTTATTTTTGCAAAATTTCCATATTCTGTAATCTTGTACTCTTTAGGGAAGAAAATACTTTATGTTACCAGTATAGTAAGAAATGTTCAAGTATAGAATTATAAAAAAAATGGGGCTGGAGAGATTTATATTTATAAAATAATTATAAATATATATTTATAAAAAAATTATATTTATATACTTATAAATATATCTATATATTTATAAAAATATATAAATATATTAAATATTATTTTATATATTTCTATATAATTATATTTATGTATTTATAAATTTATATTATATATTTATTAAATAATGTTTTATAACATATAAATATTGAATATACTTAATATATTATATATAATATATTAAAATATATAATTATTTTTTTTTAATTAATTTTATTTATTTCTGTTATGTGTATCAATTTACCTGCTCTGCATGCTAAGGTCTTGTGCACCGTGTCGATGCAATGCCCGCGGAGGTGAAGAGGGGTGTTGATTCCCCTGAACTGGAGTTCTCTGGAACTGGAGTTTCAGACGGTTTTTGGCCGCCTGTGGTGTGGGGATGCGAACCCGGGTCCTCTGTACAGAAGCGGTCGGCCTTCTAACTGCTAGCCATCTCTCCAGCCCCTAATATTAATTATTATATATTAATATATTTATAAATATGGATAAGTATAAATATTTATATTTATATATATTTATAGCTATCTATATTTAAAAATATATTAGATATATTTATATTAAAATTTTTAAATTTTTATTTACTTATTTTCTATGTGTATGAATGTACTGTCTGCATGTAGGTTTCTGCACCTGTGTCGGGCAATGCTGTGGAGGTCAGAAGAGGGTGTCGGATTCCCCTGGAACTGGAGTTCTCCTGGAATTGGAGTTACAGACAGTTGTCAGCTGCCATGTGGGTGCTGGGGATTGAACCTAGTTCCACTGCAAGAGCAGTCAGTGCTCTTAACCGCTAGGCTATCTCTCCAGCCCCATAAATAATTTAAAAAAAAAAGAATTATTAAAAAATCCTACAGATTTTATCTATATTCTGTCTTTTGATTTTGTATTATTTGTTTATTTTCATTTCATCTTTTTATTATTTTTTCCCATTTCATACAAAATACATCCTAGTGCCAGGTTTTCTGGAACTCACTCTTTAGACCAGGCTGGCATTGATCTTTCAGAGGTCCTCTTACCTCTGCCTCCCTCGTATTGAGATTAAAGGCATGCATCACCACACTAAATGTGTTTCGAACTCTCTTTTTAAAAATATTGAATTCTTGGAGCTGGAGAGATGGCTTAGCAGTTATGAGCACCGACCGCTCTTACAGAGGACCCGGGTTCGATCCCCAGCACCCACAAGGCGGCCAAAAACCGTCTGAAACTCCAATTCCAGGAGAACTCCAGTTCCAGGGGAATCCAACATCCTCTTCCAACCTCCGTGGCATTGCTCAACACGGGTGCACAGACCTGCATGCAGACAGTACATTGATACACATACAGAAATAAATAAAAAAAATTTTAAAGAATATTGAATTCTTGTACATTTCATACAATACATCATAATATTTAGAGCTCCATCCCTAATCAGGACACAACCATACACCCTACCTGCTTTTATGCATTCTGTCATATATGTTGAAGTCTATGGAGTCAAGTTTGTGTTCCCAAATGTGTATCAGTGTGAATCAATCCACTGGAACTTGGTAGCCCTATCTATAATATTATCCATTAAACAAGACCAACTCACCCTCAGCCAGCAGTGGACAGCTGTCACTAGATCATCAGATAACACTGAAGCTTCTTACCTGTTTCCCCATTTCTATCCTGGAGTATTTGTCTAGTACAGGTTTGTATATATATTGTGTATCCTGTCAGCATTGATGGAATTTTATATGAACATACTCCCAGGAGCCTGTAAAACTCTGGTTCCTTATGGTCATCCACCACTCTTGGCTCTTACAGTACTTCTGCCCCTTTTTCCAGAATGGTCTCTGGGCCCTGGGTGCCATTTCTTTAATATAGGTGTCTTATCTTGGGTCACACAATCTGTAGTCTCCTATTAGCTACATTTCTGGGCAATTCTGGCTTTTTGTGTTAATTACCATCTGTTGCAAGAGGAAGCTTTGCTGGTGAAAATTGAGAGTTACATTAATATTCTCTTTTCCTCCTCTTCTACTATATTACCTGGGCCTACTGTAGAAGTTACATAATAGATATGTCACTAAAAGCTGGGCAAATCACACACACACATAGTCTCTAAATTTGGCCAGTTGTGGAATTAATTTTTAATGTGTTATTTAAGTTTTACACATTTCATACAACATTTCTCCATCCAATTTAGATCATACACCCATCCATGCCCCCCACCCCACCCTAGCTCATGCATTCTGCCATACATATCTTGAATCTTTTTCTCAGACTGTTTTAAAGTTTTTCTATGCCGAGGTTTACTGTTTAGGTCAGAAGTTTACTGTTTCAGTTAGTTCTTTGGCCCAGTCCTTTTGTTGCAGCTGTTTCCTCCAATTTGTATTGCTCCAAATATGAATATATATATATATATATTCTATGGAAATACAAATATATATATAATTATATATATATTATATATATATATATTATAAATATACTGCTAGAACTACAAACATTTTCTGTATCCACTCATCAGTTGAGGGACACTTGGGTTGCTTCCAGCTCTTTGCTATTGTGAAGAGAGCTTCAAAAAAATGATTTTTGCATGTTTGTGTGGGACAGTGTTGATCTTGTAGTCTATACCCAGGAGTGGTGTGACTGGGTCACGTGGTAGGTTTAATTTGAGTTTTTTAAGCATTCTCAATACTGCTTTCCATAGTGATTTCATGAGTTTGCATTTCCAACAGCAGTAAATGAGTGTTCCCCTTTCCCCCAAACTTCTCCAGCATTTGGTGTCATTGGTTTTCCAAATCTTAGGCAGACTTACAGGGGTAAGATGAAACCTTAAGCTGGTTTTAATTTGAATCTCCTTAATTATTAGAAACGTTGAACACTTTCTAAGATGTTTCTTGCCTATCTTTATCTTTTCATTTGTGAAATCTCTGTTCAGCTCTTCACTTCATCTTTCGAGTGGGTCATTTATTTTCTTACTCCTATGTTTTTGGAGTAGTTTACATACTTTGGATGTAGATGCTCCATCAGATTTATCACTGGTGAAGGTTTCCTCCCATTCTGTGGTTTTCTCTTAATTTATTTTATTTGTTTTATTTCACTGTAGAGAAGTCCTTAAGTTTAATAAGGTCCCTCGCTGGGCATGGTGGTGCATGCCTTTAATCCTAGCACTTGGGAGGCAGAGGCAGGCAGATCTTTGTGAGTTCAAGGCCAGCCTGGTCTACAGAGTGAGTTCCAGGACAGCTGGGGCTACAGGGAGACCTTGTCTCAAAAAGACAAAAAAACAAAAAACAATAAGGTCCCTCTTGTAAATTGATGACCTTATTTCCTGCTCAATTGCTGTCTGATTTAGAAAGTCTTTTCCTAGGCCTATGTCTTGTCGGTTACAGCTAACATTTTCTTCTATCATTTTCAGAGTTTCGGTTTTCACATTGAAGTCTTTGATCCATTTATAGTTGACATTTGTACAGGGTGAGACAGTAGGGGTTTAATTTTATTCTTCTACAAGTGGTGATACAATATTAACTGCACCATTTGCTGAAAATTCTCTCTTTCCTCCATTGAGTCTTCTTGGCCCCTTGGTCAAAAATGTGGTGGCTAAAATTGGATGTGCTCAGGTTTGAAGCACCAATTTTGTTCCATTGGTCTACGGATCTGTTCTTGTGCCAATACCAAGCTGTTTTATGACTATAGCCCAGTAATATAGTTTGAACTCTGGTATTGTAATCCCCCCTGCATTACCCTTTTTGCTCAAGTCTGCTTTGGCTACCAGGGGTATTTTGTTTTTGCATATCAATTTTAGGAGGTTTTTTTCCCTAGGTCTGCGAAGGAGCTCATGGGGATTTTAATTGGAATTGCACTGAATATATATATTACTTTATACAGGATGCTCATTTTCACTAAATTCATTCTTCCAATCTATAAGCAGGGGCAGACCTTCCATCTTCTGTTGTCTTCTTCATTCTCCTTCTTCAGAGGTTTAAATTTTTCATTGTAGATATTTTTAGTGTCTTTAGTCAGGTTTGCCCCTAGAAATTATTTTGCAGTTAATTGTGAATGGGAGATAGTATCCTTGTTGTCCTTTCCCAGTTGTTTATATTGGTATAATGAAAGGCTAGTAATTTTTCTAGGTTAATTTAACAGGCCTTCATGTTTAAAGTCCTAGGGAGAATTGGACTGGAAGGAATATTCCTCAACATAATTAATGCCATACACATCAAACCACAGTCAATCTTATCCTAAATATGGAAAAATTAGAAGTATTTCCCTTAAAGTCAGGAACCTGGCAAGGCTACTTGCCCCCTCCAATAACCACTCCTTTTCAACATGGTGCTTGGAATGCTTCAGAGAGCAATAAGGCAAGTAAAGGAAACAAAAGGAGTACTAATTGGAAAATAAGAGGTCAAACTATCCCTTTTTGCAGATGACATGATTATTTACTTAAGGGATGCTAGAAATTCTACCAGAAAACTTCTATAAATGATTAACAGTTTCAGTAAAATGTCCATATACAAAATTAACCTAGAAAAATCAGCTGTAGAATTCTTAAACAGTCTCCATTTATTGCCTAAAGAAACATTTTGGATGAGTAATTGGCAATATCTTTGCCTATAAATATAAGGATACATATTTAGCATAGAGTATTACCCATGTCTATGGATGTGACAGGTTTCTTTTCTCTAAAATCTATGACCCCTTCAGACATATGCATTTGGCTGTGTTTACAGTACCCCACATGAGTCTCCTCCCGTTTAACAGCTTTAAGTCCAATTAAATAGCTGATGACTATTACCCCATGATAAAAGTGATAGTTCTGCACCAATAAATATGGTTTGGTGGGCTAGGTATTGTGTTTATTAACCTTTACAGCTGGGTAGGACAAATGACTGGCTTTCTCACTTAGCAGATTGCAAACTCACCTGCAATACTGGGAACTAGTCATTAGAAAGGAGGCTTTCTGGTCAGTGCTAGCTCAATTACTCCAAGTCTTGTAACTGAAGTATGTCCTGTCTTCAGCAACATGGTCTTACTGTAGAGTTCTGAGACACAATCCAAGGCTATTGCAGCAGTCTATGTTAATTTGGGCATCTCAAGGATTACCCTGACCAATAACTCAAAGGGAAATTTCTTCTGGCTGACATTGTGCTTCTTGTCGTATAGCCTTCAGATATATACATGCACTCATGTATGTATTATATATCTAAAACTTCCTCCTCCTTTCTGAGTTAAAGTACCCCCAATTTTCTATAATTTTTCCTTGACTATGCCTGTAGCCTACTATCCTCTCTCAAGTTACTTCTGTCCTCTTACCCATGTGATTGCTTGTTTAACCTACCCTCCTCCTTCGTCCCCAGTTAAATAGCCCCATTTCAACATTTTCCCCTTGATAGCAACTGTTTCTAACTATTCCCCTCTTTGGGGCTTTTTGTTCCTCATGATTCCTTTCACTTCTCTAGGCACCTGTGGTTACATCAGGATAAAAGCTAATGTTCAGGGTTTGGAACTAAATCAACAAGTGAGAGACAACATGTCACTGTTTCTAGTTCCATATATTTACCTGCAAATTTATCAGTTTGTTTTTCTTTAACAGTGAGTATAACTCTATTTAGCAAATTTACCACATTTTCATTATTGATCAATTCAGTAATACTTAGGTTGTTTTTATTTCTTAGCTATTATTAGAAACCAGCAACAAGCATGGCTGCATAAATATCTCTGCAGTATGATGAGTTATTTGGATATATAGAGAGGAGTATTAGAATCAGATCATATGATATATTTTTTTGTTTTTTTTTAAGTGTTCACACCATTGATTTCCACAGTGATTGTACCAGTTTGCAATCTCATCAGCAGTTAAGGAAAATTACCCTTTTCTTGCCTCCCTTCTGGGATTTTCTGTCATGTGCTCTATTTTTCTTAAATATTCTGTCTGGGGTAGGATTGAATATTGAAGTGATTTTTATTTTCATTTCCCAAATTACTAAAGAGTTGAACTCTGTTGATATGTTTATTAGCCATTTTTATTTCCTTTTTGGGGGCTCTCTGATCAGATTATGGACCATATTTTAATTGGGTCATTGGTTTTCATGATCCATTGTTTTCTGAATTTTTTTGTATTCTGGATATTAACTCTCAGTCTGATACGTAGCTGGTGACGACTTTTACCCATTTCTGGCCTTCCTCTTTACATGATTGGTTGTGTGCTTTGCTGTACAGAAACCTTTGAGTTTCCTAAGGTCCCATTTGTTGATGGTTGACTTAAATTTCTGAGCAACTGGTGTTCAACTGAGAATGTCCTTTCCTGCATGAATATCTTAGAAGGTACTGCCTATATATTCTTCGAACACTTTCAGCATTTCAGGTTTAGATAGAAACTAGAAGTTCCATGAAACAAATGTCTCACCCTAACTCCACTGTTAAACACATCCATATCTTAGGTGTGATGGATTACCACAGTTCCCACACAACCTACTCCTCTTGGCAGGATGTCACTCTGCTGTCCTTGCTCCACCATTATCAAACTAGACACATCGGAGTTAAACAGCTTCTTCTGTTCAGACAACCAACTCCAGGAAAAGGGCACAGGACACCTTAACTCAGACTTGACAGCAGTGTGTGCCTTTTTGATTTTCTAGTAACATATAGATCAGAGCAACAGAACAACTCCTGACTTTTGCATAGCTTGCTTCTCTACAGAGAAAGGTGTTCCTCCTTCACTGAATAAATCCTATTTAGTCTCCTGAAGTCCTGACTCTGGAATTTTAACTAAACTTTCCTTCAAAGTCTAACAGGTTTCACACTGAGGTCCTGGATCCATTTGTTTGTAGGTTTGTGTGTGTGTGTGTGTGTGTGTGTGTGTGTGTGTGTGTGTGTGTGCTGGGTGATAAATACTGGTACAATTTCATTCTTATACATATAGAGATACAGTTTTGCCAGCACCAATTGTTGAAAATGCTGTATTGAAAACAATACCAAGAATGTTCTTGGTAACTTTGTAAAATGTCAAGTGGTTGTAACTGTGTGCAGTCACGTGTGGTCTTTTGTTCCACTGAGCTACAAGTCTGACTTTGTGTCATTCCCATGGTGGTTTTGTGACTATAACTCTACAATATTGATTGAGGTTTGGTATCATATTTCTTTTCATATTGCTATTTGTGCTTAGAATTGTTTTGGTTATCTTTAATCTTTTGTGTTTCCATATGGATTTTAGGATGGACTTTTTTATTTCTGTGAATATTATCATGGGGATTTTGATAGGGATTTCATTTCATCTGTGCACTGCCTTTGGTAGGATGGTCACTTTAACTATATTGAGTGTACCCATCAATGGCTACAAGGCGTCTTTTCAGATCCTTTTGTTTTCCTCAATCTCTTTCTTAGTGTTTGTAAAGAATAGATCTTTAATGTCTTCAGTGAAGTTTATGCTTGTATATTTTATTTTTAATGCTATTCTGAATTGGAATGTTTCTCAGAATTCTTTCTCTGATTGCTTGCTATGTGCATATAGAAAGGCTATTGATTTTTTGAAACTGATTTTGAAATGTCAATTTTCTGAAAATTTGATTATTTCTCAATGGATTTTGGTAGAATTTTAGGGATCTCTTTTGTATAAAAAGTGTAGGAATGAAACTTTGTCTGGCTCAAGGCAGGAACTGCAAGTCCTGTCCCAGAACATCTGCCAGTTATCTGATATCTCCATGGGCATTTAATTTGCTTCTGTGAGTTGTCTGTAGCTCCATGAGGTCAGGATATTGCAGTGTGTTTTGTCTTGCCTACCTGTGCAAAGTTCCAGACCCTGATGGCCTCATCCTTTGAGATATTGAGCAAAGTGTCACACCTCTAATTTACTGTTTATACAAACAGGATCTCTGCTGCCCCTGGAGCCAAGGTGGCTTGCCTTTCCCATCTTCATGACCCCACTTCCTTGCCAAGAGCACAGTAGCTTTTAGTACATAAACACATTGCTGGCATGAATAAAACTGAGTCTTTCCCCCAGAACTTCTCTCTGAGTCCCTTTCTTTCATTCCTCTTTGGGTGACTTCCCATGGTTCTCTCCCCCTTCTTTCCAGAGCTTAGCATAGGGACTGTTGACCTGCCTGCAGGAGACAACCTGGAGGCTTACAACTTTGTAAAGCTGCTAGCCTGGTTCTAGGAGGGAAGAATATCATGTGGATTGCGGCCACTCAGGATTAAAGGACCCACAGACAATATGCAAACTACAACTGGTGCCAAACAATGTGGGGCTTGGAAACCAAAGAAGGAAGAGGAAAAAAAAGGTATTTTCTCTGGCTGTCTCTCTCAGCTCTCTTGTGCCCTTCAAGAGGAGAAAAACCTTGGAGGGTGCACCATGAAGAAGAGAAGTACCCCACCTGAAAGTAGGGTTCAGGGTAGCAGCCAGGCTATTGGCCTATCTCTGTGAAAACTTCTCTTTCATATGCAATTAATCTTTTAATCTGTCTTTCAGCATTTCTCTTCTATACGGCCAGGTTATTGGCCTAACTGTGAAAATTTCTCTTTCACATGAGATTAATCTTTTAATTTGTCTTTCACATTTATCCTCTATATGGCCAGGCTGTTGGCCCATCTCAGTGGAAATTGTCTTTTTCATGTGTGATTATTCTTTGATCTGTCTTTTCTCTAACCACTAACATCTTCTACCTTTATTATGGGAAACAAACAGACATGACAAATAGATCCAGTGGTAATAGAACAGGTTAATCAAAACATCCAAGCATTTGTGGCCACTGCTCCACAGGAATCTGAGCAGGTGGAGAAGGCAGTGGCATACCGCAGGCACAAGGAGGGGCCAGAGTGCTGGGCCAGGGGACAGCAGTGACTGAAGGGGCCTCATGGGGACACAGATGAGACCATAGTCAGATCGGGGCCAGGCAGAGCCAGCGGCTACACAGACCCTCACTCAGCCAGTGCAGCAGCCCTGCCCCTCCCCTTCACTCCCAGCAAATTTTCCTTAAAGGACCAAAAACAATTTTTTCTTTAGCCGCTTCTCTCTCTCTGCCACAAAAGTGTGTCAGATCAGTAATAAACAAGACCTTCATTTGCAGGCTTTTCTCATTAATGTTGCCCCAACTCTGAGCCACAAAAATTTAAACCAAAATCATTTCTTAGGAAAGAAAAATGCCATGCCAGGTTAGAGCACAAGACTACATTTCCCAGAATTCTTTGGGCCTGTTGCAGCCATGCTAAGTTCTTGTGACAGCCATTTTCATTTTCTTTCCTTCCAGGCCAAGGAACTACATTTCCCAAGATGCTTCAGGCCTATTGTCAAATGAAAAGTTTTAGTGTTTCCACATCATTTTTGATTCAGGTTCTTCCAAGAAATATATGGAGAAAATGTACCTTTAAACTTTATTGTGTTCTTTCCCATGATACTTGTTCAAAATTGAGGTAATTGTAGTGTTGTTTGCACTTCAATTTTTATTTCAAGATAATATACATTAATATGGCCATTCAAAATCTATTAAGTTAAATTCCATCTCAAGCACGCTTTTCTAAATCTAATATATGGTACCCTAAAACATCTTTAAACTAGTTGTGCACAATTGATCAATTAATAAGTCGTAGGCATTTCAAGGTCAGTCAATCAATTAAGCATACTAAACTATTCGAAAATTAATTAATATAAGAAGGTCCTGAATAATTTTGGAGCCTTTTAGATTTATCTTCATCTTTTAAAATTCACAGGCCCCTGGATCACGTGGTTTGTAATCTATCACCAATTGAAAATAACAAGTCATCTTAATTCATGTCTGTCTAAATTTAATACCATTGTATTTCAGCAAAACAGTTTTTACATGGGGATTTTCATGCCAGCTTTGTCTAACAAAAAAATTAAAACTAGTAAATGTTTTTAACTAACTATTTGTCATTTTTAGGTTTTGGTTAAAAAATTCATTTGTGTGAATTTTCTATTTATATAGATTTAGTAAAATCTAACTCTAAAACCAAAATTGATTTTTCTGTCACTCAGATCTGCCAGTATATTTAAACAGCTAATAAATTAATTGATTTATTAAGGGTAGATATGAATTTACACATGTAGTAGTTCAAAGTTTTATTAAGTATGTACTGTCATCTACTAGATATGATCCACCAACACACAATAGGATCTGTAAAGCCCATTCTATAACATTTATACCTTAAAGTTACACACCTAAGAACTGTAATACACACACACACACACACACACACACACACACACACACACACATATATATATATATATATATATATATATATATGCTTTATTCTTACAGGATTCAGTGTTAATAATTTAACTTAAAAATCACAATGTATGTTTAATCAAGGCTTCTCTAACTTACTTTTTACATCCAAAATCTATTCACATTTTATATAATGGTAAACTAAATTACTTATGTTGTTTAAAAATTGGTTTAGTACTGTCAACATAAATGATTGGTTACACTTAAATGTATGTAAACCACAAGTTACTTTTAATTCCAATCCATACTAAATTTCCAGGTAACAGCCTTGACATTAATGTATATCCAATGTCCTTTTATAATGTTATCTGTAATAGCCCCCTTTTATCTACAAAATAATTTATCTTTGAAAAACAGTATTTCATCTCTTCCTCAACAATGAACCTCAGGACCTTGGTTGCCCTGTAGGTATGTATGTGGTACTATGGTTTTCAGAAAGAATATATTCTCCTAAAATAAGGTAAAATTAATGTAATGCCCTCCAAAGGATGGTGTAACTTCTTTCTTACATTAAAAGACATAAAACCTTTTGGAAGAATATTCTATTTCTCAAAAACATCTATTAAATATGTATCAAGGCCAGGTATTATACTGGCTGGTATTTCTCCCAACAGCCAATCACATCAGTAAAAATTATTACAACTGTCTTTTATAAATGTAAAAATTGGGGCTGGAGAGATGGCCTAGCAGTTAAGAGCACCAACTGCTCTTACAGAGGAACCAGGTTCGATCCCCAGCACCCACATGGCTGCTGAAAACCTTCTATAACTCCAATTCCAGGAGAACTTCAGTTCCAGGGGAATCCGACATCCTCTTCTGACCTCTGCAGCATTGCATGACATGGGTGTGCAGACCTACATGCAGACAGTACATTCAAATAAGTAAATAAATAAATAAATAAATAAATAAATAAATAAACAAATTAATAAAATATTTTTAAAGAGCTAAAAATCAGGCCCAATAAATCTACCAAGTCTAATAGAGCCATAGGTAATCTCAAATTCTAAACTGATTTATTATTTTGCTTTTCAAACCTAAAATTAAATGGCTAATCTATGTTATTCTTAAAATATCTTTAATATTCCTTCATCCATCTGTTTATCTACTGGAATGATAAACGAGGTATTTTCTACCCATAGTAATATAAAAGAACAGTATTTCTAACCACCTGTGCTATACCAACAGCACAACCTAATATAAAAAATAATATTTACTTAACTGCCTGTGCTCTTACTATTCATATTCCATCAGTAAATTGCAAAAGGCACCCCTGAAAGCCTAAGACTCCAGCTCAGCCTGAGGCCATTTGCAGCCACTTTTGCTTCACCTCCAGGCTTACAATCCATGACTAAGGAGAAGCTAAAAGCCAGAGCTGAGTCGCCAGCCTCCTGCTGGGAAAAGACTGAGACAATCTTGATACTATCTTCAGCAACAAAAAATGGTTTACTCCTTTTTCTCCCCTGCCCTCCTCTGAAAGCTTGGAAACTTTTGGCTAAAGAAAAACCTACAGGAGACAATTGTGACTGAACTTTGATCCATCAATGTAGTTGCATGTACAGATCTCTCCAGCCATGCTTGGGACTTTGGGGGTGCAAGTAAAAAACACTATCTATGTTACAAGAGACATCAAGTGATATCTGTATGTTTTCATGTATAAGGATTGTTACTCTTATAAGTGATGTCATTCACATACCTGTATGTCGTTGTATGTCTTTATGTGTAGGACAAGCAATGTTATTTTTAGAGACAATGTCACTCACATACTTGTATGTTTTAATGGGAGAAAAAGCATTACTTTTGCTTTGCCATTTTTAGAGCCCCACCACTTAAGGGCAAAGTTTCATATTCAATGGGTCTCTTTGCATCTCTTATGGTCAGTTTGCAATGCACTGGCATCAGTTTCTATGTTAAAATCAATAGGTGTAAGTGCACTTGAGAGTCGTAGCAACTGGTCTATAGCCTTTTGCTGCCTCTGTGCTCAGAGGAAGATCTTTTCAACAAAAGCTCTGTTACCTGCAACCTATGTTCCCCTAGGCCTCCAGGATAATCCTTTTATGTTAAAACTAATTCTCCCCTCAAGAAGTTGATTTTCTGGTTTGTAGCCAGTTTGGGGTTACAAGTCAAATATTTTTAGTCCAGTATCGGGCCATCCAAAAAAATCTTCTGGAGGACTTTGTGTGACATTACTGCTCCATTTTAATTAAAAAAAAAAAAACAAAAAACAAAGGAGGGGCTGTAGGAATGAAACTTTTTCTGGCTGGAGGCAGGACTTGCAAGTCCTGTCCCGGAACTTCTGCAAAGTATCTGATATCTCCATGGGCATTTAATTTGCTTCTGTATGTTATCTGTAGCTCCATGAGGTTGGTATATTGCAGTGTTTCTTGCCTTGCCTATCTCTGCAAAGTTCCAGACCCTGATGGCCTCATCCTTCGAGATATTGAGCAAAATGCCACACCTCTACTATACTGTTTACACAAACAGGAGCTCTGCTGCCCCTGGTAGGAGCCAAGGTGGCTTGCCCTTCCCTTCCTCCTGCCCCCCACTTCCTTGCCCAGAGCACAGCAGCTTTTAATATATAAACACATTGCTGACATGAATAAAACTGAGTCTTTCTCCCAGACCTTCTCTCTAAGTCCATTTATTTCATTCCTCTTTGGGTGACTTCCCATGGCTCCCTCCCCACTTTTTGCCAGAGCTCAGCCTAGGGACTGTCAGTCTGCCAGCAGGAGACAACCCTGAGGCTTACAGCCTTGTAGAGCTGCTAGCCCAGTTCTAGGAGGGAAGAACATCATGTGGATTGAGGCCACACGTGATCAAAGGACCAACAGATGATATACAACCAAAAAATTAATATAATTTTCCTCTTTTCCTATTAGTCTCTCCTTTATTTCCTTTGCTTCTAAAACTTCTTTAGCCTCAGTTTCAATCATTATATTGAGAAAAAGTGGGGCTGTTAGACATTCTTTTTTTTTTTTTTTTTTTTTTTTTTTTTTTTTGTCTCCCTATAGCCCAAGCTGTCCTGGAACTCACTCTGTAGACCAGGCTGGCCTTGAACTCACAGAGATCCGCCTGCCTCTGCCTCTGCCTCCCAAGTGCTAGGATTAAAGGCGTACGCCACCACACCTGGCTACCAAGCCAGTATAAATGGAGAAAACTAGAAGAATTCTCACTAAAACCAGGAAACCAGATTTATACTGACTTGGGCTGTGAGGCTTTTTGTATATAGCCTTACACAAGTTTTGTATGTTCCACCCAGTTCAATTTCCTCCTGGACTTCGATAATGAATGTACGTTAGATTTTGTCAAAGGGTTTTTCTGCATCTATTTTGATAGTGATTTGATTTTTGTCTTCCACTTAACTTATACAATTTATTACATTTATTAACTTATGTGTTGTATTAGTCACTTTTCTGTTGCTGTGATAAAGCACCATGACCAAGGAACTTATAAAAGGAAGAGTTTATTCGAGCTTACGATTGGCAGTTCCAGGGAATTAGTCCATTGTGGCAGGAGGCATGGCCGGTGGATCTGGAGCAGCAAACCGAGGGTCACATCTCGCAAAGAGCACAGGAAACAGAGAGGTCAACTGTAGATCAATCACGAAGCTTGTTAAGCTCACTAAGCCTGCCCCCAGTGACACACTTCCTGCAGCATGGCCACACACCCCAAGACCTCCAAAAACAGTGCCACCAACTGGAGACAAACGTCTGAATACCTAGAGCCTATGGGGGACACACATTCAAACCACCACATGTGTGTTAATCCACATCTGCATGTCTGGAATAAACCTTACTTGATTGTGAGGGATGATCTTTTGGATGTGTGTCTTCACACAATTTGCAAGTATTTTGTTGAGAATTTTGGGTTCTATGCTGATAAGGTATATAGACTCAATTTTGTGTGTGTGGTGTGTTTGCTTAGTTTGGGTATTAGAGAAACTCTCAAGTCATAGAAGGAGTTTGGGAGTTCTCCCCATTTCTATCTTTTGAATAAGTATTGGTCGTAGATTATCACGAGGTTCTTTCAAAATTCTGCCTCAATCCTTCTGGGCTTGGCCTTTTCTTAGTTGATTTTTCTTACTCTTTTGGTGGGTCTGTTGATGCTGTTGATCTCTCTATCTTTTTTTTTAGCTCTAGTGGTTTGCATGTATTTAAAAATTCATCCATTTCTCTTAGATTTTTAAATTTAATATATTATAGGTTTGGAAAACACTCTCATAATTTTCTGGATCAATTTGGTGTCTGTTGTTGTTTCCCTTATTGTCTCTGATTGCGGTGATTTGGATTTGCTCTTTTTGTTTTTGGTTAACTGTGATAAGAACAGTCAATTTTGTTTATGTTTTCTAAGAACCAGCTTTTAGATTAATGGATTCTTTATTTTACCTTCTTTGTTTCCTGTCATTAATTTCTGCTCTGGTAATATTTATTTCTTCTCATCTACTGGGTCTAAGATTGGTTTGTTATTGCTTTTCCAGATTATTGCATTATACCAATAAATCATTTAATTGTACTCTTTGTGATATTTTAATGTATGTGCTTGAGCTATAATCCTCCTTCTTAGGACCTCTTTTTAACACACACACACACACACTCACACCCACATAAACACATATATATATATATATATGCTTGATTTTTGTGCATTCCATATATATATATATATATATATGTGTGTGTGTGTGTATATATATATATATATATATATGATTTTTGTGTATTTCATACAATATCATGCAATACATATTAATCATATTTCTATTCCCTCACCTATCTACACTCCCCATATTTCCTCCACCACATTTTGTGTATTCTGTCACATATGTGAATTTAAGTTTGTGTGTTCAGGTTTCCCTCACTGTGACTTCATCCACTGAAGCCAGGTCAGTATATCTAAGTCACTCGTTTTTAAGAAGGCCATCTTGACTGAGATACTACTGAGGTTTCAGCCTCTTCAGAGTATAGGCTGCCATTGTTGAATTACACAGGCTGTATCATGGAGACCAATACAGGAAGATTAAGACAGGACGTGGTGCTTACTGGACCTCGTTTGGTGACCATGGGAAGGGAAAACCCCAGTGTGGAGCACAAGGGCAGGAGTGATGGTTATTTGGGCTTGCTAAGGAGGAGCCTTCAAACATGACATCTTTCAGCCTAATAAAGAAAAATTATCATAAGCTAAAGATGCTAAAACCTATGATATATGTGGTATGCATATATGCATATTTCATAGTGATGCAAATTTGAAGGCATAACACTACCACCACCACCACCACCGATAACAACAAAAGACTGGGTCAAAGAACTGACTGAAATGGTGAAAGTCTGCTCAAAACAATAAACTTCTGCATCTAAATTTTTAGGAGAGACTGAGAAACATATGAAAAACATGGTTGACAGAATGCATAAGCTCTGGTGAGGTGGGGGGCAAGGAAGGGGGCACAGATCTACATTTGCCTGGAAATTTTGTATGAAATGCACAAAGGTTTAATAAAAATTGGTTTTGAAAAAAAATAGACCATCTTTCCTCACCCAGTAGTAGTGTTACCTGCCTATAGTTGCTCTGCTAAGGCTGGGTCTTCTTGCCAATTTTACAGTTCTATGCTGAGGTTATGTCTGGTTTGAGTTTTCATGCTCTTAGGTGCATTGCCACCATTACTGTATATTCATATGAGTAATTTTGGAATTCTGTGGTAATCATCCTCCATTGCAAGAGGAAGTGTCACTGGTGAGAGTTGACAGATGCATTGGTATTCTCTCTTCCAGGTTCCATTATGTTCTGTAAGCCTTAGGTGTAGAGGTTCCATTATAGATGCGTCACTTAAGCTGGGACATCTTACAGATGCTCATTCTCTGTGTTTTACCAGATGTGGAATTTTGTAGAAGTCTCCACTAGTTGCAAAGGGGAGCGTCTCTTACTAGTGGTGACAGGTACATTTGTCTATAAATGTAAGGATATATATATATGTCATACATGAGAAATTGGGTTTGACTAAGGAAGTGACAGATACAGGGTTTTCTCTAGTATCTATGACCTCTCCACACCCGTGAAGATTTATCAGGCCATAGAAAACAATGCAGATGGCCACCATGTGCCAAAATGTAGAAGAGACTATGGAGTGAATTTTCCTGGATAGGACTTTGATATTGATATTTAGCTTCACCCACCCAGAGATCATGGCCCATTGCAGAGGAGGGTGTGGAAAGATTATAAGATCCATGGGTTTTGGATGATTACAAGGAAACAGAGTGTCCCAGACCTTTGGGTTTTTACTCTTTTGATTTTTCCATTGGAGTGACAGGATGGATCCAAGCATGTTAGAAGCTCTCCATGAAGGCAAAGGAGCCTAGGCCAGAGATGCAGTGGTGTGGTTTGAGCTCTGGAACAGTCTTAATGACTGGTGATCATCCCACAGCATGGAGTGCGCATGGTGGGTTGTGCATATCTGACCCTGGATATTCAAGCATTCTCGGGAAGCAGAAGCAGGATGTGAGCAAGGTCTCAGAAAGCAGATGGGACCACAATGAGCTGGTTCTTCCTAGCTCTCAGAGAGAACCTGAGCTCTGTAACTTTGGGACTGAAGGTGATTCTAGGGCAGGGAAATGGGTAATGTATTGTCTGCTAAATCATGCCAGCTAGGCAGGAGGACTAGGACATGGCTCAAAGAGAGCAGGCAGGCACAGGAAGTTTTGATCTATTATTGACAAACTTGGTGTTGACAATGAGTTTTTCAATTTGTTCCATTGTCCGGAACATTTAGTGTTGTCTATCATTTTATAGTTTCTAAACAGTAAGCTTGAGGTAGCTATGCAAAGATACTGCATTGCATTCCTTCAGAACATTCACCTCACAGGGCCGGGTTGTGCCTGATTTAATCTCAGGATTTAGGAGGCAGAGGTAGGTAGATCATTGTGTAATAGAGGCCACCGTGGTCTACGTAGCATGTTTTAGGCCAGCTGGGACTACAGAGGGACATGTCTTAAATTTTTTTAAGTTAGCTCTTCTCTAAACATTCATGTAGGAACCTAATATTCTAGTTTGCCTTCAATCATTGTGACAAAACAGTGACAAATATCAATTTGGGGAAGAAAGGGTTTATTGATCTTACGTCTTCAAGGTCACAGTTCATCACTTAGGGAGGCCAATGTAGGGACACAGGAACCTGAAAGAAGAAGCTGAACTACAGGCCATGGAGGAACACTGCTTCTGGCTTGCTCCTCTAGCCCATGCTGAGAATGCTTTCGTTTTATTTTTTTCTTTTTGAGACAGGGTACCCCTATAGCCTCAACTGGCGTGGAACTCACTCTGTAGAACAGGCTGGCCTCGAACTCACAGAGATACTCCTGCCTCCTGAGTGCTAGGATTAAAGGTGTGAACCACCACGCCTGGCTTAAAGATGGTTCTTAGCTGCCATGTGGGTGCTGGAAATCAAACTCGGGTCCTCTGCAAGAGCAGTTGGCACTCTTTACCACTGAGCCATCTCTCCAGCTCCATGCTTTAGTTTTTGAATTTTTAATTGAATTGTGTATGTTTTATACATAATTTTTCAGTCTTAATCGCCTTTATACTAGCTTCTCCATTGGTACCCTGCCACAGGCCTCCAATCCCTCTCCCCGGAGTTTAGAGCTTTTGCTTGTGCTAGGGTCCATTACAACAAATTACTCTCCCTGCCCTCTCTTCAGCTCATCCCCTGAGCTCTAGTCAGCCTATTCTGGGTCCACAAGCAACTCTCAATATTTCTTCAGAAAAGATTGGGCTCTGCTACCCATTTCTACAGCTCTGAGATGGGTCTTTGTCCAGCCGAGCTTGGATGGATCTTGTGCATGCTGATACCAGTGCTCTATTGCTATGAACAGGGTACCAAGAACTTTTAAGATTCATTTCCGTTTTGTCTGGCACCACCTTCCTGGCTCTTACAATCTTTCCACGCATTTTCTGCAGTGTTCCCGGAGCTCTGTATGGGTGAAACGGAATATAGGTGACCTGCCCATGGAACAACACTCTTTAGACTCCTAATCTCCAGTTAGGCCATGAGAATGTTTCTCATACAATGCACAGTAACTTGTCCAGGGGTGGTACCACCCACAGTGGGCTGGGCCCTCCTATATCACATAATAATCAAGATAAAATCCCATAGACATTGCATAGGCCAGTCCAACGGAGGCAATCCCCCAATTGTGGCAGTGTAAATGCAGGTATGTCAAGGTGGCACTAAAGCTGTCCAGCACACCTTATAAAAATTGTCTATTCCAGTTTATATCTAATAATCTTACGTGTGTAAAAAAATTAGGTTTTCTGACCAATACAGGTCCTATAGCCTGTAGTGAATTCAAAAGGTTGTCAACATCATAGACATTTCAGAATGAGCACTTACTATTCCAATGTGGTTGACCAGTTATATCTTCATTATTTTCCCAATTGAAACTGATTTTCCCAGACTGGATCTTCTTTAGGCCCTTTTCCTGAATTGTTGTGCAAAGTACTTTAAAATGGGTTATTCTGTCAGAGAAAAAGTAGTAATTCATTTTGAGTTTAACTTTTTAATTTAATTTTTGTTCTGTTTTAAGTACATAAAATGTTGGTCCTATGTGAAAAATCTTTGGTTCAAATGATGTTAACCAATCTACAGTGGATGGACCCAGAACAAAAGGCATTTAAGGACACCAATTAGATTATATTAAAAAGAGGATGTCTTGCCAATTGGAAAATGCTGACAGGAGTCAGTTTTCCTTACTGGTGAAATGTCTGATAGGTTGACCAGTTTTCAAGGGATAGATCCATACACGAGAACACATAAGAAGCAGTGGCCAGGGGCTGGAGAGATGGCCTAGTGGTTAAGATCACCTACTGCTCTTGCAGAGGACCCGGGTTCAATCCTCAGCACCCACATGGCGGCTGAGAACTGTCTGTAACTCCAATTCCAGGAGAACTCCAGTTCCAGGGGAATCTGACACCCTCTTCTGACCTCCGCGGCATTGCATGACATGGGTGCACAAACCTACATGAAGACAGTACACTCAAATAAATAAATAAATAAATAAATAAATAAATAAATAAATATTTAAAAAAGTAGTGGCCAGAATCCACAGGCCTATATAAATTTAAAATAATGATAGAAGGCATTAGCTTAGATGGGGGAGTTTAGTAAGTTGATGGTGTAGAATAGGAACAATACTAAATATTATAAAAATGATATACGCTAGATGATAATATACAAAATGCTAAGTATGAAATAAATCAATGGTCCATCACAGACCAAAAGCCTAATAACCATCATGTCCAGAATAGCAAAATATCTCTATTGGTGCAGTAGTAGCACTGTTGTCTGGGGAGTAACCAACGGATATCTAATAGATTTGATTATAATCCTCTCAAGGGAGGGTGAACACATGGCTGGTATTGTAAACTCACCCAAATGCACAAGGCAAAAGTCCACATAAATGACGGAGGAAATCCCATCACTGTCACATCTCTAGACAAATATTTCTTATCATACTCTAAATATGGATCCTTGTATTTACAGACAAGCATACTGAATACCACTCATCAAAGAATCTTCTTTTTGCAACAGATAAAGACTACTGCAAAATTTCACAATCAGACAGACACAGATAATATACATCTGAGACATACTCGGTCCTAGGTGACATAGTACAATTGAATCTCTACACCTAAGTCTCCTGGAATTTGTCAGAATGAGATGTAAAGAGAAAACTAGTGCATCTCTCAATTCTCACCAAGGAATCTTCCTTATACAACATCATGCAATGCACACAGAAGGTGACAAGTGGCAAATTTTTAAATAATAAGACATGGTAGAGTGTGTGTCCCAGGGTAGGATTTTTATATTAAATTTTGTATTTGTTTGGGGGGCATGGATTGGGGGAGGGTTCTAAGTTTGATTAAGAATTCTTGTATATAATGTACAAAAGCTAAATATTTTTTAAAAGAAAAAATAGTACAAACTCTTATGGGAATCTGAAAGTCACAGAAGGGGAGTTGCGAATAAAGGGAAGAATGATGCTTATGTGATTCTCAGTGCAAGGATTCTGGTTTCTGCTAAACTGGTGGTGCAGGAAAAGAATGTTTTGCTCTGGGCAATTGATGACATAGAAGCAATTCACAGGGGTAATTTACAAGGGTCAAGAAGTAGCTTGCTTACTTCTTACTTAGACTAGGTATTTCTGGGGAATTTGGTTTCAGGCATTATAGCATATGTATATATATGGATAAAAAGAAACCTTAGTTTGTCCTTTTCAGTTTGCTTCAGTTCCTGTGTGGTACCGATACCAAACAGTTGGGCAATAATAGGTCTCTTTCCCTGGGATGAAGAAGTACATGCCAGCAAGGTTTGCTGACCATGACAGCCTGAGAATCAGGTAATACTACGTACTTTTGAGTAGTTTGGTCTAATGACACAAGCCTAATATCTGAGCCTACTGCTGCATAACTACACCTCAGAGGTTAACAGGCAGCAGTATAAACCCAGGTTTATTCATGAAGAAATATATCACTCATACCTTAAAAATCAAGTTCATATAGGACCTCCATTCCTTTGTATCCAGACACCACTTTGGAAGAGAGAGCAAAAAATTAGAAATTCTGTTCACATATAATCCTAAACAGAAATCATTATTGTATCAAAATGACTTTTAATCTCAGATTATGACTAGATTTGCTAGTTTGTATTCCATGAATCATGGCAGTGTTTGCTGCCATAGGCTGATCACATCTATTAAAGCTAATAAAGTCTCTAATACATTTTTCCCAACAGAATTTTAGTGTGAATAAAGCTTCAATGATGCTGCTCATGAATCATAATCTTTTAACTAAAATTTAAGCAGTCAGAGAAAACAGCTATGGGAATCTCAATTTGTTATGTAAGCCTTGCATAAATTAGTTAGATAAGGACACACATTAATTACACCAGAAACAGAGTAACTTCCCAATGTCTCTGCATAGCCTGCACAACACTATGCTTCCTCAGCTGTGGCACAATAAGAATGGGTGCTAAGAAAGGGAGAGCTTCAAGGGGTCACAGGCAACAGAAAGCATTCCTCCACAGAAGCACAGAGCCAGGGTTCCAGCCAAGTACTGTGAACAGCAGAGAGTCCTTTGGAAGTAGCAACAACCAGCAATAAAGGCCATTTGTTTACTCAGAGCAGGAATATAAGTTCCTTTGTGTGAAATGCAGCCATGACACCTGACATTGAAACTTAGGACCTGGCCTAACACTGCACTGAATAGTCTATAAAAGGAAGGGACATTTGATTGATTACTTTATCCAGTAAGCTCTTGTGAGTTGCTTCTCCTTCTAGTTACTCCTTTTTGCTTTACTTGTGTTTTGTGATTTTGTAGACATGTTCCTGGTGATGCTGTGAATGGCAGGCCACTCCAAAGAAACCCCACTGAGGCTACACATTTTAAATTCAAACTAATAAAAGAGTTTTTCTAAGTTGGAGAATTCCTGTTTCAGTCACAGAATTCTGCATATTTCTATTTGAGGAGCACTTTTTTACAGCATTGCATCTGTTAGGCTTATTTTAAAAATAGAAGAAATTTAGAAAAGAAAATGTTTTAAATTCGTTAATCTCACCTCTCATTCTCTTCGTGAAACTGTTTTTTGAAGTCAATACCCCTAAAGGTAATGATGACCAAGTGGAAGCCATTTTTCTTCGATGTAAAATCCAATTAGGTCTTAGAAGAGGAAGCCAGAACTTTTGGTTAGAACATAGGTGCCATGGCTAGGTGTGGTGGCACACGACTTTAATCCCAGCACTCAGGAGGCAGAGGCAGGCATACTTCTGTGATTTCAAGGCCACCCTGGTCTACAAAGTGAATTCCAGGCCAGCTAGGACTACAGGGAAACTGTATCTCAAAAAAACACCAAAAAATAAAAGAACAGATATATCACCATGAATTCACACATGAAAAAAATAATTATCTGGTCCCTTGTTCTTTTGTTTAGAACCCTTCTGAATCATTTATTTCTTCCATTTGAGGCCTCTAGATTTGACAATAATATGATGCAGTAAAAGTCATTTCTTCATAAGGTATGTAGCAGTAAACTCTATGCCTTTTAAAATTTAGAACTGGACTATTTATGAAATACATAAAGCATCATTAAAAAATGGAAAAGAAAAAAATAAAAATAAAATAAAATTATTATTACATAACTGACAAGGTTAATACAGATAGCAAAGAACAAATAGAGATCTTGAGTGATTCACTATTTGGAACATCCTCTGAAACCAAATAGAAATATTTAGAAGAATTGCTAGCTTCTAGCAGAGGATGTTAAACACCAGAATAGGATAAATTCATTGTAAAGTTGTCAAGGAAACTGTGAGTTTACAGTTTGATCCGTGGTGATAGATTATTAAATTATATTTTAATGTGTCATGCCATACCAAAGTGGTTGCATCAAAACCTTTTGAATTGTCTAGGTTAATAACCATTACTGAATTATACAGCCTAAGTTGTATGTAGAAAGTGTAGATTTCATGATGATAATATAATATGGTGAATTCTTAATTTTTCTAACATTGACAGTAAAAGAAGGAAAAATAAGTAAAATCAATTTTTAAACTGTATTTTATGGCCAATTTGGAAAATATCTGCTATTTTCACATTACAGTAATAAAAGCACCACTTAAAACATGCCAGACAATATAATTAGAAATGAGTCTTATCTCTATGAAAATAATTATTACTATTCTTAGGAATATTGAACACCAATATGTTTTAGAAGAAAATTATAATACTGTAATAAAAGCATATACTAAAACATACAGTTTTAAAGTTATGGTATTTTTAATATTGTGTTCTAGGCTACAATAAAGAATAATAAAGTACAGTGTAACTAAACTAAAATTATTTCTATTATAATTAATTAAATAGTAATATACAAATCAGGACAGCAAAAAATGTTGACAGATATATTATTCTTATGATTTATCTAAAATAAATAGCTCCTAAAAGAAAATGAGGTATTCCATTATTGTTATTTAAAGCAGAGATCAATTAAGAAATCTGCTTTAATTAATGTAAATATTCAAGGGGAATATTTAATCAGGAAAAACTCAAATAATTTTGCATTAAAATTTTCAGATTAATCTGTTGCTCTCTTGTAAGCAAGATTTACTGATGGCAATATTATTTTCTGATATTCTGTTGCAGATAATCTAAACTACATTCCAGCCAGCTGGAGAAGCACCATTTGCAATATGTTTTGTGAAATATAGTGTTTACAAATTTAATTTTGGGAAACTGTATAAGGTCGGTGCTTAAAACATTTATGTGTGATCTTTAACTGATATACCTAATAATATTTGACCATTTTGAACAACTTTATGAAACTCAAAAAAAAATATATTACCTGAATTTGACATTGTTTCTTTATATTAATTTATATTTTCTTAAGTAAAATATATCAAAGTATTTCCAAATGTCCACAGACTGTATAGGCTGTTTTGTATCAAGAAGGGAACATTAAATTTGGGTGGGGGGCAGTGAGAGGAGGTGTGGATGGAGGTGGGGTATTTAAATATCCTAATATTATAGTATATGAAAATACCAAAATGAAAAACAAATTAAACTTAAAAAACTAGAGCATTAAAAATTATAAAAATTTTGAACTAAAGTTTACCCTAGAGATGAGTAAAATAATACCCCCCCACAAAAATGTACCAAACTGAACTTCCAAAATCTCTTTAAAAAATGATTCACCAAGGATTTTTTTTCTAGGCCTATGAAGAAACTCATGGGATTTTAATTGGGATTGCATTTAATCAGTATATTAATTTGGGTAGAATGGACACTTTTACTATATTAATTTTTCCAATCCATGAACATGGGAGGTCTTTCCATCTTCTGATGTCTTCTTCAATTTCCTTCTTCAGGGATTTACAATTTTTGTTGTAGAGATCTCTCGTCTCTTTGGTTAGGCTTCTTTGTCAGTATTTCGTTTTTTGAGGCTATCGTGAATAGTAAGTTCTTATATTCATCTCTAGTTGCTCGTTCTTGGTATAAAGAAAGGCTAATGATTTTTCTAGGTTAATTTTGTATGCCACCATTTTACTAAAACAATCACTTCTAGGAGTTTTCTGGTGGAGCTTTTAGCATCCCTTAGGTAAACTATCATATCATCTGCAAAAAGGGATGGCTTGACTTCCTCTATACCAATTAATACTCCTTTAATTTCCTTTTCTTACCTTATTGAAAGTGTTTCAAGCACTATATTGAAAAGGAGTGGACGTAAGGGGCAGATTTCCCAGGTTCATTCCTTTAAGGAGAATGCTTCTAATTTTTCTCCATTTAGGATGATGTTGGCTGTGGATTTGGTGTATATGTCTTTAATTATGCTGAGAAATGTTCCCTCCAGTCCAATTCTCTCTAGGACTTTAAACATGAAGGGATGATGGATTTTGTTGAAGTATTTTTCTGTGTCAGTTGAGATGATAGTGTGTTTTTTTGTTTTTCAGTCCATTTATGTGTTTATGATGTTTATTAATTTATGTAAGATGAATCATCCCTGCATCTCTGGTCTGAAGCCAACTTGTTCAAGATGAGTGATCTCTTTGATGTGTGTCTCTATGTGGTTTGCAAGTATTTTGTTGAGAATTTTTGCATCTATGTTCATTAATGAGATGGGTCTATGGTTTCTTTTTTTTTGGTTATATCTTTGCCTGGTTTTGGTGTTAGAGTGATGCTGGCTTCAAAGAAGGAGTTTGGGGGATTTCCCTCTGTTTGAGAAAAAAATCCTTAAATTCATATGGAAAAACAAAAGACCCCAAATAGCCGAAGCATTCCTGAGCAAAAAGAGCACTACGGTGGCATCACTATACCAAACTTTAAACTATAATACAGGGCTATAGTCATAAAAACAGCCTGGTACTGGCACAAAAACAGACCTGCAGACCAATGGAACACATTTGAATATCCAAACTTGAGCACATACAATTTCAGCCACCTCATATTTGACAGAGGTGCCAAGAAGACTCAGTGGAGGAAAGACAGCATCTTCAGCAAATGGGTGTTGGCAAAACTGGATCATCACTTGTAGAAAATGAAAATTGAACCCCTACCTCTCCCCCTGTACAAAAATCAACTTCGAATTGATCAAAGACCACAACATAAAACATGAAACTCTGAAGGTGATTGAAGAAAATGTTGCCAAAAACCTACAAAACATAATGGTAGGAAAAGACTTTCTAAATCAGACAACAACTGCACAGTAAATAAGGTCAACAATTGGCAAGTGGGACCTCATTAAACTCAAGAGCTTATGCAAAAGGAAAGAAACAATCAATTACGTGAAGAGAAACCCCACAGAATGGGAGGAATCCTTCACCAATGATACATCTGACAGAGCTTTAACATCCAGAATATATAAACTTCTCCAAAAACAAAGAAGAAAACAAAAGACTCACTCAAAAATGGAGTAAAGAGCTAAACAGAGACTTCAAAAGTGAGGAAGTAAAGGTGGCTGAGAAACCTCTTTAAAACTGCTCAACATCTCTAATAATTAGGAAATGCAAATTAAAACTACTTTAAATTATCATCACACTCCAGTAAGACTGACTGGGCTCAAGAAATCCAAAGATACCAAATGCTGGAGAGGTTGTGGGGAAAGGGGAACACTCATCCACTGCTGGTAGGAATGTAAACTCATACAAACACTTTGGAAAACAGTGTGGAGACTCAAAATGAGCCTGCCACCTGACCCAATCATTCCACTCTTGTGTATATACCCAGAACACTCATTCTACTACAGACATACATGCAAATACATGTTTATTGCAGCTCTCTTCACAATAGCAAAGAGCTGGAAGTAATCCAAGTGCCCATCAACAGACAAGTGGATAAAAAAAAAATGTGTTACTAAACAGCTAAACAATGGAGCTCTATGTAGTGGTAATGAAAGATGACATCATGAACTTTTTAGGTAAGTGGATGGAACTAGAAGATACTATGCTGAGTATAGTTCCAGAAATAAAAAAATAACACAGTTCCAGAAAAAAAAAAAAAGTACGAATGTTATCCCTCATTTGTGGCTGCTATCACCAAATACCTAGTTGTAAGGCAAACTGAGTAATTTTAATGTTATATTTCTTTTTAGCTGAAAGCAACTGTGCTCTTACAATGTGAATCCCTTAAGGAGCTCTAGAACTAACCTACCACTTACATGCAGACTTCGTAATTTTGGTATATGGGTAGAGGCTATGTATGCATATTTCATCATAATATAAAATTAAAAGGGGAAAATGTGAGTTCTGAAATATGCTTTGGAAATAACATACAGTTTATTTTCAGATGACATAATTTTAGTATATGTATCACACACACACACACACACACATATATATATATATATATAATATACACATATATATGCATATTTTGAAGCAATACAAATTGGAGGGTACAACAATAAAACTGGTACAACAAACTGACTGAAACAATAACTTTCTCTACAAAACAATAATCCTCTGCATAGAAAAAAACTTTAAAAAGACTCAGAAAAAAGGTTCAAGACATGTATGGGAGTATACATGAAGTCAATTAGGGTGGGGGCATGGAAAGGGGGATGAATCTAAATTGGACAGAGAAATGATGTACTAAATGCATAAAAGTTCAATTAAAAAAAAGATTGAATGAAGGAAAAAAAAAAAGATACACCAAGACATTTTAATCTGTAAATAAGGGAATAAATCATCCAGTACAAAATAGAACAAATACATTTAAACATATATTTATTAATATTTGCTTAAAATATTAGCGAATTTTTATAATTATTGTCAAAAAGTCTTCTAATCTAACACATTTTAAAGTCTTAGGAAGTTGCTTTTTGTTTTTTTTTTTTTTTTTTTTTGGTCTTTTCTTTTTTGGGGGCGGGGAGAAAAAGTTTTATTTTAGCTTACAACTACTAGCTTTCAGTCAGTCGATCCCTGAGGGAAGTCAGAGCAGGAATTGAAGGCAGGAGCTGAAGCAGAGACCACGGAAAAACACCACTCAGTGGACTGCTTTCCTGGCTCACTACTCTTATACAGCCCAGGCTCAGGTTCCCAGGGACAGCACTGCTCACAGTGGGCAGGATGGGCTGCACCCTCCTACATCAATTAGCAATCCAGACAATGCCCCAGGGTCTCCCTGTTGCCCCAGCTGTCCTGGAACTTGCTCTGTAGACCAGGCTGGCCTTGAACTCACAAAGATCCGCCTGCCTCTGCCTCCCAAGTCTAGGATTAAAGGCGTGCGCCACCACGCCCGGCTGGGAAGTTGCTTTTTAGACTTCAATAATAGCCTTTGCTAAGCTAGTTTCCTCTTGCAGTAGTCATATGCTCCCTAGTGTTGTTAAAATGTCAAATACATCCAGAATTAATTTTAAAATAATTTGCATTAAAACACAGATTTTATATTCATGTTATTATTGGGAAAAAACAAATACTAAGAGTTACAATGTAAGAATATAAAGTGTCCCTTCAATCATATTGAGTGTGATAATACAAAGCCAGAAAGCTAAATATTGAATGTTGTATCTCAGCTGGATATTAGCTTTTGAAATCAAAACTTATACATACATGCTTAAATTGGCATATAGAGAAAAGGCAAGAAACTCAGAACTTACCATGTCATGGGGGAGGTATTTTCTGGGAGACTGGCAGCATTTAGTAATATAAAGGAGTGAAGGGGAATAACAGTGAGTGGGGAATGGGAGGGTGGGGCAGAGGATGGAGTCTGGGAAGGGTTAACCAACATACCTATACAAAAGGGCATACGGAAAGCTAGCACTATAGAATCTTGTTTTTATTTTTATTGTCATTGAATTTTTGGTACTTTCATAAAATAATTTGCTAGTATTCATATCCCCTTCCCTATCTGTTCACCTCTGACCACTGGTACTCCCAAATATAATGGATATATATGTCTATAGACTCAGATTTTTTCCCCCAAATGTCTTTCACTGTGGGATCATCAACTGAGCCCACCAAGGGTCCCAAACCTGTAAGACGATGTCGTTCCATCTCCCAGAAACCATCAATTGCCAAAAGTTCCCTGTGTTTGTTTGAGTTGTCTTACCCAATTCCCCCATGTCTATGCTGGGATATCCTCTGGTTTGAGCTTGCATATAACTTGTCTATGCTGTCACCATTGCTGTGAGTTCATATGAGGAACTGATCAGATATCTGGAATACTATTTTCCTGTGATCATCTGCAGCCTCTGGCTCTTACAATCTTCTCCCACCTCTTTGGCAATGTTGCTTGAGCCTTAGGAGGCAGAGGTTTGAAATACATATCCTATCCAGGGGTCAGCACACAGAGGCCTCTTGCTCTGCAACTGTGGCTTTTTTGTGTGTTAATCAACATCTATTATGTAAACAAACTTCTCTGGTGTGAGTTGAAAGATGCAATCATCACATGTGTAGAGCTTCAAGTGAAGATATGTCTTTTATGGTCAAGAATCTTACAGACTCTTATTCTCTGTGACCAGTGCTAGAAATCAGTAACAGTCTCCATCTGTTAGTAAAAGAAGACTCTTTGATGAGGGGTGAAAGGTTCACTTGTCTGAATAAATAAAAGTGCATATTTAGAATAAAGTAGGAAATTATATATGTTTAGGGTTACATCAAAAGTAGTTTTTTTCCTAGGCTCCATGACCTCCCTAGCCATGTGCACTGGCTATGCTTAAAGTACTACACTTTAGTTCCCTTCCATTGAGGAGGGCCCTAACCTCAGTTAGCCAAGATGAAAACAGCACTATTGCATCAATATCACTAGTCTGTGGGACTGGCATTGTTTATTAGGCTTTACAGCTAGTTAGGACCATTAATTGATTTTCTCCCTTACCAGGTTATACAGTATCCTAAGATACCAAGAGAGCTAGTCTTCAGGGAGAAAGGTTCCAGGTCAGTTCTAGGTTGATTTTTGCAAGTCCCAGGTGTCACTTCTCTTCAGCAATTGGAGTCATACTTTCAAGTTCTGGGAAGCAATCAAGGACTATAGCAAAAATCTGTGTTATTTTAAGGGTTTATTGGAAAACATCATCCAAAAACATGAAGTGAACTTTCTTTATCCTAGCATTGGATTTTTTTTGTTGTTATACAGCTACACAGATGTACTTGTATGTTCATTGTCTGTATATTTTCCAAAATTATGAGAAACTCATTTCTGATACTCAAGTATTTAGTACTACTTTGTTACAGAGTATCATAAATAGATGAAAATACAAAGATCATATGTAAATTAAGGTATTATTTTAAATGTGGAAAATTTTATTACTAAGATATTTTGAATAAAATGTTATGAAATAAAAAATTCTAAACATCATTTATTTCATTTAAGTTGATAACATTATGGTATGATTCCCAAGATTGGAAAAATGTACTATTTTTATTTGGGTGTGACACTGAACTAAAGTTGGTTATGTCTTGGTTGTTGGAAAGTCAGTTTTCTATGTCATAGCTTCATTTCTATGCCTATGCTTTATGTATAAGCTAAGAAAAAAATTCACTGTATTAAAAATGTTTCTAAATGACTTCTATTTCTGTTTTTCTTAATCTCAGAAAAAATTAAAATCTTACATTTAGCTGAATAAAATAACACATTTTTTCTTCCAGTCACAAAGCTAAAATCTGCTTCTCTTATAAAGTATAAACTTAAAAATAAATTGATCTTTTTCAACGAAAAATATGTTAGCACATATGCACCTCTACACAAAGATATTTGAAGTAAAATATTTAAAAAATCAAGAAAATGCATATTCTTTTGAAGTCATACTTTTAAAAATTATATTTTTAGTTACAAATATATTTAACTTTCTGAGACAGCAACTTGCTAATGTGCTCCTTGCCATGTTAATTTTGATTCCTGCAGAGGCTGCTTTAAAAGTTCCAACACATTCAGAGTGATGCTGATGCCCAATTTAAATTTCTGCAGAGGTCGGTTTAAAAGTTACAACATATTCAAAGTATTCATAGTGAGGCTGATGCCCAAGTTGGTTTCAACTGTAGATCAACTGGAGAGCTAAGGTCTATCAATCATGTTCTCCAAATGCTCATAACTTTGCTTACTTTTTTTCTTTAAAAAAAAAATGCCAAATTCTACAATAAATACCCAGTCAACTAGAAAATGTACTTGAATCCCTCATTTGGAACTGTGTCGAAGTAGTAATATCTTAGTTATTTCATGAATTTAAATGATTTAATATAATAAACCTAAGAGTTTTGTTTAACATGATTAATTTGTTTAACATGATTAATTTAACAAAATTAAAGTTTGAATTCTACCATTAGTCAAGTAAAATATACACTATCATGAAAACAGGGAGTTGTTCTAGACATTGTATACTTTATTCTTTAATTTCAGGGATAGAAAAGATATCCATGCAGATATAAAATTGTCATAATTGTAAAGACTGAATTATGAAGATACAATCTTTTTCACATCCCCAAATGATTCTATCAGCACAAGAAGAAATAGCTGGATTTAACATTTTATTTTGCAAAATGAAACTAGTTTGTATGTTCTCCACATCCATATGTTCAAGTTAATTAAATTTCAGTGTCAATTTATGTTTTGTAGACAACTCCATGAAGGAGCATAGACCATAGAGCTTGTAAGACTATACTTCCATATGGTTACACACTTCTTCCCCAGGCTCTATGAATCTGTTCACATCATCTTCCGCAGTGGTCCTTGAGCTCAAAACAAGGAATGACAAGACACTGTAAAGAGTCAATGGGTCATTTTATTTTCCATCTGGAATCTTAACTGTCTAGATTAGAAAAATAAATTGGAAATCTTTTGTCTGTTCTGTATACTAGGCTGACCACTCTGCTGAAAGTAATATTTTTTAAAGATATATATAGATATATTATATATCTATATATATCTATCTATATATTATATATTTAATTTTTGTATTTTACATTATTCCAAAATATGCGTATATACACTCCACACATAAGTCAAAATTAAAAATTCTGAGAATAAGCTATAGGTTGATTCCTAAACACATTTTAGAGATTCACATTTTAACAGTAAATTTGCATGCAGGAATAAAGTCATGTAACTTTACATTCTTTTTTTTTAGAATTTGACTACATATCCTCCATCTATATATGGTAATTACAATGTGTGAGTATAAGTGGTAGGATAATTCTAGAATTTACAAAAGCTTATTAGAATTTAAAATGTCTGAAGATGAAGAAGAAAATGGTGCTCTTACTTTCCGGTGTTATTAATTAACTGATGTCCATTAATTTTATGACATATTAAATGGGCCATATTTAATATGTCATAAAATTAACTAAGGAGAAAGAAAAAAATTAAAGAAAAGATTTTTCTTATATTGAAGAGAAATTCCACTGAAAATCCTATTGATATGGTTATGGCTCAAGTGATTTCTTCAGTTCTTTAGAAAGAGCTGATAAAATGAGTCTTTGGAGACAGAGATTTCTCAAAAAACATTGTTAGCAGGAACCTCACAACTGAACTCGGACTCAGCATGGCTGTTTTGTGTGTTTACTACCTGGATCTATGATCAAAATTAGTTCTTGACACATAGCAAAGTAAAGTGTTAATTTATACTTACCTCCTATAAATGAAATAACCAACATAGGTAAGTATGGATGAACTCATTATGCATTTCAAAATAATGGGAAATCTTTGATTTCTTGGTTTGTTTTTTTTATATTTTTAACTGAATTATTTTTGTCTCTCATGCACAACATTATGATCGTCTTCTCATTGCAACTCTACCCTGCATTCTGTAATTTATGTTAAAACCTCTCAAGTTAAGCTGGGCATGGTGGCTCACGCCTTTAATCTTAGCACTTGGGAGGCAGAGGCAGGCGGATCTTTGTGAGTTCAAGGCCAGCCTGGTCTACAGAGTGAGTTCCAGGACAGCTAGGGCTTCAGGGAGACCCTGTCTAGAAAAGACCAAAAAAAAAAAAAAAAACCTCTCAAGTTAAGTTAGTGCCACTTGAGGATCCTCAGGGCATGTTCACCCACTGGGCTCTAGTCAACCTATCTAGAGTCACACCCTTAAAGAAGATCAGCAGCTCCTCATCCAGTAGCAATTAGCTCTCCAGTAGTTTTTCAGCTAAGATTGATGCCTCCTGCCCATTTTCATAGTTCTGTGCTGGTTTTTATCTGCTTGATTTTGCATGGACCTTGTGCATGCTGACAGCACTGAAGTAATTTCATATGAGCAATGTCCCAGGAGGTTGTAAAACTCTACTTCCATGTGGTTTCACACCTCTTCCCCTGGCTCTATGAATCTGTTCACATCATCATCCGCAGTGGTCCTTGAGCCCTGAGTCCATTGCCCTCTGTTGCATGGGGAGCTTCATTGATGAGAATTGAAAGATGCATTTGTATTGTCTCTACCCCTTGCTCCATTATGTTCTGTGAGTCTTAGGTGTGGAGGTCCCATTGAACATGTTTTACTTAAGGTTTGCCATTCCACAGACACTTAATTTCTGTGTTTGACCAGTTGTGTAACTCCGTAATAGTTTCTGTTTATTGCAAAAGAAACTTCTTTGATAAGTGGTGACTAGCATACTTGTTTGTAAATATAAAGATCCATATTTAGCACATTTTAAAATTACATATTTATAGGCATATGATAGTCTTGGCATTTTCTCTTGGATCTATGACTTCTCTAGCCATGTGTATTTGGCTGTTTTCAGTACTAAATTTGAATTAGCTTCCACTGAGTGTGATTATGATTTAATTAGGCTGCTATTGATTATCCCCATGATAAAAGTGCCACTACTGCATCAATATAGTTTGCTGGGCCAGTCATTGTTGAGGTTATTAGACCTTAAACCTGGAGTTGGACCCTTGCCACTTGCATAGTGTTCACTAAAAGTATGAGATCTAGCCTTCAGGAAGGAGCTTTCCATGTCAATTTCAGTTCCAATACTCAAAGTCCTGTGTGAAAAGAATGTCCTGCTTCAGCAGTAGAGTCTTAACTTCAAGTTCTGGAAGGCAATCAAGCCCTAGGTCAATAGCCAGTATAAAGACATTAAAGATAACTACAATAAAAAATTTAAACATTTGAAGACATTAAGGGAAAAATAAGGAGATAGAGGGACCTCCCATGGTTATGGATAGGAGGAATCCCCATTTTGAAAAAGACCCTCCTAACAAAAAGCAATATAAAAATTCAATGCAATCCCAATAAATTCCACATGACAATCTTCAGAGAATTAGAAAGAAGCATCATAAATAAAGACAAAATCATGGAACTTGCAACTAAAATTGTGGAAGTAGAAATTGTTATACTAAGTGATGTAATGTACACACACAACAAAAAAATGTGACATATATTCTCCCTCATTTGTGCATTGTACCACCCATTCCACATTTGTGAGCATATATCCTGGTGTAAGTGCAGGATACTGGAAAAGGAACTAGGGAGACAAAGCAAGAGAAGTAGCAAGATAAGAAAAAATAGGAGACAGGTGTGACCAAGGTGGAAATGGTTAAAATGGGAGTATGTAAATAGAAATGTAGAGTGAGGGTTATACAAGGATATATGGGGGTAAATGGGGAGAACTCAAGGGAAGAGGCCCCGTAGAAGATAGCTATTATCAAGGGAGACATGGGGAAAATGTGGGCACTTTAACTTGGTAGGGAGGAGGAAGATTAGACAAGGGTAGAAGAGAGAAAAATAAGGCCTATCTGGTGTAAAAAAAAAAAAAAGAGGGGAGCAACTATTTATTTAAAATCCTACTGTAAAATTACACATAATATTTTATGAGTCCATGTGCATAGCTAAAGGCTACATAATAAAAGAACAGTGTCAGACAGGAGAATCCCCCCTTTCAGCTGTTGGCCACCATAGTCCTGGGACTCCCAAAGTATTTGAATTTGTAGACACAACATATTGAAAATTCCTATGATTTAAATGTAGATTGCAGTGAAAAATTCCATTCCTGCTTTCATTTGCTCTTCTACTCATGGCTTAATTGGTTATTTGCATAAAGAACATTCAAGTGGCAGCTTTAATTTAGCTTTTTCCCAATTTTGAAATATTTAAGTGATCCATTTTGTGTAGATCTTTTTGAACAGAAAGATATTTTCTTTTTCTTTGATCCCTAGCTTACATTGTGCTGGGGTGCTGTTATTTTCTTTGGTTCAGATGATTATGAAGAATGCTACTTATCCTTCATATGATAATTTAAGAGAGAAATTAAACCCATAAGTATGAAAATTGACACAAAGGAATATCAACACACTAAATAAGCTATTTTCCAAAATTTATATATAGTTAATATTATTAATGATTTAAATATTTTAAAAGAAATATTTGGATTTTATTTTTTATTTATTTTATTTCACTCGTTCAATTTTTAATTAAAAATTTTACAATATTTTATTTATTTATTTTTTTTGTTCTTTTTGAGACAGGGTCTCCCTGTAGCACCAGCTGACATGGAACTCACTCTGTAGACCAGGGTGGCCTTGAACTCACAAAGATCTGCCTGCCTCTGCCTCCCAAGTGCTAAGATTAAAGGCGTGCGCCACCACGCTCGGCTTATTTATTATTTTTACTCTATGTATATGAATGTATTGCCTGCAGGTGTGTAAGTGTACCCATGACAGCAATACTTATGGAGGTCAGAAAGTGTTGGATCCCCTGAGGCTGGATTTCTGGATTGCTCTTAGCCACCATGTGAGTGCTGGGAGTTGAAACCATGTCCTTTACAAGAGCAGTCAGTGCTCTTAACCACTGAGCCATCACTCCAGCCCCATTTTTTTTTTAATTTTTAAAAAATATGTTTTTTTATGTTGCTCAGTTTGCCTTGCAACTTGGTGCTTGGTGCTAGCATCCACAAACGAAGGATACCATTCATCGTTTGATTTTTCTGGGACTGTGTTACTTCACTTAGCATAATATCTTCTAGTTCCACCCATTTACCTACAAATTCATGATGCCATCTGTATAAGTCACTTTTCTGTTGCTGTGATAAAACCACCATGACCAAGGGAACTTATAAGAGTTTATTTGAGCTTATGATTGACAGTTCCAGGGAATTAAGAGTTCAATGTGGCAGGGAGGTATGGTGGCCTGGACTGGAGCACAAAGCCAAAGTTCACATCCTCCAATGAGTACAGGAAGTGGAGCATAGCAAGGCTTGTTAAACTTACTAAGCCTGCCCCCAGTGACCTACTTCCTCCAGTATTGACACACCTTCTAAGACTTCCCAAACAGTGCCACCAATTGGGGACAAAGTGTCTGAATATTTAAAGCCTTTGGGGGACTCATTCAAACCACCACATTCCACTCCCTGCCCCCTATAGGCTCATGACCATATAAAATGCAAAATTCATTTAGTCCAACCTTAACAGTCCCCATAGTCTTTACCAGTCTCAATTCTATTCAAAAGTCTGCAGTCAAAAGTCTCTTCTGAGACCCAGGCTAATCTTTTAACTGTAAGCTCCCATAAAATCAAAAGACAAATTACATACTCCCAACATACAGTGAAACCAAATACGCATTCCCATTCCAAAAGAGAGGAATAGAGGCATAGTGAGGAACTACTGGACCAAAATAAGATAAAAAACCAACAGGGCAAACACCAACTCCAGTAGCTCCACTGTGATTTCTGGGACTTTATTTCCAGAGGGCTTAGATGGCTCAGCTCTTCCAGCTTTGCATACAACATACATTTCTTCCTTAGGCTGGTACCAGCTCTTCTTGGCAATTATCTCCCAGCTCTGGCATCTTGAATGTCTTCTTGGTGTCTCTGCTCCAACCAGGCTTCACATTCACAGCTTCATGCAATAGCCTATCAGGGGTGTTTTTACTCAGGGACGCCCCTGCTGCACTCTACTTGGCCTTGGCAGCTCTCTGAAATTGCTGAGGGAGAACTGATGGCCCCTTCACTCTTGCATCCTTCATGTCTCTAAAGCCAGCACCTCGTGAATGAAACTGCTGAGTTTGGTTGCAAGTTCCAGATGGACTCTGTCTTCAACCACATTTGCAACTTTTCTCTGCTCTTTCAGTATTTTCCTTTCAAAAGTTGGAGGCATAGCTGGGTGTTGTCTTGCCCTGAAAGTACTGTTTCTGTAGTTTACTTATAAATTTCAAGGCTCCTCCTTAATCACTTAAGTCTCACTTTTTCCATTGTTTACTCATAAGTACCTAGGCCTAGCCTTAATCACTTTAATCGCATTATCAAAGGGAGCCTCTCTTTCACATGCCGTGGCCTCACCATGAATCTTCCTAGTGCACTTTTCAGATCCAAACTGTACATTCTGCATTTCTTTCTGCCCCATCTTCTCTTTCTCACTGTAGATCTGCACAATATTCACCATTAATAGGCACACCACCATTTCTATATTAAGCATTTGGACTGTGGGCAAACTCTTTGCCAAAATATCCCAGTTGCTGGATAAGTCTTTATTTTCCTCTAGAAATACATTTTTTGCGACAATGCTTTCTTCCAGACTTCTACTAGAATGTTAAGCTCTGCTTACAGTACTCAAGAGCTTTTCTAGCCCAAATTTCCAAAGTCTTCCACATTTCTCCAAACACCCACATGGTCAGGTGCTTCATAGACAACAGCCCATTCTCAGAAACCAAATAAAGTATTAGTCATTTTTCTGTTGCTGTGATAAAACCACCATGACCAAGGGAACTTATAAAAGGAAGAGTTTATTTGTGCTTACAATTGACAGTTCCAGGGAATTAAGAGTACAATGTGGTGGGGAGGCATGGTTCCTGGGGCTGGAGCAGAAAGCATAGGTTCGGGGCTGGAGAGATGGCCTAGCGGTTAAGAGCGCCGACCGCTCTTACAGAGGACCTGGGTTCGATCCCCAGCACCCACATGGCGGCCGAGAACCGTCTGAAACTCCAATTCCAGGAGAACTCCAGTTCCAGGGGAAGCCGAGACCCTCTTCTGACGCCCGAGGCATTGCACACACGGGTGCACAAACCTGCATCAGACAGTACATTCATACACAGAAGAAATAAATTAAAAAAATAAAATAAAATATGAAAAAAAAAAAAAAAAGAAAGCCGAAGTTCACAGCCTCCAATGAGTACAGGAAATGGAGAGAGAGCCTCTGGAGACTAGCAAAGCTAATTAAACTCCCTAAGTCTGTCCCCAATGATGTATTTCCTCCAGTACAGACACACCTTCAAAAACCTCCCAAAGAGTGCCACCAACTGGGGACAAAATGTCTGAATACTTAAAGCCTATGTATGGGGGAGACTCTCATTCAAACCACCACATTGTCTTTCTTTACCACTGCATAGAATTCCATTGTGTAGATTTATATTTTCTCTATCTACTCATTGGTTGAGGGGCATTTGGATTGGTTCCAGCTCTTCATTATTATGAAGAGGGGTGCAATGTACATGGCTGTGCATTTATCTCTGCAGTAGGATGAATCTTGTGTGTATATACCCAAGTGGTATGGCTGGGTCAGGTGGTAAGTTTATCTTGAGTGTCTTCAAAGTTCTCCATTCTGCTTTCCAGAGTCGTTGTGAGAGTTTACATTTCCACAAGCAGTGGATGAGTGTTTCCCTTTCCCTACAACCTCTCCAGCATTTGGTGTCTTTTGTTTTCTTGATCTGAGCAACCTTATATCAACCTTATATACCCCTTTCTCTAAAACCAAATGTGCTCTGATAATGTAAATCACTTAACAAGCTCTAGAATTAACCCGCCACTTATTTTTAGATTTTGTAATCTTAGTATATGGGTGGAGGATATGTAGGCATATTTAAGACTAATATAAATTTAAAAAAGGAAAAAATGTGAATCCTGAAATATGATATGGAAATGACAGCTTGTATAAAGTTCAAATAATTTTAGTATAGGTGTGACACACATATATGTTGAAGCAGTACAGATTGGAGGAAACAATAGCAGAGGAACAGGGACAGGGAACCTACTCAAACAGTAAAGTTCCCCCAAGGACAATAATCCTCTGCTTTGAAAAATCTTTGAAAAGAATCAGAAAAAGATACAGGGTAGGGATGGTAGGGTGCATGAACTCGGGTAGGGTGGGGGGCATGGAAAACAAAATGAGTCTAGATTGGACTGAGAAACAATGTATGAAATGCACATAACTTCAATAAAAATGTTAATATATATATATATATATATATATATATAATTTACTATTGTTTTTTAAGTCTTTGAATGTATTGCTTGCATGCAAGTGCAACTTTGTCATGCAGTGCCTTTGTAGGTCAGAAAACAACATCAGATCACCTGGAATGGGAGTTAAAGATGGTTGTTAGCTGCCATATGCATCCTGGGAATCAAACCTGGGTCCTCTACAAGAGCATCCAGTACTCTCAAGCACCAAGTCATCTCTCCAGTCCCACATGCTTAATTTTTAAAAGTTGACCTCAATAGAATGTAAAAGTAAAATGGTTCTCCAAGGCAGGTATGAGCTTGGGGCAGAAGGAGGAATTTGGTCAGTGGATGCTAAGCTCCATTTACAGATGAGTGTGAGAAGTTTGGGCCATATATTTCACTGCTGGCCATCTATAGATAACAATACCATACTGTAAATCTCAGAAAGCCCCAAGAGAGGTCACTGAATATTTCCACTGTGGAGAAATGAGATGCTTAAGGAAATAAACTTAATTAGACTTAAATATTGTAATATCACATGGCACATCAAGTAACATACACAATTATTTTTACTGTTCTTGTGTGTCAGTTGAAAAGGAAAGATGCAAACACGAAGCCGTCTTTGGTGGAGCTCACAAATTCTTTCCAACCACAGAGCCCGGTCCCAGCTTTCCTTCCGTGTTACTCTGTCTCTGTGTCTCATTTGGGGTCCTAAGGAAATGAGTCAGAAAAAAGCTCAAATAACGTTCAGGGAATGTTTCAGCCTTGATTCTAACACACTCTATGAAGACTCAAATCGAATTTTGAATTATTTACCATATTGTGCTCTTAAGACCCCTGAAGACTTCCTTACTATCTGTATAGTTTAAACATTCCTTTAACCAGTACTTAGTTATTGCAAATCTAAATTTGAGAGATTAAATTAAATAAAGAATCCCACTACAAACATTAAAATTTGATCTCAAAAAACAACAAAAAATGAAAGTTGATCTCACCAATGTAAATGAGTAAGAAATTATATTTATTATTTGTTATTTATTTTATATTTTATTGAATGTTTGCAATTTTCATATATTGTTTGATGCTATTTAGATCCCCCGCCTTCTTCAAATCTCCCTCTACTCCTTCCCACTCAATTTAATGCAATCTCTTATAGATAGATATAAAATAAAGCCTATAAAGTCAGATTTATGTCCCTAAATATTCATCAGTGTGAGTTCATCCCCTGGGGCCACCAAGAATCCTATACTGTAAGACACTGTCTTTCAACCTCCTAGCAATGATCAATTGCCAAAAGTTCCTCATATTCCAATTAGATTTCTTACCAAGTTTCTTGGGTGTATGATAGGATATTACTTGGTTTGAGCTTGCATGGAATTTGTACCTGCTGTAATCATTGCTGTGGGTTTGTATGAGCAGAAGAGCAGCTGTCTGGAAGACTTTGTATCCTTGTAGTCACACACCCCATCTGGCTCTTACAATCTTTCCATCTCCTCTTTGGCAATGATCTCTGAGCCTTGGGAGGAAGTGCTTTGAAATAAGTGTCCTCATCAGGACACACTTTTTATTCTCTGCATACTACCAACTATGGTTTCTGTGTTAATCACCAGCTGATGTATAATGACACTTCTCTGGTATGAGTTAAAAGATGCTTTCATTCTATAGGTAGATGTTGCATTGAAAATGTGTGACTTAGGGATAAGCATCTCCTAGACACTTATTCTTTGCATTTGACCAGTTCTGGAACTCTGTAATAGTTTCAATATATTAATGAGAAGTGAAATATATATATATATATATATATATATATATATTTCTGTATATATGACCAAATATATTTAGAATAAAGTAAGGAATTATATTGGTGTAGGAATGTGGCAAATGTATGTTAGTTTGGAGGATAAATGATTTCTAGAGCCATGAGTATTTATTTATGTTTACAATTCCAAAGATGAGTTCCCTCTCCTTAAGCTGGCCTTAATTACAATTAGACAGCTTTTGAATATGCCAAAATAAAAATGACAATACTAAGCCAATGATGATATATTTCTGGGCCAGGCATTTTTGTTTACATTTTTTAAGCTTTATTTTTATTTTGTTTTTTATTTGTTTATTATATTTTAAGGGATTCACAATATAAGAGCACAGTTGTTTTCAGATCACATTGATGTTGCTCAGTTTGCCATACAATTAGGTAATTGGTGCTAGCATCCACAAATGAGGGATACCATTCGTCGCTTGTTTTTCTGGGACTGTGTTACTTCACTCAGCATGATATCTTCTAGCTCCGGCCATTTACCTGCAAAGCTCATGATGTCATCTTTCATTACCGGTGCATAGAACTCCATTGTGTAGATGTACCACATTTTCTCTTTTGTTTAAGTTTTATACCTGAATAGAACCATTGACTGTTTTTCTCCATCGGCAACTCATTTAGTGTGATACTGTAAGAGCTAGGTTTCAAGGATGAGGCTTCCAGGTCAGTTCCAGCTTGATTTCTCCAAGTACTATATCCAAAGTGTGACCGGTCTTCAAAAATAGGATCTTAACTTGAAGCATTGAGAGGCAATCCAGGGCTGTGACAGTAACCTGCATGTTGTGGGTCTGTTGGACTAACCTGGCAAGGTGCTGAAGGAAGGTTTCTCCTCCCTGGCAATTTGTTTTTCATGATATAGACTTCAGCTACAAACATGCACCAATATATTTACTGCTTGTATTTTTCATTAGGTCTTTAAAGTAATACATTTATCTGTTTTTATACAATCTAAGCATTCCTTATCTCTTCTCATTCCCCCAGTATAACCCTCCCTACTACTTCTCTGGTTAAAGAACCCCCCTTTCCCAATTTCCCCTTTAATAAACCTGTCTTCTACTATGTGCCTCTCCATGATCTCTTTCTTTGAAGCTAAGTTCCACAAATGAGAAAAAAATTACATTGCTTTTTTGTTTCCCTGAGTCTGTGTTACTTCACACAGTGAAACAATTTTTGGTTTTAATCCATTCAGATGCAAATTTAATGATTTAATTTTTCTTTTTTAACTGCTGAATAGAACTCCACTGTGTAAATAATAGGTTAGTAAGAGAAAGGAATTTTATGGGGAAAATAGGCTAAAAGTGGAAGGGATAATTTAACTAGGATTGTGTTATAGGAGGATTGAGGGGAGTATAAATAACACTGAGATATTATGATAAAAGAGAAGGGAATGTATTGTTCAAATTACAAATGAAGATTACACACATATATAATGCATGTATATATTGTGTGTAATATATATTAATATAATATGTATGTAATATATTAATATAATGTGTATGTATTATATTATATTATATATATTATGCATGTATATACCTAAAGAGTATAAAAAACACAGTGATAGGCAAGAGAAACCTCCCTCCAGCTTGTTGATCTGTGTAGTTCAGGGCTTTAGCCTTTTATTGCCTCTCAAAACTTGAAGGTTAGACCTGTTTGCTGAAGATAGGACATACATTGGACATAGCACATGAAGTAACAGGGATAGAAATGACCTGGATGCTTTCTTCTTGAAGACTAGCTAACACAGTATCAGAGGATACTGTAAAGGTTGCCAGACAGAAAACCAGTCTGTGGTTTTTCCCAGCTGTAATGCCTAATAAACAACAATTACTGGCCTAAGTGTCAACTAAGGAGCACTCTGCAGCTTCTTGTTCTCTGCACATTGTCCCATTGTGGGTTACTGTGTTAATACCATGTGTTGTACCATCTGCTGTATAAACTTCTCTGGCGAGAGTTGAGAGATCCATTTTTGCTGGTCACAGAAGATGTGTTACTTAAGGCAAGCATGTCAGAGACACTTAGTCATTGTTGACTAGGTAAAATTATAAGGGCCAGATGTGGTTGAGAACCAAAAGGAATCAGTTTTCCAGATAGTAGTTTGGTTCCTCATATGAACTCACAGCAATGGTGACAGGATGCACAAATCCCACACAAGCTCAAACCGAACAATATCCTAGCACAGATATGGGGAATTGGGAAAGAAATCCAAACCTACCAAACGGACTTTAGACAAGTGACTGCTGCTCAGAAAGGGAGAGACAGTTTATTACAGGGATAGGACTACTGGTAATTTAACCAGGTTCCAGTGCATGGATTGACACAGAAGGATGTTTGGGCATACAAACCAGACTCTACTGCCACATAGTGGTATATATTTAACACTATGTGGGGCTGGACTCCTCAAGGACATGGAGTCTTAGCATTTTGCCCACTTATAGATCTCTTTAATAATCTCCATCTACACGATGTGAGACCTACACATAACTGTGTATCAGGAGAAATATTTAGATATGTAATATATATTAATGTGACATATATATATATATATATATATATTAGATTACACTAAATTTAAATTGAGTTGGAGCACACTAAGGAGAAGTACGGATATAGGAGGGAATCCAAATACCAGAAAATTATATTGTATGAAAATTTCAAGAATAAAATTAAAAAATTAGACAAAAACAAAATAGAACAAAAACTGTCATGGACTTGATTTTATGTATCAGACTATCATGAACATAAAAGTTAAATCATCAGGGGCTGGAGAGATGGCCTAGCAGTTAAGGGCACCCACTGCTTTTACAGAGAACCCGGGTTCGATCCCCAGCACCCACATGGAGGCTGAGAACTGTCTTTAACTCCAGTTCCAGGGGAATCCAACACCCTCTTCTGACCTCCTCAGCATTGCATGACACAGGTGCACAAACCTACATGCAGACAGTACATTCGTACACATAAAAAAAATCAATAAAATTTAAAAATTAAAAAAAGTTAAATTATCAAAACCCATAACAGAATGTGATATTTTCATATTTAAATTAATTTTAAACATGCAATAAATTATATTTAATAATGAAGAGTTGTGCTCAACACATGCTGCTGCACATACTGATCAGGCGAGGTAAGTCACATTTCTTCCTCTTATAGTAGCCACATGTTTCAATCCTCTCTTCAAGATTGTCCTGGAATGTAGAAGAGGTCAGCATGTACTATACCCACCTCACTCTACTGTGGAACAACTGAAATTAGGCCCTCTCTACAACTCTGTGTTTCTTAAAATGTAGGGGTTTTTTTGGGGGGTGGTCTTTTTGAGACAAGGTCTCCCTTTAGTCCCAGCTAGCCTGGATGTCACTCTGTAGACCCAGGCTGGCCTTGAACTCACAAAGATCCACCTGCCTCTGCCTCTACAGTGCTGGGATTAAAGGCGTGTACCACCAAGCCTGGCTAAAATTTAGTTTTATAAGAATTTTGCAGATGAGTATTGCCATTTACATCATGTTCATTCCTTCTCCTCCCTGCAACTCTACCCATGAATCCCTTTTTTCTCGTCATTCTTATGACTTCTTTATTTTGGTTTTACACACACACACACACACACACACACACACACACACACACACGCTCTCGAGTATATTTAAATCCATGTAAATTTACTTGTAAACACAAGCACATGAAACAAAGCTTACTGCATGAATTTAGTGGTGCTCTTCTGTAAATGTGTTCAAGAGTGGGCCCTTAGGATTGCAGAATTTATCAGGGAGATAGTCCCTGGAAAACACCCAACTGATCCTCCCTCTCTCAGCAGTTGCTGATTACATGGAGTTATTCATTTACATGTGGAACATTGTGACATTTTTCTTACCACCATTGGCTTGTCATTATGCAGGTTGACTTAAGAAACAATTTTGTTGATATTTTATAGGTGAGGATTCATCATTATGTCTGGAGGCAAATATCTAGCTTTTGGTATCCTGTCTTTCTGGCTCTTTTACTATTATGGACCTTCTCCCTGGATGTCTCCTTGTCCTTAGTTGTAGGGTTCTTAATGTAGACACAGCAGTTGGGTCTGGGCTCCTCAAGGACATGGAGTCTTAGCATTTTGCCCACTTGTGTATCTCTTTAATAATCCCCATCTAATACACAAGGTGAGAGCTACACCCAACTCTAGATATGAGGAGAAATATTTAGAATAGTAAGAAAATATATTGGCTCAGAAAAGTGGCAGGAATAGATTCTCATGTAGGGTTTATGATGTCTCCATCCACTGGAAGGTGGATACATTTATAATACTAGTCATGAATTGCCTTCCATTGAGCAGACCATAATTCTAATTTAATGTGAGGGTGTTTATTAACTCAAGATAAAACTGTCATTATTGCATCCATTAGGGGTTTTTGGCTGAGCAGGCCATTGCTGAATTTTGTAGGATTTACATCTGAGTAGGACTATTGAGTCACTTTATGCATTTGCAGCTTGCATAACAACTTCTGGCCCTATGAGAGCTAGTCCTCAGGGAGGAGGCTTCCAGGTCAGTTCCAGCTCAGTTTCTAAGAAACCTGTGTCCACAGTATGCGGCTTTTTCAGTAATACAATTTTATCTTCATGTTCTGGAAAGCAACCAAAGGCAAGGGCAACAGTCTATATCATTTTTGTATCTCTTGAACCACTGAAATTATGAAATTTGCAGTTAAGTTGATGGAACTAGAAAACACCATGTTGAGTGAGATATCCGAAAGAAAAAGATCCATGTTCTCTCTTATTTTTGGATCCTAGGTCTGCACCCTGAGATGTGAGTATGTAATCAGCATCCAGAAGAATAGGATGGCTCCATGGAGGAAGTGGGAATAAGAGTCAGAGAGGAGCATCCTAAAACAGAGATGTTATCAGGGGATCTGAGGGAAAGATGAGGGGGATTAGCTGGTAGGATGAGGGCAGGTAATACAGAGGGAAGAAGGAGAGATTAACAACAATAAGAGTGTCTGAAACAGTTACAGACATGTAGTATTTTGTAGGTTTACTTGTGCAGACTAAAATCTAGCCCAAGGGCAGGGCAGGAAGGCCCTGGCCTGTTTCAGCAACTCTTGGCAATTGATATTGATAGCCACGGGCAATGGGAGAGTCAAGTTTTCTTTAAGTCTGCGATGCCAGATAGCTTGACCAGGCTCAAGGATATTAATCCACCTAGGAGCATTTGAGGAACACAAATTAGACTCAAAGGGGTTTAAATATAAATAGAGTAGAGGAAACTGAATTATGGGGAAAGGATAGTGGGTATAAGCCAGAGAAAAGTTAAGGGGAGGGAGGGGTTCAGAGACAAGGGGTCAGAATATAACCAAAACACATTCCAAGAAATTATCAAAGATCAATAAAATGTTACTAAAATTAAATTTCGTGTGTGTGTGTGTGTGTGTGTGTGTGTGTGTGTGTGTGTGTGTGTGAAGTCTATATTTCTGGGGTCCTAATTAAAATGTTGCCTCAACATATAAAATGAACAGGATGTTTTGTCTTCCTGTGTCAAGTTTATTTTGTTTAGTAAAATGTCTTCCAGTTCCATCCATTTCACTGAAAATTATTCAATTTTATCCTTTGTGGTTGAATACTGTTGGCTGTGTGACTACATCCCATTTTTCTCCTTACTATTTAGTAAATACCTGGAGTATTTCCTTAACTCTGTAGCTATGAACAATGACACACAACATGAGATCTTGAATGTCAATGATTACCATAAAATTGATTTTTTTTCAGGAACAGCGCTTGTACAGAATGCTCAGAGCTAGTCATAAATATAGACTTGTAGAAAGGTAGAACTTGTAAAAACTGTCTCAGCAGCAATGTGAATATATATATATATATATATATATATATATATGTATATTTAATTTTTTCAAATTTCATACAATATGTTTTATCATATTTACATCCCTCTGTGTCTATACTTCCCTTTCTAACTTTTAGTTGAAAGGGTGTTGCTGACTGAACCTAGGGCCCCTTGTCTTTTGTATCCAGGTTATACCGCAGAGCTACACCAAGCTCAACCACTATTTTTTTGACTATTGAGAGGAAAAGATAGAAGAGACTAATATCTCTATATTCTTTTTTAATTCCTATTTTCAAATGAAACAAAATTTCTGTGATAATTTCCAAGATTTAGGCATATTGCCTAACTCAATGAACTCACTTGAATTAGTATTTGTTCCCTATTTTAATTTGTTTGTTTTCTCTTTTGTGCAGCTGAATATGAAATATATGGTTTTATATATGCTAGTCAAGCACTTTTATCATTGGCCCACATCCTATGCCCTATGTGTTTAGTTGTGTTCATCAATTCTATGGATTCATGATTACATTTAAAACTTTACAATTCTGGTGACACAGTTATATAATAACTATGAGATCTCTTTCATTCAGCACATGCTATTTTATAATAGTTCACATATCCCAAGAACATGTGATTCAGCTATGACTTTTAATTTTTTGGCTCCATATTCCTAAATAAGGGAACAAAACTTATGGTTGAGAAAAGCTCCAACTTCTATAATTATCTAAGTTCACTCAATTTTGCTTTTCACCCATCATTTAGCATGCATTGGGAAAGAAATTTTTGTGCTGGAGACAATTTCCCAGTCTTCCAGAGACACTGAGACATATTATTGCTCACTAATTTCTAAAGCAATTACATGATTTCAAATTGTATTTTATGTTTTGAAAATATTTTTTACTGTTCAAGACAGTCATAATGCCTGCATTATTTTATGGTTTCTCTACACCTGACCTTCAAAACATTCTTCATATTCTTTTCATTAAAATGGGCATTGCTTTTAATGATGTAATTCTTTCATTAAAATGTATGGAAAAATCTGACATCATAATACAAATAATAATGTGAAATATGATGATAACCTATTTTTATGAATTCCTGTAAGATTAGCTAGTGAAGGTCACTAAATAACAGACAGGAGAGCTTTAGTTTTGGTCTTAGTTTCCAATGCCAGTAAAAAAGCTTATAGGACTATTATACAACCATTAGAAGCTAAGCTTACTTAAGAAGATGATTCATCAATGGAAACTTTTCACTAAAATATACATCTTTTAGTACTGTGATATTTTCATATCGTTTATTCCAAGATGCATTGACTTATGATATCTATTATTATACTGTTATACAGTTTTGCTATTATCAAAACAAATACTATTACTTTGTTGGTTATCTTGGCTTCATATTAACAATGTTTAAGCCATTTCAAGAGTTTAATATAGGGGCTGGTGAGATGGATCAGCTGTTAAGTGAACTGACTGCTCTTGCAGAGCACCCATGTTTGTTTCCCAGCACCCACATAGCGACCAACTGGAGTCCATAACGCCAGTTCCATGGGATCCCACACCTTTTTCTGACCTCTGCAGGCATTGCAAGACACTGATGGACTTACACACATGGAAGCAACACACTCATTCCCACAAATAAAAAGAGCCTGATGTTCAATTATTTAATTGAGATGTATTCTACACATAATAAAGACATAAGATCATTTCCATGCTAGAATCTTCGATAAGCTCCATTATTTTCATTGTTTGTTTCATTCATTTATTTCTGTTACCTCTTATAAGAATCTCTTCACAACAACTTGACTTTGGTTAAAACCACCTAGTCAAGCACATGGACTACTCCAGGAAAAGAGCAACACACCCCGACTCCATATGCTATCTACTGTGCTATATACTGTGACTTCCTCCAGACTATTCATAAATAACTTTCAGAGAAAATTTGCATTTACATATGGTCTTATTTATTTAGGAAAGCATATGATGGCCTCTAGTGGTGCGGGAGGAAACATCAGGGCATGTAATTTCAAATCAATAATAATTAGAAACTACATCTTAAACTGAAAGTAAAACGTATGTGTCTCATTCTTATATTGTCAAAGATGAATTAAAATTTCAAAGATACCCTCGAAGGATTTTTAAAAAAAGATGTAGCAGAACACACTCAGTGTCACATGTAAAATGAGCACCGAAGTGCATGATATAAAAATTTTGAACACAATTCATTTTAAGAAACATGAAAGAGTGGATTTAACATTATATAGGAATTAGTAATATTTGAAGATATTTACTAAAAAATTTATACTTAAACAAACATAAAAGAGAAACATCTTTGCCATAAAAGTTAATATTGATACTGTAAAATATACAAAGTATCATGTAATATTACATGTTGAACTATTGTTTTACCTTATAACAATCAATAGATTACCTTGAAATTATTGGAATCCATAAAATATAATACTTCTACTATTGAAGAAGTGGCACTTAAGGTAAATGAAATGTACAGAGTAGAGGCAGTGTATGTGCAACCTGAGACTAAACACCTCTGAAGTTACTTTACATCTTCTTACAGCATACAGCATGAGACAAATATAGAGATTATAAATAAGAAGTGCATCAAAACATTGTCTGATCATAGACTGAGACTCATAAATTAAAACTTAATATTAAAATGCCAAATTCAGTAATAATAATTTTACTTAAAAATATATCATACACAAATTTGTTACTGGGTTCGAAATATGTACCAAACTCTAGCTAAATCTTTCTTTTTTTTTTTTTTTTTTTTTTGGTATTTTTGAGACAAGGTCTCCCTGTATCCCCCAGCTGGCCTGGAACTCACTCTGTGGACCAGGCTGGCCTTGAACTCACAGAGATTGGCCTGCCTCTGCCTCCTGAGTGCTGTGATTAAAGGCATGCACCACCACTCCCAGCAATTTCTTGTGTGTGTGTGTGTGTGTGTGTGTGTGTGTGTGTGTGTGTGTAGGTGCATGTATGTTCAGGTGCCTACAGTGTCCAGAAAAGATCATTCCTGAAGCTGAAGTTACAAGATCTTGTGAGCTAAATGAATGAGTTCTGGGAAATTAAGTTAGGGGGTTTTCTTTTTTTTTCTTTTTTATTTATTTTTGTATGTGTATGAATGTACTGTCTGCATGTAGGTTTGTGCACCTGTGTCATGCAATGCTGCGGAGGTCAGAAGAGGGTCTCAGATTCCCCTGGAACTGGAGTTCTCCTGGAATCGGAGTTACAGATGGTTCTAAGCCGCCATGTGGGTGCTGGGCATCGAACCCGGGTCCTCTGCAAGAGCAGTCGGTGCTCTTAACTACTAGGCTATCTCTCCAGCCCAAGTGAGGGGCTTTTCAAGAGCAGTACATGCTACGAACCTCTGAGTCATACCTCTACCACTTAAACTGCATGTGTACAGCAGACCATGTTTTAATATTCATACTGCCATTAATAATTCAGAGGTTATTAGAACACATCAAATACAAATAATGAACTCAGATTTTCTTTCTGTCATATTTAGAAGACTGAATTCTTTTGATTTTTCTTTCCTACAGGGTCTCCTATAAGTTTTAGCTCACCTGAAACTCCCTTTGTACACCAGGCCTACATCTATCTTTCAGAGCTCTTCCTGACTCTCTGCCCTCTGAGTCCTAGGATTAAAGACCTGTACCACCACACCTGGCCTGATTCTTTTAACAAGTGAATACTGGTTTGGGTTCTTTCTTTTCACTTACTCCTTTATTGTGCGTTCATTTGTGAGAGCATGTGCATTACAAAGTGCAGGTGGACGTCCCAGGACAACTAATGGGTGTCAGTTCTTTCCTTTTACCCAGTGGGTACTGGAGATCAAATCAGTTTCTCGGCTTTCTGAAAGCAAGGCAGCCAACTCACTGGCTTCTCTGAGCACCAGTTTAAAATTTCCCTGCATCCTCTAAGTTTTCTCATGTATAAAATTAAATGTCATTGCTTTCTTGGAAATTGCACAAATTACTTAATATTTGAAATTCATACATGTGACAAGTATTATTAAGGGAGAAATGGGGAAAATATGGGTAGTTTAACTTGAGAGGGCCAGAGGCAGGATTAGACGGAGAGAGAAAGAGATCAGAGAGATAAATAATGGCAAGAGAGTATGAATCTTATTATTCCAAATCCTGCTGAAAATTATATATACAGTATCTCAACATGATTCCATGTGCATAGCCAAAGGCTGAATAACAAGAAACAGAGACAGACAGAAGAAACTTTCATTTGAGTTGTTACCAGAGGAAGTCCAAAAGACTCCCAAAATAACACAAGCTATTGCCACATCCCTTGATTGTCTCCCCCACTTGAAGTTAAGACTGTATTGCTGAAGACAGGACATACTTTGAACACAAGTTTTGGAGCAATGGAGCAGGAAATGACCTGGAAGCCAACTCCCCTGAAGGTGACCTCTCAACTGATGGTCCAACCCAAGATTTGAGGCCTAATAACCACAACAGTAACCAGCTCAGCAAACTATTTTGGGGCAGTAGTGGTACTTTTCTCTTGGAGGTAATCAACAGCTACCCAACTGGTCCTAAAGCCCACTCAATGGGAAGAAACTCATGGGCAATATTGTAAACATAGCCAAATACACCTCAGTGGAGAGGTCATATAACTTAGAGAAAACGCCACGGCTCTTGCATCCCTAAACAATGTAATTTCTTACTAAGTACAAGTTATGGACCTTTATATTTAAAGAAAAATATCCCAATCATCACCTATCAGAGAAGCTTCTTTTGCAAGAGACAGAAGGTTCTTATTATAGAGTTCCACAACTGGTCATACAAGGGACTCCAATGGCTTCTTCTGATTCCATACACATTGCACAACATGGGTACACTTACACACATTCAGGCAATTACCTTGTAATTAATAAAATAAAGGAATAATAAATTAAATAATTAAAAAAGATGGACTCTAGATAGGCTGACTAGACCTTAGTGGATGAGTGGATGAACTTGCACTGAGGGACATCAGGTGACACTAAACAGACATGATATGCTTTGAGGCAAATGACAGAACTCATGAATTCCAGTGGGGGATTCAATGGGAGTGTTTCAGTGGGGAGGAGAGCATAAAGATGATTAAACTGTTGTCTTGGTCTCTAGTCAATTCTGGCTGTTTTCTTTCATGGACTGCCAGCTTGTCCAGGCATAACCTTTCGATCCTACTAATGAAGCACATGCAATTACATATTTAGGTATTAAAACAGTATAATATATAGCCTTTCGATCCTACTAGTGAAGCACATGCAATTAGATATATAGGTATTTAAACAGTACTAATTGTTATGGTAGGTTACTTTGGTATAGACACAGATGTTTGGATGGTATGTTAATTCATGAATTACATTTTCTTCTGTTAAGTATGGCAGGGTCTTCATGTGGTTTATCACATCTCCTAACCTTTAGAGGATGTAAGCTTGTGGCATCAGCCGTAGGTTATTACTCCAGTGCCCCTTTTCTAAGCCTAGGGAACAATCTGCGGAAGAGGGGGCATGGTAGAATGTAAGGGCTGCAATTGGGGTTAATGGTAAAACTACAACAATATAGACTGGACTCTCATTTGATCAACTTGATTGAACATACAAGCCCCCCTGCTAGATGGTGGGACCCATGAGCTGTGTGGGTTTGGGCACAACTGCTTGCAAATTGGTTTTACATGAAGGATGCTTGTGCTCACAAATTATCACTTATTGTTAAAAAAGTGAAAACAAAACAAAACAAAAAAAGCAGAGAAAGATGCAGAAAACTTACGGCAGAATGCATGATCTGGGATGGATAGGGGTGGGGTGGGGAGAAGGGAAGGGGATATATGCCTGAACTGAATTGGAAAATGATGTATGAAATACACAAAGCATCAATAAAAAAAGATGATTAAACTGTTTTATATGCAATTCACAAAAATTTAATAAAATATTTACATAAAACCCCAAAAACAACATGTGAGAGGAGGGGAAACTGGGTGGGTAATGTCATGTGTAAGAAGCAGGAAGGAGGAGCTGGGAGTTGGAGGTAGATATGATCAAAGTATGTATTATGAGATTGTCATCCTTTGTCAAAGAATAAATAGATAAAGATTAAACTAATAAAAATATTCCAGCACAACTTTTTCTAATAGTCTGAATGTAGCTCAGTGTTCTAGTGCTTCAAGAGCATGCACAAAACACTGGGTTTGATCCTGAACATGGAGAGAAAGCCTTAATAGAATCAATGAAATGGAACAAAACTTTATTTTCACTTTCCACAGATTTTTGAAAAATATATTTACAAATCTGTGAAATATTCTCAAATGTTTTGAATAACTTATGTTCACTAGATCTAGTAATTTTCAAATACTTATACTCTTAATTTTAGAAAGTTTTAAACTTTTCTGTTTATTGTGTATTTTCAATAAAATAATGTGGTTTTATTAAAAAAAAAAGAACAGCAAAAATGAAATGGCATTGTTTTCTTGACAACTCCAAATATTAATATTTGGAATTAATTTTGAAAATCCATACCACATTAATCATATAAAACTAAATAACTGGCAGCCCATGAAAGAAAACAGCCAGAACTGACTAGAGACCAAGACATCAGCTCCAGAGAAAGTAGAGTGTTTTGCTTCTCATCCACCTGTGCCCCTTTTCTAAGCCTAGGGAACAATCTGCAGAAGAGGGGGCGTGGTAGAATGTAAGGGCTGCGATTGGGGTTAATGGTGAAACTACAACAATATAGACTGGACACTCATTTGATCAACTTGATTGAACATACAAGCCCCCCCTGCTGGATGGTGGGACCCATGAGCTGTGTGGGTTTGGGCACAACTGCTTGCAAATTGGTTTTACATGAAGGATGCTTGTACTCACAAATTATCACTTATTGTTAAAAAAAATGAAAACAAAACAAAACAAAAAAGCAGAGAAAGATGCAGAAAACTTACGGCAGAATGCATGATCTGGGATGGGTAGGGGTGGGGTGGGGGGAAGGGAAGGGGATATATGCCTGAACTGAATTGGAAAATGATGTATGAAATACACAAAGCATCAATAAAAAAAAATTAAAACTTCAGAGTGAGTACAGGGAGGGAGACTGCACATGGAGAATTTCAAAACCTTTCGATGTATTGTTTTAGAAATATAGAATATAGAATCCTGACAGCTGAGAGCCACATGAAAATTAAAATTATAAAATAGCTATGAACTTTAAAATTTGGAATAACAATTCTATAAATGAAACAAAATTATTCACCGATTTATCATGAGCAAATATGAACACAAAGGCCATTGTGTATCTATAAACATGAATGTGCTATATACACCATGTATTGTTTCCCTGATCACAAACATCAATTTGATGCTATTCTTCTATTTATGCCATTGACTTGTAATAATTGATACTGTGCCAAATCAAAGTGTTTGGGTGAAATTACAAATCAAATCACTTTAAAATTTTAGTTAATTTAAGTGTTGAATTGTTCATACCCATTATTTCAGGGTACACACTGGTCATTTTCTAAACAGTAACAATATAATTTGGCNAGAGACACTTAGTCATTGTTGACTAGGTAAAATTATAAGGGCCAGATGTGGTTGAGAACCAAAAGGAATCAGTTTTCCAGATAGTAGTTTGGTTCCTCATATGAAATCACACGCACATGGTGGACAGGATGCAAAATACCCACACAAGCTCAAACCGAACAATATCCTAGCACAGATATGGGGAATTGGGAAAGAAATCCAAACCTACCAAACGGACTTTAGACAAGTGACTGCTGCTCAGAAAGGGAGAGACAGTTTATTACAGGGATAGGACTACTGGTAATTTAACCAGGTTCCAGTGCATGGGATTGACACAGAAGGATGGTTTGGGCATACAAACCAGAGACTCTACTGCACATAGTGGGTTATATAAATTTAACACCTATGTGGAGGCTGGACTCCTCAAGGGAACATGGAGTCTTAGCATTTGCCCACTATAGATCTCTTAATTAATCTTCCATCTACACGAGTGAGCCTACACATAAACTGGTGTTCAGGAGAACCTATTGATTATGTAATTATATATTAATGTGACATAATAATATAATATTATAATATATATATAAATTTATATATATTAATTTACCACTAAATTTAAATTGATTGAGGCACCACACTAAGGAGAAGTACGGATATAGGAGGGAATCCAAATACCAGAAAATTATATTGTAATGAAAATTTCAAGAAAAATTAAAAAAATTAGCAAAAATCCACAAAATAGAACAAAAACTGTCATGGACTTGATTTTATGTATCAGACTATCATGAACATAAAAGTTAAATCATCAGGGGCTTGTCAGAATGCCTAGTAGTTAAGGGCACCCACTGCTGTGTAAGCATGAAGACCGGAGTTCGCATCCCCAGCACCACATGGAGGCTGAGAACTTGTTCTTTTAACTCCAGTTCCAGGGAAATCCAACACACCTTCTTCTGACCTCTCAGCATTGCATGACACAGGTGCCACAAACCTACATGCAGGGACAGTACATTCGTTACAAACATAAAAAAAAATCATAAAATTTTAAAAAATTAAAAAAAAGATTTAAATTAATCGAAAACCCATAACAGAATGTTTGATAATTTTCATTTTCAAATCTGTAATTAAACATGCAATAAATATATATATTAAATAATGAAGAGTTGTGCTCAACACATGCTGCTGCACATACTGATCAGGCGAGGTAAGTCACATTTCTTCCTCTTATAGTAGCCACATGTTTCAATCCTCTCTTCAAGATTGTCCTGGAATGTAGAAGAGGTCAGCATGTACTATACCCACCTCACTCTACTGTGGAACAACTGAAATTAGGCCCTCTCTACAACTCTGTGTTTTCTTTAAAATGTAGGGTTTTTTTTGGGGGGTGGTCCTTTTTTTGAGACAAGGTCTCCCTTTTAGTCCCAGCTAGCCTGGTGTCACTCGTCAGACCCAGGCTGCCTTGAACTCCAAAGATCCACCTGCCTCTGCCTCTTACACACTGGGATTAAAGGCCTGTACCACCAACCTGGCTAAAATTTAGTTTTATAAGAATTTTGCAGATGAGTATTGCCATTTACATCATGTTCATTCCTTCTCCTCCCTGCAACTCTACCCATGAATCCCTTTTCTCGTCATTCACCTTATTGGTTTCACACACACACACACAACACTAACACACACACACACAACCCCAGTTAATCTAAATCCATGTAAAATTTACTTGTAAACCACAAGCACAATGAAACAAAGCTTACTCGCATGAATTTTAGTGGTGCCTCCTTCTGTAAATTGTTCAAGAGTGGCCCTTTAGGATTGCAGAATTTCAGGGAGATAGTCCCTGGAAAACACCCAACTGATCCTCCCTCTCTCAGCAGTTGCTGATTACATGGAGTTATTCATTTACATGTGGAACATTGTGACATTTTTCTTACCACCATTGGCTTGTCATTATGCAGGTTGACTTAAGAAGGAAACAATTTTGTTGATATTTTATAGGTGAGGATTCATCATTATGTCTGGAGGCAAATATCTAGCTCTTGGTATCCTGTCTTTCTGGCTCTTTTACTATTATGGACCTTCTCCCTGGATGTCTCCTTGTCCTTAGTTGTAGGGTTCTTAATGTAGACACAGCAGTTGGGTCTGGGCTCCTCAAGGACATGGAGTCTTAGCATTTTGCCCACTTGTGTATCTCTTTAATAATCCCCATCTAATACACAAGGTGAGAGCTACACCCAACTCTAGATATGAGGAGAAATATTTAGAATAGTAAGAAAAATATTTGGCTTCAGAAAAGTGGGCAGAGAATAGATTCTCATGTAGGGTTTATGATGTCTCCATCCACTGGAAGGTGGATACATTTATAATACTAGTCATGAATTGCCTTCCATTGAGCAGACCATAATTCTAATTTAATGTGAGGGTGTTTATTAACTCAAGATAAAACTGTCATTATTGCATCCATTAGGGGTTTTTGGCTGAGCAGGCCATTGCTGAATTTTGTAGGATTTACATCTGAGTAAGAACATAATAAGTCCTTTATGCATTGAGCTGTCATAACAACTTCTGGCCCATATGAGTGCTAGTCTTCAGGGAGGAGGGCTTCCAGGTCAGTTCCAGCTCGGTTTCTAAGAAACCTGTGTCCACAGTATGCGGCTTTTTCAGTAATACAATTTTATCTTCATGTTCTGGAAAGCAACCAAAGGCAAGGGCAACAGTCTATATCATTTTTGTATCTCTTTGAACCACTGAAATTTAATGAAATTTGCAGTTAAGTCTTGATGGAACTAGAAAACACCATGTTGAGTGAGATATCCGAAAGAAAAAGATTCCAATGTTCTCTCTTATTTTTGGATCCTAGGTCTGCACCCTGAGATGTGAGTATGTAATCAGCATCCAGAAGAATAGGATGGCTCCATGGAGGAAGTGGGAATAAGAGTCAGAGAGGAGCATCCTAAAACAGAGATGTTATCAGGGGATCTGAGGGAAAGATGAGGGGGATTAGCTGGTAGGATGAGGGCAGGTAATACAGAGGGAAGAAGGAGAGATTAACAACAATAAGAGTGTCTGAAACAGTTACAGACATGTAGTATTTTGTAGGTTTACTTGTGCAGACTAAAATCTAGCCCAAGGGCAGGGCAGGAAGGCCCTGGCCTGTTTCAGCAACTCTTGGCAATTGATATTGATAGCCACGTGCAATCGTAGGGAGTCAAGTTTCTTTAAGTTCTGTTGATGCCAGATAGTTTGACCAGGCTCAAGGATATTAATCCACCTAGGAGCATTTGAGAGAACACAAATAACTCAAAGGGGTTTAAATATAAATAGAGTAGAGGAAACTGAGTTATGGGGAAAGGATAGTGGGTATAAGCCAGAGAAAAGTTAAGGGGAGGGAGGGGTTCAGAGACAAGGGGTCCCCCCTCAGACTCCTCAGAACTATAAACCAAAACACAATCAGAATTACAAAGATCAATAAAATGTTTACTAAAATTAAACTTTCGTGTGTGTGTGTGTGTTGATGTGTGTGTGTCGTGTAGGTGTGTGTGTGTGAAGTCTATATTTCTGGGGTCCTAATTAAAATGTTGCCTCAACATATAAAATGAACAGGATGTTTTGTCTTCCTGTGTCAAGTTTATTCTGTTTAGTAAAGTTCTTCCAGTTCCATCCATTTTCACTTGAAAAATTATTCCAATTTTATCCTTTGTGGTGAATACTGTTGGCTGTGTGGAACTACATCCCATTCTTTCTTTCCTTACTATTTTTAGTAAATAACCTGGAGTGATTTTCCTTAACTCTGTAGCTAGCTGAACAATGACACACAAACATGAGATCTTGAATGTCAATGATTACATAAAATGATTTTTTTTTCAGGAACCCAGCGCTTGTACAGAATGCTCAGAGCTAGTCATAAATATAGACTTGTAGAAAGGTAGAACTTGTAAAAACTGTCTCAGCAGCAATGTCGAAATATATATATATATATATTATATATAATATATATTGTAATATTTAATTTTTTCAAATTTTCATAAATATGTTTTTATCATATTTTACATCCCTTCTGTGTCTATACTCCCTTTCTAACTTTTAGCTTGAAAGGGTGTTGCTACTGAAATGTTCCTCATGGGCCACCTTGTCTTTTGTATCCAGGTTATACCGCAGAGCTACACCAAGCTCAACCACTATTTTTTTGACTATTGAGAGGAAAAGATAGAAGAGACTAATATCTCTATATTCTTTTTTTAATTCCTATTTTCCAAATGAAACAAAATTTCTGTGATAATTTCCAAGATTTAGGCATATTGCCTAACTCAATGAACTCACTTGAATTAGTATTTGTTCCCTATTTTAATTTGTTTGTCTTTTCTCTTTTGTGCAGCTGAATATGAAATATATGGTTTATATATGCTAGTCAAGCACTATATCATGTGGCCCACATCCTATGCCCTATGTGTTTAGTTGTGTTCATCAATTGCTATGGATTCATGATTACATTTAAAACTTTACAATTCTGGTGACACAGTGATATAATAACTATGAGATCCTCTTTCTTCACTTTCTCAGCACATGCTATTTTTATAATAGTTCACATATCCCAAGAACATGTGATTCAGCTATGACTTTTAATTTTTTGGCTCCATATTCCTAAATAAGGGAACAAAACTTATGGTTGAGAAAAGCTCCAACTTCTATAATTATCTAAGTTCACTCAATTTTGCTTTTCACCCATCATTTAGCATGCATTGGGAAAGAAGTTTTTGTGCTGGAGACAATTTCCCAGTCTTCCAGAGACACTGAGACATATTTATTGCTCACTAACTTTCTAAAGCATTTCACATTAATCATATTACCAAATTTATTTTATGTTTTGAAAAATATTTTTTACTGTTTCAAGACAGTCATAAATGCCTGCATTATTTTATGGTTTCTCTACACCTGACCTTCAAAACATTCTTCATATTCTTTTCATTAAAATGGGCATTGCTTTTAATGATGTAATTCTTTCATTAAAATGTATGGAAAAATCTGACATCATAATACAAATAATAATGTGAAATATGATGATAACCTATTTTTATGAATTCCTGTAAGATTAGCTAGTGAAGGTCACTAAATAACAGACAGGAGAGCTTTAGTTTTGGTCTTAGTTTCCAATGCCAGTAAAAAAGCTTATAGGACTATTATACAACCATTAGAAGCTAAGCTTACTTAAGAAGATGATTCATCAATGGAAACTTTTCACTAAAATATACATCTTTTAGTACTGTGATATTTTCATATCGTTTATTCCAAGATGCATTGACTTATGATATCTATTATTATACTGTTATACAGTTTTGCTATTATCAAAACAAATACTATTACTTTGTTGGTTATCTTGGCTTCATATTAACAATGTTTAAGCCATTTCAAGAGTTTAATATAGGGGCTGGTGAGATGGATCAGCTGTAAGTTGAACGACTGCTCTTGCAAGCACCCATGTTGTTTCCCAGCACCCACAACTACCAACTGGTAGTCCATAACGCCAGTTTTCCATGGGATCCCGACAACACTTTTTCTGACCCTGCAGGCATTGCAATGACACTGGTGGACTTACACACATGGAAGCAACACACTCATTCCCACAAATAAAAAGAGTCTGATGTTCAATTATTTAATTGAGATGTATTCTACACATAATAAAGACATAAGATCATTTCCATGCTAGAATCTTCGATAAGGCTCCATTTTTTCATTGTTTTATAGATTTCAGTTATTTATTTCTGTTACCTCTTATAAGAATCTCTACAACAACTTGACTTTGGTTAAAACCACCTAGTCAGCACATGGACTACTCCAGGAAAAGAGGCAACACACCCCGACTCCAGATGAACTATCTACTGTGCTATATACTTTGACTTTCCTCCATACTATTCATAAATAACTTTCAGAGAAAATTTGCATTTACATATGGTCTTATTTATTTAGGAAAGCATATGATGGCCTCTAGTGGTGCGGGAGGAAACTCAGGGCATGTAATTTCAATCAATTAATAATTAGAAACATACATCTTAAACTGAAAGTAAAACGTATGTGTCTCATTCTTATATTGTCAAAGATGAATTAAAATTTCAAAGATACCCTCGAAGGATTTTTAAAAAAAGATGTAGCAGAACACACTCAGTGTCACATGTAAAATGAGCACCGAAGTGCATGATATAAAAATTTTGAACACAATTCATTTTAAGAAACATGAAAAGTGGATTTAAACATTGATAAAGGAAATAGTAAATATTTATATATTTATAAAAAATTTCATACTTAAACAAAACATAACAGCGAAACCATTTTGCCATAAAATAATTATTGTTATACTGTAAAATATACAAAGTATCATGTAATATTACATGTTGAACTATTGTTTTACCTTTTAATCAATCAATGATTACCTCTAAATTATTGGAATCCATAATATAATATTCTACTATTGAAGAAGTGCAACTTAAGGTAAATGAAATGTACAGAGTAGAGGCAGTGTATGTGCAACCTGAGACTAAACACCTCTGAAGTTACTTTACATCTTCTTACAGCATACAGCATGAGACAAATATAGAGATTATAAAATACAGAAGTGCCCAAAAAAACATTGTTCTGATATAGACTGAGACTCATAAATAAACTTAATATTAAAATGCCAAATTCAGTAATAAAATTTTACTTAAAAATATATATACACCATTTACTTGTTACTGGGTTCGAAATATGTACCAAACTCTAGCTAAATCTTTCTTTTTTTTTTTTTTTTTCTTTTTGGTATTTTTGAGACAAGGTCTCCCTGTATCCCCCAGCTGGGCTGGAGAACCACTCTGTGGACCAGGCTGGCCCTGACTCACAGAGATTTGGCCTGCCCTGCCTCCTGAGTGCTCGTGATTAAAGGCATGCACCACACTCCCCAGCAATTTCTTGTTGTGTGTTTGTGTGTGTGGTCGTGTTGTGTGTGTGTGTGTAGGTGCATGTTGTTTCGAGGTGCCTACAGTGTCCAGAAAAGATCATTCCTGAAGTCTGAATTACAAGATCTTGTGAGCTAAATGAAGAGTTCTGGGAAATTAAGCTTAGGTGGTTTTCTTTTTTTTTTCTCTTTCTTCATTTTTCAAATTATGGTTTATGTGTATAATGTACTGTCTGCATGTAGTTTGTCCTGGGTCATGCAATGCGCGGAGGTACAGAAGAGGTCTCCAGATTTCCCCGTGAACTGGAGTTCTCCTTGGAATCGGAGATTACAGTGCGTTCTAAAGAAGCCCATGTGAGAGTGCTGGGCAATCGACCCGGGTCCGCTCAGTGCAAGAGCAGTCGTGCTCTTAACTACTAGGCTACTCGTATCCTCCAGCCCGAATGAGGGGCCTTATTTCCAAAGCATACACATGCTACGAACCTCTTGGTCCATACCTCTACCACTTTAAACTGCATGTGTACAGCAGACCATGTTTTAATATTCATACTGCCATTAATAATTCAGAGGTTATTAGAACACATCAAATACAAATAATGAACTCAGATTTTCTTTCTGTCTATTTAGAAGACTGAATTCTTCTTTGATTTTTCTTCTACAGGGTCTCCTATAGTTTAGCTCAACCTGAACTCCCTTTGTACACCAGGCCTACATCTATCTTTCAGAGCTCTTCCTGACTCTCTGCCCTCTGAGTCCTAGGATTAAGACCTGTACCACCACACCTGGCCTTGATTCTTTTAACAAGTGAATACTGGTTTGGGTTCTTTCTTTTCACTTACTCCTTTATTGTGCGTTCATTTGTGAGAGCATGTGCATTACAAAGTGCAGGTGGACGTCCCAGGACAACTAATGGGTGTCAGTTTGCTTTCCTTTTACCCTGTGGGTACTGGAGATCAAATCAGTTTCTCGGCTTTCTGAAAGCAAGGCAGCCAACTCACTGGCTTCTCTGAGCACCAGTTTAAAATTTCCCTGCATCCTCTAAGTTTTCGCATGTATAAAATTAAAATGTCATGTGCTTTCCTGGAAATTGCACAAATTACTTAATATTTGAAATTCATACATGTGACAAGTATGTATTAAGGGAGAAATGGGGAAAATATGGGTAGTTTAACTTGAGAGGGCCAGAGGCAGGATTAGATGGAGAGAGAAAGAGATCAGAGAGATAAATCTGGCAAGGAGATGAAATCATTATTATTCCAAATCCTGCTAACAATTATATATACAGTATCTGCAACATGATTTCCATGTGCATAGCCAAAGGCTGAATAACAAGAAACAGAGACAGACAGAGAAACTTTCATTTGAGTTGTTACCAGAGGAAGTCCAAAAGACTCCCAAAAAACAGCTATTGCCACAATCCTTGTTGTCTCCCCACCACTTGAAGTATAAGACTGTATTGCTGAAGACAGGGACATACTTTGAACACAAGTTTTAGGAGCAATGGAGCAGAAAATGACCTGGAAGCCAACTCCCCTGAAGGTGACCTCTCAACTGATGGTCCAACCCAAGATTTGAGGCCTAATAACCACAACAGTAACACAGCCTCAGCAAACTATTTTGGGGCAGTAGTGGTACTTTTCTCTTGGTGGATATAAACAGCTACCCAATGGCGTCTAAAGCCCATCAATGGAGGAAACTCATGGGCAATATTGTTAACATAGCCAAATACACCTCAGTGGGGAGGTCATATAACTTAGAGAAAACGCCACGGCTCTTGCATCCCTAAACAATGTAATTTTTCTTACTAAGTACAAGTTATGGACCTTTATATTTAAAGAAAAATATCCCAATCATCACATCAAGAAGCTTCTTTGCAAGAGACAGAAGGTTCTTATTATAGAGTTTCCACAACTGGTCATACAAGGACTCCAATGGCTTCTTCTGATTCCATACACATTGCACAACATGGGTACACTTACACATTCAGGCATTACCTTTAATTAAATAAAATAAAGGAATAATAAATTAAATAATTAAAAAAGATGGACTCTAGATAGGCTGACTAGACCTTAGTTGGATGAGTGGATGAACTTGCACTGAGGGACATCAGGTGACACTAAACAGACATGATATGCTTTGAGGCAAATGACAGAACTCATGAATTCCAGTGGGGGATTCAATGGGAGTGTTTCAGTGGGGAGGAGAGCATAAAGATGATTAAAACTGTTGTCTTGGTCTCTAGTCAATTCTGGCTGTTTTCTTTCATGGGACTGCCAGCTTGTCCAGGCATAACCTTTCAGTCCTACTAATTAAGCACAAGCAATTACATATTTAGTTATTAAAACAGTATTAATATATAGCCTTTCGATCTATAGTGAAGCACATGCATTAGAAGTATATGGTATTTAACAGTACTAATTGTATGGTAGGTTTACTTTGGTATAAACACAGATGTTTGGATGGTTATGGTTAATCATGATTACATCTTTCTTCTGTTAAGTATGGCAGGGTCTTCATGTGGTTTATCACATCTCCTAACCTTTAGGAGGTTGTAAGCTTGTGGCATCAGCCGTTAGGTTATTACTCCACGTGCCCCTTTCTAAGCTAGGGAACAATCTGCGGAAGAGGGGGCATGGTCAGAATGTAAAGGACTGCAATTGGGGTTAATGTGAAAAGCTACAACAATATAGACTGGGACCTCATTGATCAACTTGATTGAACATTACAAGCCCCCCTGCTATGATGGTGGGACCCATGAGCTGTGTGGGTTTGGGCACAACTGCTTGCAAATTGGTTTTACATTGAAGGATGCTTGTGCTCACAAATTATCACTTATTGTTTAAAAAAGTGAAAACAAAACAAAACAAAAAAGCAGAGAAAGATGCAGAAAACTTACGGCAGAATGCATGATCTGGATGGATAGGGGTGGGGTGGGAGAAAGGGAAGGGGATATATGCCTGAACTGAATTGGAAAATGATGTATGAAATACACAAAGCATCAATAAAAAAAAGATATTAAAAAAAAAAAAAAAAAAAATCAAAAAATTTAATAAAAATATTTACATTAAACCCCAAAAACACATGTGAGAGGCGAGGGGAAACTGGGTGGGTAATGTCATGTGTAAGAAGCAGGAAGGAGGAGCTGGGAGTTGGAGGTAGATATGATCAAAGTATGTATTATGAGATGTCATCCTTTGTCAAGAAATAAATCAGATAAAGATTAACATAATAAAAATATTCCAGCACAACTTTTTCTAATAGTCTGAATGTAGCTCAGTGTTCTGTGCTTAAAAGCATGCACAAAACACTGGGTTTGATCCTGAACATGGAGAGAAAGCCTAATAGAATCAATGAAATGGAACAAACTTTATTTTCACTTCTTCACAGATTTTGAAAAATATATTTTTCAAAATCTTGTAAATTATTCTCAAAATGTTTTGAATAACTTATGTTCACTAGATCTAGTAATTTTCAAATACTTATACTCTTAATTTTAGAAAGTTTTAAACTTTTCTGTTTATTGTGTATTTTCAATAAAATAATTGTGTTTATTAAAAAAAAAAAGAACAGCAAAAATGAAATGGCATTGTTTTCTTGACAACTCCAAATATTAATATTTTGGAAATTAATTTTGAAATCCATACCACAATATCATATAAAACTAAATAACTGCAGCCCATGAAAAGAAACAGCAGAGGTGACTAGAGACCAAGACATCAGCTCCAGAGAAAGTAGGAGTGTTTTGCTTCTCATCCACCTGTGCCCCTTTTCTAAGCCTACGGAACAATCTGCAGAAGAGGGGGCGTGGTAGAATGTTAAAGGCTGCGATTGGGGTTAATGGTTGAAACTACAAAAATGATAGACTGGGACACTTATTTGATCAACTTGCATTGAACATCACAAGCCCCCCTTTCAGGATGGTGGGACCCATGAGCTGTGTGGGTTTGGCACAACTGCTTGCAAATTGGTTTTACAGAAGGTGCTTGTACTCACAAATTAATCACTTATTGTTAAAAAAAATGAAAACAAACAAACAAAAAAGCAGAGAAGATGCAGAAAATTATGGCAGAATGCACGATCTGTGATGGGTGGGGTGGGGTGGAGGGAAGGGAAGGGGATATATGCCTGAACTGAATTGGAAAAATGATGTATGAAAACACAGCATCAATAAAAATAAAATAAAAAAAAAAAAACTAAATAACTATTTTGAGCATATGCATTCTGGCTCTGTTCTTTGTCCATAAGTCAAGACTAGTGTTCAGGTACTCAAGGGGCAGATGTGGGATAAGAGCAGAAGGACCAGAGCCTGGAGAAACTGTTCAGTAGCTAAGAGCACTGGGTGTTCTTGCAAAGGCCCCAGGCTTGGTTGCCACCTGCCACTTGGCAACTAATAACCATCCACACTTCTATCTCCAGAGGACTCGATGCCCTCCTCTGATCTCTCCAGGGATTGAATGCCTGTGGTACACTTAATAAATGCAGACAAATCAATCAGACATATCACAAAAATTAATTAATTAATTAAAAAAAAAAAAAAAAAAAAAAAAAAAAAAAAATTTTTTTTTTTTTTTACTCTTTTTTATTAATTTTATTTATTTCTGTATGTGTATGAAATGTACTGTCTGCATGCAAGTTTGTGCTGCACCCGTGTCGTGCAATGCCGCGGAGGTCAGAAGACGGTCTCGGATTCCCCTGGAACTGGAGTTCTCCTGGAATTGGAGTTTCAGACGGTTCTCGGCCGCCATGTGGGTGCTGGGGATCGAACCCGGGTCCTCTGTAAGAGCGGTCGGCGCTCTTAACCGCTAGGCCATCTCTCCAGCCCCACACAATCCTTTAAGAGATATTATGTTGCATGTTCTATTGCTCATTCATGTTCCCCAGATATTTTATTGGGGAAAAAAACCTGTTACTTCCTATTATTTAGAATAGAGAGGCGGGGCTGGAGAGATGTCCTAGGGGTTGGGAGCACTGACTGCTCTTGCAAAGGACCCGAGTTCAATTCCCAGCACCCACATGGCAACTGAGAACCGTCTTTAACTCCAGTTCCAGGGGAATCTGACGCCTTCTTCTGACTTCCAAGGAATTGCATCACACGGATGTACAGACTTGCATGCAGACAGTACAGTCATACACATAAAAAAAAAAAACAAAAAACAAACAAAAAGAATAGAGTGCACCTTTGTCCTGTGGCTGCTGTCTGTTGCCTTCATTAATCACTGAAGATGATGTGTTTGTGAGATCTAAGAACTGTAGAAACTGGATACTAAAATGCAGCTTTTCACATTGTTATCACTTCACTAAGCTTACAGAAATACTGCTTAAATAAGCTTTCTCGTGACAGTTTCCTGGAGTTTAGCAGTAAACTCTGAAATTGACATGAGTTCTTGCTTTCTTAAAAAGCTTCTTAAAGATTCCTCTTTCCTGGTCTCAATTTCTATATATTTCCTCTATCTCCTCATTGTTTATTTATTTCACTATTGAATTATTATCTGTTTATCATCTATAATCTATCCTTCATCCTTCTCTGTGACTTCTATATTAGTACATTTTCAATTGTTGGAATAAGACACCGTGATCAAGGGAATTTGCAAAACAAGAGTTTATTTGGCTTATGATTTTCCAGGGTTAGGGTCCATTGTACTGTGAAGGCATGGGAGCAAGAGATAGCCATGGCAGAAAGCCAAACAACCATATCTTCAAGTAGGCACAGGAAGCACAGTGTGACCGGAAATCTGGCAAGGTTTAAGAACTCTCAGAACTGGTCCCCAGTAATCTGCTTCCCCCAGCATGGTCACAGCTTTTAAGACCTCCCAAAACAGTGGGAACAAAATGTCCAAATACTTGCAGACTATGGGAGACATTCTCTTTCAAGTAAATACAACTATGTACCCTTGTATATGTATGTATGTATGTATGTATGTATGTATGTATGTATGTATGTATGTACGTATGTATGTATGTGTCTACCTTATCCCTCTACTATGGACAATATATGTTTTCATCATGTATATATTATGTGTGTGTTTGTGCATGTGTGTATGTATATGTATGTATATCTATTAGTATACCATTATTTTTCACTCTAGACTGGTCTTTAATCTTGGTAATTGGGCTGGAGAGATGGCCTAGCGGTTAAGAGCGCCGACCGCTCTTGCAGAGGACCCGGGTTCGATCCCCAGCACCCACATGGCGGCCGAGAACCGTCTGAAACTCCAATTCCAGGAGAACTCCAGTTCCAGGGGAATACGACACCCTCTTCTGACCTCCGCGGCGTTGCACGACACAGGTGCACAAACTTGCATGCAGACAATACATTCATACACATACGGAGATAAATAAAAATTTAAAAAAAAAGTGAAAAAAAAATCTTGGTAATTGTACCTATGTCATTGGGGGGGGGCTTAGTGCATTTATCCATTTCTGCTACAAAGGATTATGAAAATATCAGGATTTACCCAAGTGCATCAAAAATGATCTAAACACAACCTTCAATGACACCACCATGCATCCCCATTCACCACCTCACTGTTATTCAGGACCAAACATCATGAGTAGGAAGGTCAGTCTCCAGCTAGACTAATTATACTCCACATTCAAACTGTCCTGGTAAAATCCAAAGCATATTTCAATGTGTTTTTGCTCTCCAAAGAGCATCAAAGTTTCATGCCCTAAAGGGTTTAGAGTTGCAAGGCCAAAAGTCAGAAAAACTCCTGGAGAGTCATTGGAATTGAAAGCAGGTGGACCACACTTCCTTCCATTCCTTGTTCACCAATCCTGTGTATAATACATTCTTGAAGTACAGTACCACACAGTGTAGCTATGACTTCTACAAAATGGACAGCATTTGGAAAAATGACTTTTCATTAATCTTGGCAAACTCTGAAGAATGTGTTCTTATTACCTTGGCTTCTGCTTTTATTTCCTGGGAACCTCATTTTCCACTCCACCCAAAAAGATAATGAAAGGATGGGGATTTGGTTGAGAATTAACATATCAAAGTGCTGAAAGGAAGCACATGGATCTCAAGGAAACCATGATCATTAAAAAAGGACATTTGGCATTGTATATATGCAATATTTAGGAATCAGGGATGAAAAGATGGGATTGTCTGTTAAGGATGGATTCCTGTTTATAGTTCCCCAAATGCAGCTAGAGAAATGATTTTGAATAAAATTATCGTTCATACCTGACTTAAAGCCACCGTTCTCTGAGACCTTTCTAGAGCACATTTCCAAGAGATATCTCAGAGAATGGATGCCCTCAGAGTTTTGGTCCACACTTTGTTTTTCTTCATAATATTTTTATTGATGTTTTGTGTATTTCAGACATCATTTCTCAGTTCCATTTAGTCACACTCCCCCTTTCCTTCCTCCCACCCCACCCCAGATCATGCATTCTGGCATGCATGTCTTTCATCTTTCTCTCAGTCTTTTTTAAAATATTTTATTTATTTGTTTATGTGTATGAATATATTGTCTGCATGTAGGTTTGTGCACCCGTGTCGTGCAATGCCGCAGAGGTCAGAAGAGGGTGTCGGGTTCCCCTGGAACTGTAGTTCTCCTGGAATTGGAATATTTAGTATTGTTCCTATTCTCCACCGTCAACTTACTAAACTCCCCCATCTAAGCTAATGCCCTCTCTCATTATTTTAAATTTATATAGGCCTGTGGATTCTGTCCACTGCGTCTTTTTTAAATATTTATTTATTTATTTATTTATTTATTTATTTATTTATTTATCTATTTATTTATATGAGTGTACTGTCTGCATGTAGGTTTGTGCACCAGTGTCATGCAATGCTGTGGAGGTCAGAAGAGGGTGTCGGATTCCCCTGGAACTGGAGTTCTGGAATTGGAGTTACAGACGGTTCTCAGCCGGCCATGTTGGGCTCGGGGATTCGAACCCGCCGTCCTCTCTAGAGCAGTTTGGCGCTCTTAACCACTGGCCAATCTCTGCCAGTCCCCTCTCTCAGTCTTTTTAAAAGAACCCACTCTTAATAAATAAAATTGAGTCAGACTGATTATTTAGGCAATTGAAATGTGGCATGGTATGCTGCACTTAAGCAGCTTCCAGGCCAGCTGGGGATACAGCGAAACCCTGTCTGAAATAAAGATAAATAAAATGAATGAATTAATCAATTAATGAATAAATAATAAAAGTTGATATTAATCAGGAAAACATTCAGCTCAGGAACGACTATTTGTGTACTCTCTTTAGAGGAACAAAATTATTTTGTGAAAGGCATAAATTTCTATTTATAATTTTATCTATTTATTTATTCCCAAGGACCTGGCAAAGAGACTAGTACCTTATAAAGAATGGTAGGGATTTCCTGACAAGAAAGTTACATTCTTGTTCTGAAGAATGAATTTTCTTCCTCAAAAACAAAACACAGTTATTGGATAATTCTGGGTAGTTGTAATAACTATAAAATAATAATGATGATAATTTTCTACATTTCACTTTATAACTGAGGTATTGTACATTACTTAATTTATTGAGGGCATTTAGGTCTTTTAGACATCATTGTTATAAATTATGTTTATATCTACTATGGTTGAATTGTTTTTCATGTTAGAATCAACGTGTCTTCTTGTGATTATGTCCATGAATTAGTATATGAACAATCAAAAGAAACAATTAGATTAATGTTCAGGAAAAAATTTTAAGAAAGTTAATCTGGTTGTAATTGGGAGAATTTTCAATTATAATTTTTTATTTGTGTTCACCTCTGCTAAACACCCCATAAGACGGAACTATTGACAATTTTTTGAAGAGCCTATATATATTTTTTTTAACAATGTTTTTTTTAATTGATGCTTTTTGCATTTCATACATCAGTTTCCAATCGTTCAGGTATCTCCCACTTCCCTTCCCCCCCCACCCCCACCCCAACCGAGATACATGCATTCTGCCAGGACTGTCCATGCATATCTTCTCTCGTTTTTTTTTTTTTCCATTTTTTAGCTATAAGCTGGTAATCCATGAATACAAGCATCCTTCATGTAAAAACCAATTTGCAGGCAGTTTGGTGCCCAAACCCCCACCACAGCCCCACCTTCCAGCGGTGGAGTGAGGGGTTGATATGTTCAATCAGTTAATTAAATGAGGGTCCAGATACATATGCTGTAGTTTCACCCTTCACCCCAATCGCAGCCCTACATTCTACCACGCCCCCTCTTCCGCAGATTATTCCCTGGGCTTAGAAAAGGGCACAGTGGATGAGAAGCAGAACAGTCCACTCTCTCTGGAGGATGTTGTCTGTGGATTCTGGTCAATTCTGGCTGTTTCCTTTCATGGGCTGACAGTCTGTCCAGATTTTATTAAATCATTTGGACTCAATTTACTGAGAAAATGTGTGCAAAGGACAAAAGCCTTTAATATTCTTGAATGAAAAATTGATTATAACATCAATATTTTTCAAAAGAGGAAGAATATGTTCTTAGAAAAAGAAAGGGAAAATTATCAGGAGGAAATATTTACAAAATAACTTCTTTAAAACTTTACTGTCTTAAAAAATGCATTACATCGTGAAAAAGTTAGTCAACATACAATCAATTATTATAAAACAGTTAATCTCATTGGAGTGATTGTTTGTTTGTTTATTAATGCAAGCGCTGACGTTGTTTTGAAACTCCAATCCTGAAATTCAGGTTATGTGTGAATGTTTTGGTGTATCAGAAATTTGCATTTAAGTTAACGTGTAAAATATAAGTCTTGGAACAAATGGTTGTTTATTTTTGTACTAGATAAGAATTTAAATTTTCTGAAAATAAATTTTGATTGGTCCTACAAAAATCAGAACATCCTATTTAATAATTTCATTACATATTTTAAATTAACAATCCTGTTTCCTTGGTAGTTTTTTCTCTGATTTTCTGCTTTGATGGTATCTCTTGAAAGCAATTCTTGTGTTTCATGAAATGAACAAACTCTGGATTATATGGCACCTTGTACAACCTGTGGGATTTGTTTTCTTGAATTTATTCCTATTCTTATGTATTGTAAAGTGGGTTTCTTACCAATATGCCATGGTCTATAGGGCTCTGTGCCACGAGATGGAGCATTGATCTGTATTGAGGGTCCTAGCCAAGGTATGACAGGCATCCAAGGCAAAGCAAAAGCAACTGTATAATCCTTCATGAGAATTAAATACTGTCTCCTGTAAGATAGGGATGATCTGCTATATTCAGATTGCTTCAAGTAGCCTACTCCTGGAAACATAGCTCCCTGTTACAATGAACTGCTCATCTTCTTGCTGACATATGGTACTTTCAGAGGCAGGACAGTCTTGATAAATAAGTCTGTGTTGATTAAGGAAAAATGTCTCTTTCCTCAGAATCATTCTGTTAATGATAATATTCATTATAATATAATATAAGCTTACTGAGTCATGATTTTCTTTTTGGTGTTTAATTCAACCCTGATGCATGTATTATGATGGGTTTCAACATGCAATACCATAGTTTGTCTGTTTTGTGGCTATAAAGAAACTGAAATCCCCAACCACAAACCTATCAGATTCAGTTATTTTATTTCTCTGATTTCCAAAAAGAGACGTAAATCATTAACTTGTGACAAGGAAACTGCACGTTTTCCTAACATTGTCTATTTTTTCCTTGCACAAGGTAGTTTTGATTAAATATGTTGTTCATGGACCTGCCCACTGGGGATATTTCTTTTCTTCATTCAGTGTCCTTCTTGAAATTGGCTATAATACAACCATTGTCCATTTCTGAATTGTACTTATTTCCCAAAGTGAACAATGTATAAGCCATCTTATTCACTTGGAGCTAAAAAGAAATTCCATCTAAGCATTTGGGCAAATTGTATGGAGGTGGGAGAAGTTCTGGGATTGAGGATATTGCTGAGATGCATGTTTATCAAATATAATCAGAATAAGTGTATGCCAAATATCCACCAATATAGTTTACTCAAAACTATCCTACATATTTTAGAAATTAAGGACTTTAGATTCTGTCATGGACAGAGCAAACTAGGACATTATTATATGACATTATATAGATGGTAAGAATTCGTTTATGAGAATATGTTTTGGCTACAGAGGGTAAAAAGATAAGTAACTCACAAGGTGAGTGTGATGGTTTGAATGAGAGTGTCCCCCATAGACTTCAAGTGTTCAGACATTTTGTGCCCAGTTAGTGGCACTGCTTTGGGAGGTCTTGGAAGGTGTGGCCATGCTGGAGGAAGTATAACATTGGGGGCGGGCTTAGTGAGTTCAACAAACCCTGCAGTCTCCAGTCTCTCCCTTTTTTGACTTCCTGTGCTCATTGGAAGATGTGAACCTCGGCTTTCTGCTTCTGCTCCGGCCCCAGCCACTATGCCTCCCACCACGATGGATTCTAATTCCCTGGAACAGTCAATCATAACCTCAAATAAACTTCCTTTTATAAGTTCCCTTGGTCATGGTGGTTTTATCACAGCAAAAGAAAAGTGACTAATACAGTGAGGAACATTTAATAAATCATAAAATTATTTTGAGCCAGTTCACATGCTACAGTGGCTCTTAAAAGAAAAATATTAAACCAAATGGAGTGACACAATGACATATAGGCCAGTATAGATTAAATAAAAATAATTTGAACATATTTCAAAAACAAGAAAAAAACACTAAGAATATAAAGAACAAATTTCAGGAGAAAAATTGCTACATACAGAAAAGTATACACTTATCAATGAACTATTAATTAACAAATTAATCCCATAAATTATGTAGATTTTCTTTTTAATTTCACTTTACAGTTAGTCAATATTTTTTAATTTTTCTTGTAGATAAATATATGACCAAGTTTATGAAATAGAAGCTATTTGTTCCTGGATTTGTGTCTAAATTCACTGCAACTGACTAAAGGAAAGAAAAAAGTCCAGTCCCATCCATTACACATGATGACTCGATTAAAGTAAAGATTAAGAATAATAAAAATTACATTGTACAAGTACCTGAAGTATAAGAGGAATTTATCAAGAGGATTAATTCTCCCTAGTGAAAAAACACTTTTCTTGAAAAGCAGACTCTTAATGGTAGCAAGTATGAATGGTTTGACATTAAGCATGTGGAGACATTTTCAGCACACAATTTAGCAGCCTGCAGAGCCATGGTCAGTTTAATTTTCAAATCATTTATCATTTAATATTGATGCTTCTAGTAAAATAATTTATGTCAAAATGTATCTGCTGTCCAAATTTAACATCAATTAAGCCATTTAAAGCTGAATCAGAGTTAATTATATCCATCCAGTTATTTATTAAATGGCACTTAATTTTTCTTGTTTAGTAAGCTCTTTTGTATGTAATAAACTGTGAGTTATATGTGCAGTTTGCACAAAGGTTTTATGAAGAACAGAAGAACATGGAAGAAGATGGAAACATAATGGTTTTGAACAATGCCCACACAAAAGATCCCTGAATGTAGAGAAGTACCCAATATGCAACTTTTATCAATCAATCCCTACCATAAAACATGTAGTAACCGTCATCTGTGAGTGTTGCTAAAACTCCTTCTGGGAGGCTCGAGTAATGTCTACCCCACTCTGCCCATTGCCCTATGATAAAATGAAACACCATTTCACCAAATTGCAATTTGGAAAATCTGGGGATTTATTGACTTTACTTACAGAGCAGTGGGTGATGGATTACTTAAGAGAGTGTGGGGTGCTCCCTTCCAGAAAATTTGACTTTCCACGGATTGTGACTTCCCTGTGACTTCCTCAGCTTATATACTTAGTAATTCCCTGTTGTATAACTAGAGCAGACTGGTTTGTTGGAAGGAGTGCTGACTATCCCTGCCCTTCCTATCTTGCAGAGCATCAGCAGTCAACAAGTTTGTCATGATCCTAGGCAAATTGTTGCAACCAAGCTTAAGAAGAAGTTGTCTGTCTGTAGTTTGCTGGTCAGAGGACAGTTCAATGTAACAATGAGCTATCGTCTACAATTTTCTAAACCCTTATGTCTATTGTTCTTTTATGGAAGTTGTAAAGGATTTCCTTTGACAATCTTTATAGATGCCTTAATTTTGATGACTTAGTGTTTAAGATTTTATGAATTAATTTCATGATGTATTTTCTGGGAGTAAAAATATTTACATAGTTTGCAAATTATACATATTAGGAGCTACTTTATACATGAGAGCACAGCAGATACTCTTTCGTATGTAGGTCAAAGTATTTTTTTACTGTTTTTGAAACCAAAAAAATATGTTTCTTAAAGTGTTTGAGTATAACGAACAAACACAACCAAGTTTATCTTTAAAAGAATCACATATCACATCCAGAGCTTTTTATTCATTATAATTATTTCCTTTTTTCTGAAACCTCCTTAGATTGGAAGGCATCATTTACATTCTTTTTAATATTTTACTGATTCAGTAATTTTGTACAATGTGTATTGATCATACTTCAGACCCTTTCTCCCTCTATACCCACTCTCTAATACCTTCATCCCTGATTCCATCTTTTTTAAAATTTATTTATTTTTATTATATTTTAAGGGATTCACAATATAAGAGAACAGTTGTTTACAGATCACATTGACATTGTTCAGTTTGCCATACAATTAGATAATTGGTGCTAGCATCCACAGATGAGGGATATCATTCATCATTTGTTTTTCTGGGACTGTGTTACTTCACTCAGCATGATATCTTCTAGCTCCAGCCATTTTCCTGCAAAGCTCATGATGTCATCTTTCTTTACTGCTGCATAGAACTCCATTGTGTAGATGTACCACATTTTCTCCATCCACTCGTCAGTTGAGGGGCATTTGGGTTGGTTCCAGCTCCTTGCTATTGTGAAGAGGGCTACAATGAACATGGCTCTGCATGTATCTCTGTGGTAAGATGAGTCTTGTGGGTACTGATTTCATCTTTTACATTACTATATGTATTCTTTCTAAAATTTAAAATTAGATTTAATTAACATTTTGTTGTTTTTGTTCTTAAAGGCTAATAGTACTTCTAGGTTTGGATCCATGGCCTGGGATCTGGTTAACTACCAGATGACACAACAGTAAGGAAAACTGACATCCTTTCTCAGTGTCCATCATTTGCCGAAAGAGACTCAGCTAGGCCTGAGTTTTTGGTCCACCTTCCATATCTGTGTAGAGCCCTGTACAGCTGGATTTTTCCGAAGTCATGAAACCACTGTCATCAGTTTTGTGGGTCCAGACAACCCAGTTCGTGCTGTATTTATCTACTGCTTTCGGCTTCTCCAGTCTTTATACTCTCTCTTCTGCATGACCCCTGAGCTTTTGGGAGAGAAGGTATGATATAGGTGTCTTACCTTCAAGTTCTATTTTTTAATTGTTTTAAATATTTGTATTAGTTAATTTTCTCCGTGCCAATATGAAATTACTGGCAAAAGCAACTAAAGGAATACAGAGCTTATTGTGGGTCATAGTTTGATCGTATAGCCATCCTGGGGGTGCAGAGGCATGGCAGCGGAATATGAGGGAGCTGGTCACATTGCCTTCATAGTCAGTAACCCCAGACAGATGACAACTTGTGCCCAGTTTGTTATCTCCTTTTGTTAAGTCAGAGGCCCATGTCTATAGACAGGGCTACTATATATATATAAATACTATATTGTATATCCTATATTAATATTATGTTACGTACATAATATAATTTCTGCGAAACAAATCTGTATATTATAAACACTCTTTAGTCTTATGACTGTCTTTCTGCAATTCATGTCAAGTTCAAAACAGGCAAATGATACATGACGGGGATAACCAAATGTGAGCATGGATTTCCATCAACAAAAGACTAAAGATGTATCTGCCATATGATCCAGACATAACATTCTTGGGCCTATAACCATAGGACTCCTATCCTACACAGATAATTACTCATCTATATTAATTTCTGCTCTATTCACAATAGTCAGGAGAGTGAAAGAACCTAGATGTCCATCAACGTAGGAATGGATAATGAGAATATGGTATATCGATATAGTGGGATATCATACTGTAAGAAAAATGAATTCATGATATTCACAGTTAAATGATGGAGCCGAAAATGATTGTTCTGAGTAAAATAACCCAGACCCAGGAAGACGAATCTCACATGTTCTCAATCATATATGGATACTAGCTTTGGATACTAGCTTTGGATCTCTAGATATATGTATTTTTTTTTTTGGTCTTTTCAAAAAAGGGTCTCCCTGTAGCCTCAACTGTCCTGGAACTCATATTGTAGATCAGGCTGGCCTTGAACTAACAAAGATCTGCCTGCCTCTGCCTCCCAAGTGCTAGGATTAAAGGCGTGCGCCACCATGCCAGGCTATAGATATATGTATCTTATTTGGAGGTCAGAAAACTAGAAAGGGAACATGGGGAGGGAGGTTTTCAAGAAAATGAGACAGAATGCATAATTACATAAGATAAAACATGAGTAATGGAATCACAAGGGATGAATTGGGTGGGGGAAGGGAGGACAGGATAGAGAAGATGATATGAAAGGAATAATTAAAACTAAAGGGCTTTTGAAAAAAGCATATATAGAAACCTACAAATATAGAAGGCTCCTAAAATATATGCATGCACATGTGTGAAAAGAGTTGAAATGGAGTTAACCAAAGTTGGGGTAGGAAAACAAAGCAGCAACTAGACACCACAGGCTAGTAAGTAAAAAGTCCGGTGTAGGGAATGGGTCATATCTTTTGGAATTATTGGCCAGTGCGGTTGCATAGAAACCCCAATTATTACAAGCCATTGACACTGATTTGGGCCATCCTCTAGAACTTGAAAGTCAAACCCTATTACTTAAGACACTACATGCATAAGTCATATAACAATGAACATGGGGCATGGAGAAGTCAAACTGATGCTGACACTGAAAATTCACCCCTCCTGGATACCTTCTATGGTGCTAAGTCTGTGTACTACTCGCAGAGAAAAGTAATCATCAATTACCCAACACTGAACCCTGGAACCTACAGTAATAACTTGTCAGAGAATGTATATACACTGCTGTGAGAGTGCTAATAATATTATAAGAGTAATCATGTTTGGGTTTAATGCCTGCCTCACAAGATGGAACCCCAAAGTGAAACTATTATTGCAGGGGAAAACCTGTGCTAGAGAGGTCACAGGTTGTAAGAGAGAACCTAGCACCATTACTCTGCTAAATAGACAGTGATAAACTGACACCTAATGACTTATTATACACAGAGGTTAGTACATCTCTCACATATCATCAGAGAAGCTTCTTTTTGCAACATATTATCAGCTCAGAGACCCATAATTGATTAATGTATAAAAAATAAGAGCCTAAAGAACACTAAGCCTTAAATGGGATATCTATATCATAAACCTCCACACAAATCTCAAGGACCATTGCAAAAATAGAATTAGAAATATTTTAAGAGAGAGAGAAAGAGAGATGGTAGATGACTATAAAGAAGCAGTGCTTTACAGACATGAAATGGAGGTGCACATATGAAATCACAACTGAAACAGTCAGCAAAACACCTGTGCAACGTCAAGCATAGAGGAAGGCGAAAGGCATGAATTCCTGTACCCAGCTGAGGAGATATTGGCAACTGGTAGCCCCTGAGAGTTATCTTTAAGGACATGGCTTTTGGTCAGTCAATAATGCTCTAGGAGATGGAACAATACCAGAGTATCAGAGCAACACTAATTGGACTTTACTGACTTAAAAAAATAGGACTGGGTATAGCGTGGGTATGGAGGTGTGTGTTGATCTATAAAGAGACAGGAGGGAAGAGGTGAACATAATCAAAATATATCATGGAATTCTGAAAAAAATTAATAAAAATATTATTTTAAAAATAATAAATTTGGGACGCACATGCTTACCCAGGAGGCCAGAGCCACTGATGCTTTGGGGGTAACAGGAGTAAAAAAAAATTGAGAAGAACTAAAACAATAAAAGAAACCATATGAGGCCAGAACGTGTGAGCCAGGAAATGTAATATCATCAGATAGCAAACACTTTCAGTGACAAAGCACCCATTTCTTCACTTCCTTGTTGAGAGTCAAAGACGATGAGAATTAACGAGAAGAAATGTGAAGGTCTCAGTTCCTACATAGTGTATGAATGGTAGGTGTTAACACCAAGAGTGAAACAAAATTGTAAACAGGGAGAAGAATGCTTTGCTTCAAGGATTAGTCTAAAGAAAACAACCATGAATGTCGTGGGAATCAGATTGTCCTAGCCTGGATGGAAATGGTGAGCTTTTCTAGAACTGATCAACTAGATAAACATTGTCAGTGTGTTACCAGAATTATCAAAGGCCAGCTAACCCCAACAAGAAATTCAGCTTTATAAAGCAAACAAAAGAGTTACTGAGCATTAACATGTTAGTTTTTGTTTATTTGTTTACTTTTACTTTTAGAGTTTCAAGTATTTTCTAATTGAGAATTAAAATAATTGTGAATGATCATTGTAGGAACCCCAAATGGTCAAAGCACTGAGAAATGAAGAATGGCCTTTGTATCTCTCTACTAAGAACCGACTCTATAATGAAAATCACTGTAAATAATTCATCTGTTTATAGTAATGGATATGTCCAAATTGCCTAAATTACTTCCAAGACACTTTTAATTTAACTGCTTATTTTCAGGAAATATTCCTCATGGCTGGAAGGTATTCACTTACTGGTTCTTAAAATGACTGAATAGAGACAGTAGAAACATGCATTTCTGTTCATTTCATTCCCATAGTCAGCTGCATTTGTAAAAGCAAATCTTACCGAATCAAAAACTCCTGTGCTGACAAGCTGTGAGCAATGACAATAATTCCACTAATGCAGTTGCCAAGTACACTAATTATCCTAATGATGGTTCAGTTGTCTGATAATCGCATCCCCTAAGGACCATATACAGTCAATCCACACAGCTGCGGAGTCCTCTCCAGGCTCATTTTGCTACTTCCTGTCTTGCTAAAAACTACATTCTATTACTATATTAGCATAAAACAATCATCACACTGAACATGAGCTGAACATACAGACAGTTAAAGTGCTGAAGGGTAGTGCAGAATATTCCTAGGTGAAGTGCCAAATCCTGTCATTCATTTTTGCAGTGTCAGATAGAGCCATAATTTGGACAACAAATCGCCATCCATTTAAAATAAGGGTGGAGAGATGGAGAGAGTGAGAACTTTAAATGATTTACTTATTTAAATAAATGCATGATAAAAACATATTGAAAATATAACTAAACAATTTAACCAAAACTAAGGAATGTTTGGAAATTTAATGTTTTATAAATCTTTTTAAAATTTTAGTTTAAAGTAAAGTTTGATATAGAGAGATAGATCAGTTTGGTAAAAGCACTGACTGATCTTCCAGAGGAAACAGGTTTGATTCCTAGCACCCACATGGTGGCTAATGACCATCTGTAACTCCAGGTCCAGAGGAATCTAACTCCATTTTCTGACCTCCAGCAGGCATTCATTGGATGACACGGGTGCCTTACATACATGGAAGCAGTATACTTATAAATATAAGGTAAAAGTAAAAAGCAAAATATTTTTAAAATACCTCTTTATTGATGATTTGTGTATTTCATACATTATCTTTCAGTCCAATTTAGACACATTCCCCTTTCCTTGCCCACCACCCGACCCCAGTTCATGCCTTCTGCCATACATGATTTGCATCTTTCTCTCAGTCTTTCCAAAGTTTTTCACTACAGAGGCTTGTTGTTTGGGGCACAGTTTAACTGTATCAGTCAGTTCTTTGACCCAGTATTTACATTGTTGTTGTTCCCTCCCCTTTGTGTTGCTCCAACATGTGCCTATATAACCATAACATATATATCAAAATTATGACCTTTGAGAATAAACTGTAGGTATATTAATTCCAAAATATGTTTAGACATTCACATTTTCCCCTTTAATTTTATATTTCTCTAAAAAATATGAATACGTAACTTTCACCTATATAAAGTAATTATAGAGTCTGAAAATAAGTGGTAGGTCAATTCTAGAGCCCATTAAGAGATTCACATTATAACAACACAGTTGGTTTCATATTTATCTGAAATATAACAATAATGTTGTTCAGCTTGACTTTCAACAGGGGATTTGGTGTTAGGATCCACAAATGAGGGAAACCATCTGCTAGTTGTTTTTCTGGGACTGTGTACTTCACTTAGCATAATGGCTTCCAGTTCCATCCATTTACCTGCAAAGTTCTTGATGTCATCTTTACCACTGAACAGAACTCCACTGTATAGATGTACCACATTTTTGTTATTCACTCATCTGTTGTGGGTCATTTGGGTTGGTTCCAACTCTTTGCTATTGTGAAGAAAGCTGCAATACACATACATGTACATGTATCTTTGTTGTAGGATGAGTCTTGTGGGTATATACCCAGGTATGACTGGGTCAGGTGGTAGGCTCATTTTGAGTCTTTTAAGGGTTCTCGACACTGTTTTCCATAGTGGTTGTAAGAGTCTACATTCCCACCAGCAATGTAAGAGTGTTCCCCTTTCCCCACAACCTCTCCAGCATTTTGTGTCTTTTGTTTTCTTGAACTTAGCCAGTGTTATTGGAATGAGATGATATCTGAGAGTGGTTTTAATTTGCATTTCCTTAATTATTAATAATATTGAACACTTTTTAACATGTTTCTCAGCCATCTTTACTTCCTCATTGGTGAAGTCTCTGTTCCATCTTTTGAGTAGATCATTTGTTTTCTTACTTCTTTGTTTTTTGAGTAATCTACATAGTCTGGATGTTAATGCCAGATGTATCACTGGTGAAGATTTCCTTCCACTCGTGTGTTTTCTCTTCACTTCATTGAATGTTTCTTTCAATGAACAGATGTGTTTGAGTTTAACAAAGTCCTATTTGTCAACTGTTGACCTTATTCCTGTGAAGCTGATATTTGATTTAGAAAGTCTTTTCCTATGCCTATGTCTTGTAGGTTGCTGCCAACTTTTTTTCTTCTATCTCCTTCAGAGTTTCAGGTTTCACATTGAGATCTTTGACCCAGTTGTAGTTGATTTTTGTTCAGGGTGAGAGGTAGGGGTTTCATCTTGTTCTGCTACAAATGGTGATCCGGTTTTGCCAGCACCATTTGCTGAAGACGATATCCTTTGTCCACTGAGATATTTTTGCCCTTTGTCGAATATGAGGTGACTGAAATTGTATGAGCTCAAGTTTGGATCTTCAATTTTGTTCCATTGGTCAACTAGTCTATTTTTGTGCCAGTACCAGGGTGTTTTTATGACTATATCCCTGTAATATAGCTAGAAGTTTGGTAAAGCAACCACCCTTTATTGCACTTTTCACTCAGGGATGCTTTAGCTGTTTGTAGTTTTGTTTTGTTTTGTTTTGTTTTGTTTTTTTTCCATATGAATTTAAGTATTTTTTTCAAAGTCTGTGAAGAAACGCATAGGGATTTTGATTGGGATTGCATTGAATCATTATATCAATTTGGATAGAATGGACATTTTTACTATTTTATTTTTTCCAATCCATGAATATGGGAGGTCTTTCCACCTTTTGGTGTCATTTTCAATCTCCTTCTTAAGGGTTTTAAAATTTTTGTTGTAGAGATATTTGGTGGTTTTGTTTTGGTTTGTTCCCAGGTATTTTATTGTTTTTGATGCTATTGTGAGTGGGAAGGTCTCCTTATATTCAATTTTCTGACCTCCAACAGGCATTCATTGGATGACACAGGTGCATTACATACATGCAATATACTCATAAACATAAAATAAAAATAAAAAGTAACATATTTTTAAATAAAAATAAAGTTTGAGCACAGGCATTCATCACAACTGATAAATGCTCCTCTTGAAGGAAAAAGGTGAAATCTCAGGACCAGCTGTGGAATACTTCCTTTGAGGTCCTTAAAATATTACAGGCTATTGCTCATATCCCTGGTTGCCCACAAGATTTTAAAATCCTGTTGCTGACACTATGCACATGATTTAAAGGACATTGAGAAATAAAGACAATTCTCACCTGAAATTTCTTCTTCTGGTAATTTTCATGGTGCCATGAGGTGCTATGCAAGCTTTAAGAGGAGAAAGTCAGCAATGGATGAAGCCAGATGGAGAATCCAAGAGTTACAAGAATGACAGTCTGACAAGGTATGCTCATGGGTGCAACAGTGCTAAGACTTATGGGAGTAACCAACCAAATTCTGTTTGGATTGGAAGCCTGATCTGCATGAGAGATCTCATGCCTAGAATTGCAAACCTAGTCAAGCACTAAGGGAGAACTTAAACTATTGTTATTTTGCTAAATGGACATCAGGTCAAACTGCTTTCTTATTACTTATATTTATACCATGAGTTTAGTCCTTCACTCATACTTTCTCAGAGGAACTTGCTTTGCTGTGGATGGCAATTAAATGTGACTCAAAATTGGTCAAAGGACAAAAAGAAGTTACTAGTTACAGACTAAATAGGAACCTTATGCCTCCCCTCCAAGACTCAGGGTACACTGTGGAAAATGGCGTTTGTCATAAAAAAAAAAAAAAAAAAAAAAACTAGACACATGCTCATGCACACAACCACGAAAAACTAATTTATTTATTTATTTATTTATTTTTGCATAAACGCATTGAAGCAGAAAAGGAATGCTGAACAGAAAGATTTCAGTCAGAGAAAAGAGAAGATGAAGGAGGGTAACAGGGAGTTAAAACTTGGTATATACGTGTATGTAATTGTCAAAGAATAAGTAAGAGAATATCTGCTTAAATAAGAAACAGCATACCCAAACAATGTTTTTACATGTTTACTGACAAATGGGTCTTCCTTGACTAAATTCCATGGAGCAGCCAAAACCTGTGTTCACAACTTGAACTTGAATGATTTGTAATGAGGCAGGCATAGTGGTGCACACCTTTAATAACAGAATTTATGAGGAAAAAGAGGGATTTCTGTAAGTGAGGGCAACCTGGTTTATATGAGTCAGTTCCAAGACAACAGCTGGGTTAAAGGAGATGCATGTCTCAGAAAAAAAAAAAAAAAAAAAAAAAAAAAGATGAAGAAAGTCTTAATTTATCTTATAGCTAAAATAAGAAACTTATTTCAAGTGAAAAAAGTATTAAATGTTATTTAATCCAATTGTATCCAACGCCAGTCTTGAACTCCTTACAGAGGTGATAACTTTGAACTCCTGATCACCCTGCCTTACTGTCGAATGACTAGAAGTACAGATGCTGCCATAATGCTTGGATTTTAGTTTTTGTAAAATGATAACATTTTATTTTTTTACAAAACAAGTTTCTTCACACACTGCTAATATTTGTTAAAATCATGAGAAAACAAAACTAGCAAAATCCAAAGAGATTTTAAAGGGCTACTAGAGAACCTACACAATATTTATATCAGAGAGAATATTTTTGTATGTGTAACTATAGCTTAATTTTCCATATTTGCCACTTAAATAAGCCATTTCTATTTCTACAACTGTTTAGCATATATTTTAGGAAAAAAAATTGTCACAGTGTATCACTGATCAGAAGAGGTCCTATGGTAGTAAATGAAACATATTGAGAACTTTCTCCCAATAGAGTTCTTGTTCCGTAAATTTCCCAGGTGGTAAGCATCTGAGAAAGAGATGCAAAACAATGGCTATCTAAGGTTATGTCCATAGGAATAGTCATCATGTGAGGAGTTTCAGAACAGTGGTCACCTGTACTGGAAGCCCATTTTAGGATGCAAATTCCTCATTCATCGACTTGGAACAATCTGGGTCTTGGCTTGTAGGTGGTGTCGGTTGCTCTCTGTATGGATATGATTGTGAATTTTACTGAATATAAAGGAGAAAGTGAGTTGACAGACAGGATTCATCTTCCCATGATACCTGTCATCTGTGGACTCATAGTGACTTGTCACTTTCTCTATCCTTGCCTTCCCTGACATTTAGGACTGTACCTTCAAGCTGAGTCCAAATCTTTCCATCCATTAGTTGCTTCTCTCTGGTCTTTTGTCACAGCAACAATGAAAGTAACTAATAGAATAACCATAGGAAGACATGAAATAGTTATGGTTATACATCATGTCAACTTTTACAAAGTGAGTGGGGGCTGGGTATGGCTGTGGGGTATCCGCCGAGATTTGTGGCAGGGCCCACTTAATCCTGGGACGACCTGTGTGGAAAACACGTGCAGGAAAGCACACACCGTGTACACAGGTTGAGGTCCGAATGCAGAGAGATTTTATTCCAACATGTCTGCTTAAATATCCATCATGACTCAATCCTCAGGGCCGAATGATAAATCTTTCCGTCACTACACTCCACCCAATGGGTGTGGCCAAGGAAGTACAATTGGCTTAGAATGTACCCATCTTAACTAAGTATTCCCACATCTCACCCTTTTTAATTTTATTTTTTAATTTGTCTGAGAGGCAGGGGAGCCCATGGGCGAGGCTAACAACCCAAAGGAAACTGAGTTTTGACTAGCCAGCTGCTCAAGCCTGTTGAGTGCTAGGCAGTGGGGGGCAGGTCAAACTTGAAAGTTTATTTTCACATTAAGGTCAATTAATATCCAAAATTCCCAACCATGAAGTGAGCCGATTGTCAAGCATAAGCAATGAATGTAAGTAACATTCATGTAAAACCAATTAGCAAGTGTCTATGTCCAAATTTTGAACAAACCAAGGTTCCCATAGTCCAGTTGGAGAAGCATGTATGCAAAAGCATGTTGATCAAATAATAGTCCAGTCTATATTGCTATAGTCTCATATTCACCCCAATCTCTAGGCAGCCCTTACATTCTACCATGCTTCCTCTTCCGCAAGTTGTTCCCTTGGGAAAGGGGCACAAATGGGTGAGAAGCAAAACAGTCTATTTTCTCTGGAGATGTCATTTTGGATTTTAGTCTGTTCAGGTTGTTCCCCTTCATGGGTTGACAGCTTATCCAGGATACCTTTTTAATCCTACTAACAAAGCACAAGCAATTAGATGTACAGGCACTTAAACAGTAGTAATTATTATGGCAAGCTAAACTGTGTGCATAGACACAGACGTTCGGATTGTATGCTAATTCCACAAACTGTGGTTCTCTATAAGTGTGACAAGTTCTTATTGGGCTTACAACATCTCTAGCCACTAGAGAACATAAGCTTGGCATCCGCGTGAGTGAGTTATTCCTCCAAGGAGAGAGTTAATAGCCAATTTGATTTGGGATATATATATATATATATATATATATAATATATATATATATTAATATAAGATAATATACGAGAGAAGAGAGAGAGAGAGAGAGAAGAGAGAGAGAGAGAGAGATGGCCACTGTTGCACAGTATCCCAGGCAGTTAGAGTGTAGCTGATACTGACAGAGGAGCTTGCTTGACTCAAGGAGACCAATATTTTGCTGTATTGTTTAGTGGCCTTGGTGACGCCCTCTGGATTTCAGAGGCCAATGTACATTAGTAAGCAGAATGTCTCAAAACTTTTTTTTCATGCTCTATACCAGGTCTTTGACAACAGGGACTTACTGCCTTTCTCCTTTCAGATTTTCCCACTTATAGGCAAAGGTTTTATAATTTTGGGGGGCTTGAATCACTCTAGCCAACATCTCCTTGGCAGAATAAATCATTGCTTATATCAGAGCTCTCCTGTATTAATACATTTTGCTTAATTACACAGCTTATGAAGACTTTACTATTACATTTGGCTCTAAATAGAGAATTATCCTTTCACAGTTCCTATGTCTGTCAGTCAATTAAAGAAAGCATTTATACCTGTTTTATAAGAAATTACCACTATAACAGCTGGCTCTAATTTACAGTTAGGGAATTACTTCATTAACGTCATGTTTTTCTTTTTCGTATAAAAGGGGAGAGGTAGGAAGGTTTCTCAACATCTGGAAGGTAAAATTCATTAGGGCACATTATAAACAGTTATCCCAAATAGAATTCAGAGAGATGCTCAGTGTCTGTGACTCAGGCAATCTGAGGTTCCTTTTTCTTTAATGTTCAGATGGGAAATCCTCTTCACTGGCATTTCCCAGTCCATCCTGCACAGCCAAAACTTGTACGTTTTCAGGCATTTAGATTGGTGTTTTTTATATGTGGGAACATACAAATCTCCCAATGCTAATTTCAAGACCTCAAAATTGAAAATTTATCAAAAGTTTTGGAATACAGAAGGAAAATTATACCACCTCCCTCTTTTTGTTTTTTAAACTTTTTTGTTTTGACCTATAGATGCCTAAGTTGTATTACACATACCTATAAACAGGAACCAAGGTGTAACTTTTCATCAAATTCACACAAATTATTTTTCATTGACTGTATGTTACTTATTTGGGAAGTGAACTTAAACTTAATTTCTTTAAATTATCCTACAAGTAAGAGAAAATGTTACAAGGTGATTCTGTATAACACAGAAAAATATAGACCATTTGTGTACCTTAACCCCAAAGTTATTGTTGGAAATTCAACACAAATTATAAATAAAATTAACATTTTATATTCCCAATTAGTTCAAATGATTACCATTTCTACCAAAACCTTCAACCAAATTTAAGTAATCTAAACATTTTACTGTCTTAAAGTATCCTATAGTATGTAGACAAAATTTGGAGAAAGTTGAATATCTGCCAAATAAATTTTGTTATTTAAAACTATATGACTAGACTATGACTTCAGAAAAATCAAGTCCATTAACTTATACGGTTTAATTTGTATTTCTGTATAAATCTCTACTAAAATACCTCTATATAAATACTTTATATTTAAGTATGCCATTTTAAACTTCAAACCTTACAAAGTGGATTTTAGTAACTATCTTCCTCCAAGCTCTTGGCCTTCTCCAGGCCTGGCATTAAAACCTGCTTTAAAGATTTTTCAATATCTAGCTCTTAATAAAATTTTGTTTTACAGTTCTTATGTCCATCAGTTAAAGACTGGCTAGATATTCCTCATGAGAAGTTGTTACCATCATAACCATCTTGATTTTTTTGTTTGTTTGTTTTTTGTGGGAGCTTCTAGGAAGCTTCCTTTGTCATGAACAGGTGCATTGCAGTCCTGCTAAGGGGAGGGGGACACACAGTGCCCAACTTGTGGACAGTGTGGGGAACTGCCCTATTGTGTAAAAGTCAGTTGGCCACTCCTGTGACCTGACCAGAGAGGTAACTTCCGACTCAGGTCCTTAGCCTGGGACAACGAGACACATTTCTGACTCTTGGACATGAATTTCCACCTGCCCAAGTCCAGGACAGAAATTTCACACCAGTTTCCCAGGTTGGTGGTCCACAACAGGAGGCTTTTTCCAAACCAACTGGTCACACAAATGAAATGCAGGCCTCAACACCAGATACCCACTGGCCATCTGAACAAAATGCAGACTTGTCTTAGCCTGTATGCATGCAAAAAATTTAAAAATGGCAGCTGCGAATTCCACAATAATGTTAATTGGAATTCATTTTTTATTTTTAAAATTTTTAAATTTTTATACCTTTTATTTTTTATTCCCAAATACCCCAAAACTTATTAACACTTTAATACAATGAAAACCTGGTTGTATCTTTTAGATGTTGAAAGAGTGTAACCAGTAGGTGGCAGTGTAGATTCATTATTTTAAAATTTTTAATAGATAACCCATAACTTTTGTTGAAATTGAATTATGTGCCCCCCCCGCCAACTGGGATTATGAAAGCATCTGAAGGAGGCAAGCAAAGCAAGCCTTCAACACAGTGAAGAGGCATTTAGACTGCACATTGGATATACAGGCAAGGAGAAGCCCATAGCCCAGGAACGTATGAAGAAGAGAAAACATGGGAAGGGGGCAGGATATTCCGCATACGCTCTACCAGCCTTATGTGAAGACTTCTACGTGGGAATCCCCCCTGGGGATGCCTCAGGACACAAGATATCAGAAACACAAATTGGAACATACTTAAAGCATTTAAAGAGCAATATTATCGAAGAGAACTAAGAAAAGAGGATGAAGAACTCAAGCAAGTGACCTAGAGAAAGAAATAACAAACTAGAAGGAAGTAGAAACACTGAAAAGATCCCATATGTGAAAATACGGGAACCAGACCAGCACAAGCAAAGACCTACAGAAGAGATGAAAAGCTCCAAAGGAATAGATACTAAAGAAATCACGAGAGGAAATGAAAAAAGGAAATCAAACAAAAACAGAGGAAAGGATGTAAAAAGCCTCAGAAGCAAATGGAGGAAGCAGAACAAAGACAAAGAATATAAGACCTGGAAAATAACACAGAAAAACTAAAAACCTCAAGTAAAGATATGAAAACATTTAAAAATACACAAAGAGTGGAAAAACCAGGAATTTTGGACACTATATAATATCAAAAATCGGCATCAAATAAGAAATCAGAGGAAGGAGGATGAATTCCAGGAAAATGGCATTGATCAGATCTTCAAACAGAATAATAGTGAACTTTCCCAAACTGAAAAAAAAGACAAAACAAATACAAATAACAAGAAGCACATAGAACCTCGAAACAGACAAGATCAGAAAGAAATTCTCCAACGCCACATCATAGTTAAATGCTAGACAACCAAAATATAAAGAAAATCTTAAAAACCTTAAGAAGAAAGAACAATAAGTGACCTAAAGGTGAAAACCTATAAGAATTAAAATGAACTTCTCAATGCAAACTATGAAAGGCGAGAAGACCTGGAGCAAAGCATTCTCCAGTGTTAAAAGGACAATAGATTGCCAACCCATGTCACTTATAACCTGGCAAAAAAAGTGTCGATTATAATTGAATGAGAAAGAAAAAATACTTCAAGACATAAAAAGTTGAAAATACATGTCTGGAAACCAACACTTCAGAAAACATTTGAAGAAATTCACAGGACAGAAGAAAGAAGCAAACCAATCCCCAGGCACCTAGAAAGAAAAAAATAAATAGAAAGCATAACTGCAAGAAGTAGAAACCTAGACCCAAAACGCAAATGATAATAAGGCAAAAGGAAGCAATACAAAACTATCAGTCATAACATTAAATATTGATGGACAACTAAACTCCCCAATCAAAGAAGACATAGACTGGGAAAATTGATTAGAAATAAAATCCATCGATATGCTGTTTAAAAGAAGCACATCTTACCTTCCAAGGACAGGCACCAACTTAAAAGTGAAAGGATGGAAAAAAATATTCCAAGAAAACGGTACCAAAAATAAAACAGGTGTTACTTATTTTTAATATCAGACAAAATAGACTTCAAAGTAAAAAGAAATCAGAAGAGAACAAAGAAGGCCATACATTTTTATCAAAGGAGCATTCAACAAGAAGGTTTCAAACCAATCATGAAAAATATAGAATGCCCCCAAACTCTGGGGGCATCCCAAATCTTTATAAACACAATTCTCCAGGGCCAATCAAATCACAGACCTATTCACTTAACCCCAGTATATTCAAAGTAGGGATTTCAATACCTGACTGAGTCCTTGGATAGGTCAACAGGACTAAAAGAAATAAACAGAGAGACATCTGAACTGAATGAATTGAGTACACAAAATGGACCTCATTGACCTCTACTGAATATTCCACCCCAATACCAAGGAAACACACTTTATTTTCAGCACCCCATGGAAACATTCTCCAAAATCAACCAAATACTGGGATGCAGAAGAAACCTCCACAAATACAAAAGGACTGAAATAATTGAATGCATTCTATCAGAAACCAGTGCAATAAAGCTCAAACATCAACACTAAGGTAAAGCCTAACTGCATACAGAACAATTGGAGAACTAGAACCACACACTAATTGAAATATGAATGGGTCAAAGAAAGAGATATAAGAAAGAAAATAAAAGCATTCCTGAACCTGAATGACAGCGACAATACAACACAGCTAACAAAAAACACTAATGGATACCCTTAAGAAGCAGTCCTAAAGAGGGAAGTTTAATAGTCCTGGGTGCCTAACATTAGAAAAACAGAAAGAGTAACAAAGTAAATGATCTATACAAGCAGCTAAAGCACTTGTTGAGAGGCAACAACAGATGAAACCTCAATGCAACAGACAGGAAAAAAAAAATTCAGAGCAAGAAACATGAAATAAGGAACAAAGAAATACAATAATACAAAAACCGATTTAATCCAAAAGTTGTGTCCTTGAAAGAAGTAAACAAGAGTAGACCAGGACCTCCTAGCCCAGTTACCAAGAAGAAGAAGGAACAACTCCAAATCAATACAATCCTTGATGAAAAGGGAAATATCGACAACACACAAGAAAATATCCAGAAAATCATTGGGAATACTCAAAAACCTATACTGCTACCAAGTTTGAAAACCTAGAAGAAATGGATGAAAATCTGAAATCCTGGGAATCACCAAGTGAAACGATTCGACAGTTAAGCAGATCATAAGCATGAAGAAATGAGCATGTAGATAAGAAACCTCCACACTAAAAAGAAGCCAAGGCCCAGACATAGTTTCACGGCAGAATTTCTATAAAACATTTCAAAAGACCTACAACAATATACTGAAATTGTCTTAGAGAGGTTACAATTCAGAGGGAATTCTCCCAAATTCCCTTCTATCGAAGCCAAGCATCACTCTATTAATCAAAACCAGGAAAGAATACAATTAAAAGAGAATTAATAGACCCATCTCCCTAATGAACACAGATGCCAAAATTCTAAAAGGAAACTCTGGCAATTGCATACAACTACACAGATTATGTTCAATCCATCATGACACAGTTGGATTCATACCAGAGAGCAGGTGGTCAATATACGAATCGATAATATTCTCAACCACATAAATGGAACTAGAAGACAAAAAGCACACCATCATCTCAAATGATGCTGAGAAAGTCTTTTGACAAAATCCAGCAATCCCTTTCATGACTTAAAGTTCCTAGAATGAATTCAATTGGAGGGATCATTCCTCGAATGTAATCAAGCCATATAACAAGAAACCCACAACTAATTCATTCCTAAATGTGGGGAAAGGAACAGAAACATTCCCTTTAAAGGTAGGACTCGGCAGGCTGCCGCTCCTGTCACCACTCCTCTTCAATATTAGTGCTTGAATCACTTCAAACAATAAGGCAAAAAAATGAAATTAAAAGGAGTACTAATTGGAAAAGTGGAAGTCAATCTATCCCTTTTGCTGATGAGAGATTGTTTCCTTAAGGGATGTTAAAACTCCACCCAGAAAACTTCTAGCCAATGATGAAACAGTTTCGCAATGTGGAGGATAGCAAAATTAACCTTAAAAATCATGGCCTCTTTACATGAGAGAACAAGCTACTGAGGAAGAATGTCTAAAGACACCTTCACACATCACAATACCCTAAAAAAAATATAAAAATACCTAGGGAACAAATCTAACCAAAGACACCAAAACGTCTACAACAGAAAATTTTAAAGCTATAAGGAAAGAAAATTGAAGAAGACATCAGAGTGGAACAAACCCTCCCATGCTCATGGATTGGGAAAATTAACATGGTAAAAATGCCATTCACCAAAACTCTTGTATGAGATTAATGCAATCCAATCAAAATCCCCAAGAGTGTCTCACAGGCTTTGGAAAAAAAGTCCTAAAATTTCATTTTTGCGAAAAATGAAAGACCTGAATAGCCAAACAACCCTGAGTGAAAGGAGCTACACAGGGGGGATCTGTAATACCAGACTCAAACTATACTAACAGACGATAATCATAAAAACAGCCTGGTAACTGGCACAAAAACACAGACCTGTTGAAAAAAATGGAATAAACTGAAGATCCAAACCTACACATACAATTTCAGCCAGCTGCATATTTTGACAAGGGGACCAAGAAGAACAAATGGAAGGAAAAAACCCCCAGCGGCTCCAAAAGTGGTGTTGGCAAAACTGGGATCACCCTTGTAGAACGAATGAAAATTAAACCCTTTAACTCTCGCGCCTGTAAAATTCAACTCCAGATGGAACAAAGGCCTCAACGTAAAACCCCAAACTCTGAATAGAAGAAAAGAGTTGGCAGCAGACTACAATGACATAGGCTATGGAAAAGAATTCCTAAAGGCAGAACAGCAGCTACCAAGAATAAGGTCGACAATTTGACAAATGGGACTCATTAAACATCAAAAGCTGTCTCGTACATCAAAAGAAAAAAATCGAGGAAGTGAAGAGAAACCCACAAAGTGGAGGAAACCGTCACCACAGAAACATCTGACAAAGCATTGTTTTTCCAGCAATATATTAAACTACGACTCAAAAATCAAAGAAGAAAGAAAGAAATGACCCACTGCAATAGTGGAGCAAAGAGCTGAACAAAGACTTCCACAAGTGATGAAGTAGTGATGGCTTGAGAAACACCTTAAGAAGTGTTCAACATCACTAATCATTAAGGAATGCAAATCAAAAACCACGTTAAATATGCATCTTACTCCAATAAGACTGGCTATGATCAAGAAAATCAAATGAAGACCAGGCTCGAGGACAGGTTGGGGAAAGGGGAACACCTCATCCACTGCTGTTGTGGGAATGTTAAACTCATGCAAGCCACTAGTGGAAAGCAGTGTGGAGAACCTTGGAAGACTTGGAATGAACTTGCCACCACGACCCAGCCATACCACTCCAAGACTCACCCACCGGACAGAGATACATGCACCGGCCTGTTTTGATCGTTTCAGTTGCCCTCTCTCACATAGGAAGGACGCTGGAAACAACCCAACTAATGATCCCCTCAACTGATGATGGATAGAGAAAATGTGAGCATTCACACAATGGAATTCCATACAGCAGTAAAGAACGTGACAACTCAAGAGCTTTGCAGAAAAATGGCTGGAGCTAGAGGACATCATGCTGAGTGAAGTAATACAGTCCCCCCAAAACAAATGACTAATGGTATCCCTCATCTGTGGATGCTAGTGCCAATTACCTAGTTGTAAGTATTTCTTGTGCATAGTCCCTTGAGCTTTTGTCCAAAGCAGTTGGGAGTGATGCATATTGGGAACAACAACAGCAACAACACCAGAAAGGAATGCATCAAAGAACTGACTGAAACAGTGAACTTCTGCTCAAAACAGTCAACTTCCACATGGAGAATATTCAGAAAGACTGAGAAAGAGATGAAAAGCATGTTTGGCAGAATGCATGAGCTCTGGTGGGGTGGGGGGATGGGGGAACACAGGTCTAGATTTGATAAAAAATATATAAATAAATTAATTTTAAAAAAGAAAATGAACTATGTTGGGCTGTTTAATATAAATTTGCGTCTTGAGAAGGAAGGGCCACGTCCCAACTCAGGGGCAATGTTTTTATGGGTATCATGGCTGTTAACATTAAAACATACTTAGAACAGAAGTACACACATCCATACACACATGTGCATGCACATACATACATACACACATGCATACATAATAAAGATTTGTTAGGTTGATCTGTAAGAGATGAAAGCCATATTGTTTGATGTCCAATGAAAAACATGAAATTTTTATAATTTTTATAAGGTTATTTTTACATAATTAGAGTAAATGTCCTAGTAATGCATGAAACAGCTGAGATCAATATGCCACCTCTTAGGCACATTTCCAACCGTTTGCCTTTAATGAACTATCTCTAAAATTTACTCGTATTCTTTCTCTATCTTATCTCTTCTGGCTGACTGCCTTAAGCTGCCCCTCTACTAAGCCTAACTTCCCACATGCTATTTATAAATCTAAAGATTAAGGATTCCCAAAAGTAGATAGGCCAAAGTTGTTTGTAGTCTTGGACTGATCCATCTTGTCTTATATTAAGGACTTTGGAAGAATAATAATTATCCATAATCATAACAATAATCACAACAATTATAACCATTATTAAATATGTTTAATTATTATTAATAATTAGTAGCCATTATCAGTTGCAACAATCAATAATTATTATGAATAATAATTGTCAATAATAATCAACAATGAACAATTTATCATTAGACTGAATTTTCACCAATTATTAAAAATTATATTTAATAACAATAACTATAACCATTAATAACAATTACTACTAATAATTAACAATAATCTATCATTCAACTGAATAATATGCATACTATAAGCCCAATTAAATATTGTTAATACTAAGGGGTACAAAACAAACATTTTCTATGAATTGAATCTATTTTTGTTTATAGTCAGCTAAACAGATTTAAACCTGCAGGATTATAATGAATAAAAAGTGGGAACCCACATTCACTCACACATACACATAGCTTGAAGATGGGCTTAAAAACCATAAAACAGTTTTATTAAAAAAATTTTTCATTTAAATTGAACCAAAATATCAATTCATGTTGTGAAAGAGACTTTTACCAATATTCATTAAAAAAGACAATTTATTGGAGCAAGTTTGTTTTGTTAGAACTTCAAGGCCTGTAAATTTTCCTAGAAATCCATTTATCTTGTTTCCAAAATTCTGAAATCAAAAGAATGTTACCTGGAATTAAAATTTAAAGGGCATGATTTAGTTGCCATGTGCTCAGTGAAGCACCTGGTATGCATGCACAGCAGGCAGGCTTATGGTGCCAGGTCAGAGCTCAGACCATGTGTGATCAAGAATTCTGTGAGAAGAAATTTTTAAGATGAAACACATTTAAAAAGAGCAAGATAAAATTAAATCAACCAATTAATTTTAATTGCGCACACATATTTACTCAAAGGATATCTAGGGTACCCAGGGGTTAAGTAAAAATATTACACTTTAAATTAGGTATGCTGAAATGGATTTGAATTACTTAAGTGATACAACTTGGTAGGGTAAAGGTCCACAGTCTGTCTCCTGAGTATTGGAACCAAAGCTGCACCTTTAAAACACAATGAAAGAGGAAGCACTGCCCCAGGCTCTTGTCCGAGACTTTACGCTTCCCAGTGAAGCACAGAATACTGTAAAGCCAGCCTTTCCCTCACCAGCCATCTACTGTTTCCAGAGCAGAAGAGGGGCATAGAACAAACATTGGACTAGATTAACCAGAGTATCTACAAACAGCTACAAATGGAAAAATGTAACAGCTTCATATTTTGCCTTTGGTCTTTTCAAGGCAGGGCTTTGTTACAGTCAGAGCCAGCTGGGAGGTCACTCTGTAGACTAGGCCAGCCCTGAACTCACAGACATCCGTTTGTATTAAAGGCATGTGTCACCACCAAGCCTGGAATTTACAAGCTCAATTTGCATGATAGAAGACTGGCCTCTAGATGAGATCTTGGGGGAAGTTTAGCAGACAAAAGGAAACTTCAGCAGAATTAAGCACTATTTTACACTATCTACAGAAAAATTTTTAAGTAGGACACTTTTTAAAAACACATTTAGACTGTGCCTGGCTTTTCACAAGCTTCCATGCAAGCCAATGTTGGTAGATTAATTCCTATGTGGTTGCCTCTACAACCCAAGCCTGTCTGTGCAAAGGTACAAATGAACACCTCTATGGAATGCTTGCTTCAAAAAGCTTGCTTGCTTTGCAGGCATGCCTGTCCTTCCAGCCTCTGTGACCTTCGCCACCTGAATTGTGGCCAGAAGGTGGAAACTGGGACCCCAGGCTGCAGGGCAGGTTCCAAGCACATTTCAAAACCTCTAGAAGGCAAATGGATGGGAGAGGAAAGGCTCCTCTCACAATTTCTCTGAATACCTGCCCCCTGGGAAGGCTGGGGAAGCAACAGATTCCCCCAATCCATGGAAGCCAAAACAGCACCCACAGGCTGCATAATCATGTCTAGCCAAGTGGGTGAAAACCCACAAGAGAATGCAAGCTTCCCAAAGCCTATCAGAGAAAGAGTCTCAGGCACACAGGCCAAATCTCCATCAGCGCCATCCACAGGCACACCAGCAGAGTCAATAGAATTCCCTCTGCCTACATCCTTAGTCTATGCCTTCACTGATTTGAAGACACTAAACTTTCTCCATGCCACAACTTGAAAATCAGCAGCCACAGCAAAACACAGCACACAGTCAACAAACACATGCCATACATTACAAAACAATTTCTCCTCGAACATAGCTTCCTTGAAAGTGTTATTTCCCATCTTGCAGAGATTCTAGCTTACCAATCTGGTCTCCATGCCCATGTTGGTGTCGCCATTTGTAGGGTCGCCACTGAGATTTGTGGAGGGCCCACTTAATCCTGGGACAACCCATTTGGAAAATATGTGCAAGAAAGCACACCACGTGTACACAGGTTGAGGTCCGAATGCAGAGAGAGATTTTATTCCAACATGTCTGCTTAAATATCCATCATGATTCAATCCTCAGGGAGAATGTAAATCTTTTTGTCACTACACTCTACCCCATGGGTGTGGCCAAGGAGGTACAGTTGGCTTAGAATGTTACCCATCTTAACTAAGATGGGTAATGGCCTGTGTGTCAAGGTTTCTGATCTATAGTGTAGGATATTTCTGTGTCTAGAAAGAATGCCATACCCATGGTCAGTTGGAGAAACTGACCAACAGTTGATCATTCTCACTTAAAGAGGTGCAGAATCCAAACCCTGGAACTGTATTTTTGGACAAGTTACAAAGCTTGCTGTGGAGATGAATAGCTTCAAACCTAAGCACATCCCCATTAGTAACACTTGTTGGCTACTACTACCTCTTCTCCAGCATTTTCTTTTCCTTTACCAGGGTTCTCTAGAGTTCTTTTCCATTTTCTTGGCACCTATAGTTACATCTGGATATACACAAATATATAAGACTTTGGTGGCAATATCCAAAAATGAGAGAGTATGTAATATCACTTGTTTTTCTGATGGAGAGTTGCTCTTCTTTAAGGAAGTGGCTACAGATAGTCTGACTAGACTACAGTGGATGAATTCACATTGAGGAACATCTGGATTCACAAACTTGACTGGATAGCCCTTAATGTATAGGACAGAATACATGTAGTCTGATGGGTGGCTATGTGAAGTACAGGTGGGGAAAGGGGGTCAAAATACCATTAAGATGTATTATGTGAAATAGAAAAATTCAATAAAAATATATGTTTCTCTCACTATTTTCTATTCTTATTTCATATATTTCAATGGAAACTTTTTAAGAAAAAATAATTCACATGTTTCACAAAATTGGGATAGAAGCTCAAAAACAGAAAGTTCATTGTAAAGGTGAATGTTTTAAATTTGTAAAAAAAATGCAGCAGGTTATGCAAACAAATATGATATAATTGATTTAGGTTTAGTCTTCTTCACAAAACAGAGTCAGAAACAGTCCCCTCAGGAAATAATTATCATATAGAGTGAGACAAAATGAAGGAAAATGCTATGCAATGTTGTAGTTATCAACATGGCTGTGCAGAAAATAAAAGCTTATTCATTTAGGACCATTGAAAATGATTGTGGACACCAGAATTATTTATATATAATCTGCAATTGCCTCTCATTTTTTATTTATTTGACCATGGGCAAAACGTTTTCTCACTATCTTGAAAATGTGTTTGAGAACATAGTATAATGAATCAAGGAACATGATGTTGTCAGCTGATGGTACAAATCACATGGAAAAGAACAGCAAGCAGTATACAAAGCTGAGAGTAAAGTGGGCTTAGAGCAGTAGCTGTGCACAGCAAACCTGTCCCTCAGATGTTTCTTTGCTTGCTCAGAGGATCTTGTGCCTTGTTTCATCCACATTTGGATATTTCATTTGTTGTTTTCATCAATTTTGTAAAGGTTTACTTGCTTGAGATCTTGCTTGTAATGAGGCCAATAGTCTAATTCACACTTTAAGCTGCATTGTTCATTTAAAATATAAAATATATTAATTAATTCTTTAGTATTTCATACGATGTGTTCAGATCATATTTAGCTACCTTCCCCTCAACTCCTTTCAGATCTACAACCCCTTCTGTACTCATCCAACTTTGTACTCTTTTTATTGGTTTTAAGTTCGCTGAGTCCAATTTGTGATGTCCATATTCTCTGGGGTATGGGACCTTCCACTGGGGCTGGATTGACCTATGAGATGGCACACTTTAAAGGAACCTGACTTCATTTTTATAATGCACATCTTTTAACTACTGTGATACTAAGAAAAGGATTTTCTTACATATTCCAGACTTTGCTGAGAAGGGATCATTTTGACCAGCCTCATTTCTTTACTGAAAAAAACACACTTATGAATACTTGTAAAGATAGTATGAACTGTCATTCTATGTTTAGTTTGCAGTGCTATTTTTTTGTTCAAATAATAAAATTAAATCAGGTAAACAAATTATTAGTTAAATAATATAACTGATGTATTTGCTGTTCTTCCTAAGCTCTTATTTTGTAACATGGCAAGATTTTAATGACCTCACCTTAGGTTTACCATTTAACTTTTAAATCATCTGAGCAATTATTTTATTTGAATAGATGTTATCAACATATCAAGTTAGTTATTTTTCTCCTTTGAATTAGCACAGAAGAATACCATAAACAAGGTCTTCTTAAAATATTTTTGGCCTAAAATCCAAAAGTCTCCCCAAATAACATGTTACTGTCCTTCTCCATAAATAACCCCAGATCTTAAAGGTAAGATCCTATTGATGAACACAGGACAAACTTTGGACATAGGACCTGGAGCAATGGAGCTGGATCTGACCTTTATGACTTCTCCCAGAAGACTAGATCTCATATTTTTGGAGGATACTATGGAAGCTGCTAAAGGAGAAAATTAATCACTGGTCCAACCTAGCTCTAAAGCATAATAACCACAGTGACTGGCATTACCAACTGTTCCTATTACTCGCAGTATTGGGACTTTTATCTAGGGGGTAAACAACAGTTATCTAATTGGACTTAAACCCCTTTCAGTGGGAAAGAATTCATAAATGGAATTGTAAATATGGCCAAATGCATGTTCCTGAAGCAGTCATAGATCCTAGAGAACACCTTATCTCTGTCATATCTATCTCTAGACAAGTGAAATTTCTTTTATTTACAGACAAGGATACCACTCACCACTAATCAGAGAAGCTTCTTTTTGCAAAAGATGGAGGCTACTGCAGAGTTTTACAACTTGTCACACCCAGAGAACACATGTCTCAGAGATGTCCAACCCTAATTGACACATCTACAGTGGTAGCTCTACACCTAAGGTCCATGGAACACAGTGTAACAGGATGTAGATGCAGAGAGAATATTAATACATTCCTCAACTATAGCTAATGAACACTCCTCACACAAAAGAGTGTGATGCACACAGAGGCCACAAATGGCCAATTTTTAGAAAATAAAATGATTACAGAGTACATGTCCCTGGATAAGAATCCTACATTAAAATTTGCCCTGGGGACTCAGGACCAACTGTGAAAGAGAGGATGGGCAGAAATAGTGTAAGATCTTTGATGCATAAACATAAGGAAAGAGAGGCTTTCAGGCCACTGGAAACATGTTCATATGAATTTGAAACAATGTCAACAGCACAGACAAGACCAATGCAAGTCAATCAGATAAAATCTCAGCATAAAACAAGGGAAATGGGCAGTAATGTCCATCCCACATGGAGGAACTACTGGCAGCTGATCACTGCTGGGTGAGGAGAGTAGCTCTTCTCTAAGGGAGTGACGCTAGATAGGATGACTAGACTCCAGTAGATGAACTTGCATTGACAGACATCTGAGTACAATGGCTTGTTTGGATGGAACTTAATATGTATGACAGAACGTCGAAAATGCGCTGTCTGATGGGAGTCTACATTTGATTAATATGTATTATATGGGGCTGGAGAGATGGCTCAGCTGTTAAGAGCACCGACTGCTCTGGCAGAGGGCCCAGTTCGATTCCCAGCCCCCACATGGTGGCTAAGAACCGTCTTTAACTCCAATTCCAGGGGAATCCAATAGCCTCTTCTGACCTCCACAGCACTGCATGACACGGGTGCACCTACCTACATGCAGACATTACATTCATACACATAAAGAATAATAATAATAAATAAAAATAAAAAAAACTTCACTAAAATATGTATTATATGAAATGCACAAAAGTTAAATGAAATACTTTAAGTTTTATTTTTCCTGAGAAAGTTTAGACAGCCCTAAGTAAAGTGATTTATTTATTTATTTATTTATTTTGGTCTTTTTCGAGACAAGGTCTCCCTGTAGCCCCAGCTGTCCTGGAACTCACTCTGTAGACCAGGCTGGCTTTGAACTTACAAAGATCTGCCTGCCTCTGCCTCCCAAGTGCTAGGATTAAAGGCATGTGCCACTAAGCCTGGCAAAATGAGTTTTTAAAATAAGCACTTATTTATAACAAATCATAAATAAATTCATTTAAAAATCCTTGTGTTCACATTATTTTATCACTTATTATGTATGTAAACAAATTAATATAGTACAAAATACATATGCTCATTATTTTTACATAAATAATTAAATATTGGCTAAATATTTGATTCTATGGAACTAGAGAATATTCTGTAGTTTTCATATTTGGTTAATTTTTAAAATTTATATTTATTATTTTATGTTTTGTGTATGAATTTATTTCCTGACTGTGTGTTAGCGCATCCATGTCATGCATGGTCCTTAGATGTCAGGAAGCAACATCAGTTCCCCTGGAACTAGAATCATTGAAGGTTGTTAGCCACCATGTGGGTGCTGGCAATTGAACCCGGATCCACTGCAAGAGAAGTTAATTGCTGCACCATCTTTCCAGCACCTCAATTTTGGTTTTATAATCATTTAATAATAAAAAGTTCTTCACATGAATACACAGTAGAAAATGATGGAGGTGTTTTATGGCCATTTCAAGTATTATTGGAAATTTTGTTCAAATTTCAAGCCAAAAATTAACTTATTGACATTTTTAGGATACTCAGGGCAGTAGCAATACTGGTATACTTAAATATCAAAATTTACATTCCTCATTCTTTTTCTTTGCCATATTAACCTTTTGTACCAAAATTTAGTCAAATGATCATAGAGGATATGTTTGTCTTAAGTAGAGTCACAGACTTGGGAGAATTACACCCAGATCTTTTACCTACTGAACATGTCATAATCCTTGGTCTTCAGGAACAAGAGATTAGACATTCTTATTATAATACATATTTCGATGTTGTAAACAAAATAGGCATACTATCTGTTTGATGAAGTCTCTCAAAGTTGTATTACGCATTACCACAACTTTGAGGAATCATTAAAACAAAAGTAGGGATTTCATGGGAGTCAACTTTCACTTTAAAATATTGTAAAGATCATTTCTTTCTGGAAAATGCTAGACATAGTCGTATTAACCATTATGATCTTGAAAGAGTATGTTCACATTAAAATAAAACACAGAAACACTGACACTGCTTTGTTTACAAAATAAGCATTGAACAAAATTTGTTTCTTTCAAAGTAAATAACTGTCTTGTGTGAACTGGACTGGAAAGTGCTTCTGTTGCTAACATAAAGGCTCATTCTGAGATTTAGCTGAAAGGGGAAAATGACAGCATAGAAACCAAATGTAGAGGCTATATTATAAGTAAAGTTTCAGATTCATGGGGTTTGGACTTTCCTGAACTGGTGTTTATTTTTGCCATCTTCAAACTTTCTCTGTAGGCAGAAATGGAACTCTATGTTGTTTTATGACATAATGAAATAATTGCACCAACTGGTCAGTTCGTAAGCAAGGCAGGAATGCTCAAGAGAAGACTTCACTGAAACAGATTCCAGGCAGGGTGCTTTAGCAAATGAAATCATAGGTGATGATGATTCTCTTAGATTAATGTTTCTATAGGATTGGTATTTCTTATAACCCTATTTTCCAACTTTATTTTAGAATTGTTAATCTAAAGGAACATATCACAAAGGGGAGTACTTTATCATCCAATTTCATTTCTGACATTATTAAAATGCTGTGTTATTTTAGTAGATATTCATTGTTAGAAACTTAGTGTAGGTTTAAAATTTACAGAGGATAAAATGTGGATGCATGGAATAAAATATCAACTGATGTTGACAAAAATATAAATAAGCCTTATTCAGAAATGGTGAGATGATTGGCAAAGATGCATTGCAATAGAATTAGTCACAGATGCAAACAATTTGCAAGATAATTAGAAATACTCTTTGGCATATTGACTGACCATTAAAAACTAACTTCATTTTAATAAATCTATAATTATGAAGCTCAGTCATGATGGATTTGTTTATGAGCTTCCCTCCCTTTCATCTCCAAACCCACTCACCCATGTCCTTCACAGACTGTGAAGCACACAGGTGCCTCCACCTTTCCTGGTGATGTTGCTACTATTGATTTGTTTGTCCTCACTGTTATGAGAAAATTGGGGGCAGGATATGCATTAATAATCATCATAAATCAAAATATTTAATACTTCTAATGTATCAGTGAAATATATCAATGAAAATTATCTGAAATCTTACTGATCTGTGTGGCAGCTTAACTTATTACATTCCATTGGTCTTTTTCCATTAACAATAGAAACTTTTATGTTTAGACCACCCCCTAGGCCTTGATCCCCTCTTGGGCCTGCTTCATTCTCCCTGATCCAGACTCACACCTGCTCTGCCGACTTCTCCACAGCATCCTCCTCCTACTTTGGACATATTCCTGCTCTTCCTTCCTGAGAGCTCTCAACTAAATTGACAAAATTCAGCTACTTGATTCCCATAGTCTTGCATTGCGTCCTGTTTCCTTCATCCACCTGGAGCTCTTCACAAGCTCACTTGGAGCCATCCTGTCATGCCCATACAAAAGCAAAAGTGAGAAGATGAAACAGAAAAAAGATAGATATATAGATAATAGATGGATGATAGATATAGATAGATGATGGATAGATATAAATAGATAGAAGATAGATAATAGACAGAAGATACATAGATAGATCATAGATAGATCATAGATAGATAAAGATAGATAGATAGAGATGATAGATGATAGATAGATTAAATATGATAGATGGATAAATAGATGATAAATAGACAGAGATGATAGATAATAGATAGAGATGATAGATGATAGAGATGATAGATAGATAAGATATAGATATAGATAGATAGATAGATAGATAGATAGATAGATAGATAGGATTTGTAAATTGAAACTAATAAGTTGGGTAATTGTCTGGTTATGAGTCTGTATATCATGCACAATTGCATTTATTTCTGAAAAACATAAATTTGTTAACTGGGTATATAAAACAAAATGCATGACCCTTCACCCATACAAAATATTTTGATAATGGTAGAACAGATCTGCTGTTTTCAGGAAATTTCCAGATTTAGGAGCAATATACCTAAAATTATTAAGATAAATGTGTGTTTATCTAAAATGTTCTCATTTTAATATGATATTGAGTGCTGTATCCTCTAAATATTAATCCTTTATTTTATAGTATTCATGGTATTCTATGATATGTATGAAAATTTAAGGCATTATTTGATATGTTTGAAATAACTACTACTTTGAAGCTAATGGGAAATTACAAATTGAACATTGATGCAACATTAATTACATATTACTGGAAAAAATTGTAAGTAGAGAACATTTCATAAATATTTGAGTTTTTAGCAACATTAGTGATAATGATTACAAATTAAATAAAATTACTAACACAGATGATCACTTTTAATATATGTATTAAGCAAATTAATTTTTAAATGTTTCTTCATTTATTTTGAGATTCCATTTCACTATTAAACCCTACCTATCCTAGAATTCACTATATAGATCAGAGTGGTTTAGAAATCAGAGAGACCCACCTGCTTATCTCCCAGAGTCAGGGATTAATCCCATACTCTATACCTAGCTGACAAATTTTTTTATCAGAAAATGTTTCATTGTACACCTTGGATGGATGATGGAAAATGAATATTCCTATGAAAATGCCCTGGGTCGCCGGGCGTGGTGGCACACGCCTTTAATCCTAGCACTTGGGAGGTAGAGCCTGGCGGATCTTTGTGCGTTCATAGGCCCGACTGGTTACAGGTGAGTTCCACGAATTGCTGGGATTAATAGGGCCGATACCTGGATCGAAAAGGACCAACAAAAAAAAAAAAAAAAAAGAAAGAAAAGAAAATGCCCTGGGTCACCTACATACAAACTTTACCACATATGTTTAGTTTTTCACTCTGAAACTTTTAAATCTGACAGTTATTTTGCAGACACTATGCTATCCTGTGGCACTACCCAGAAGTGTAGAGCACACATTCAGTGATTTTTTTATAGAAGAACACAAAGAAAATTGAAAAGATAACACTTTTGCCCACAGGGGGCAACCATTAAATTATAAGATAGTGAACATGGTTAATCAAATTTATATAGTCTTAGAAAATGCTGTGAGAGAAGCCACCTGAAGTGTTTGGGCTAGTGCTATTTTTTCTTAGATAAACTTTTATTTTTCCAGACAGACTTTACAAATCCACTGGAAATATTTCATTACATTGATCCTAATCATTGTAAACAGGAGGAATGAAGGATAACATTTCTTAATTATAAGCATTCTATAGTTAAATATACATTTCAGAGCCTTATAAAAGGAGAAATCTTCCATATCTTTTTTCAAAACATGTACATTCACAGAATGTTGATAAACAAAGGACTTTAAGTGGGTTAAATCTATTCAATAGCTGTTTTCTCTACCTTGGCTCGTCACAGCATCCCAACTGTGTTAAATCATGCAAAGAGAAAACGAACAAATAATTCACTCCTAGGCTGGAAATCAGTGTCCTAGAATACCTGAGAGATGCAGGCCACTCATCAGCAAGCCCAACCAGGCATTAAGAAATTAATGCAGAATAACCAAGAGGATAGGAGCCTGCTGTGGTTGTTTGGTTCAACGTTTCATGAGGCTTGGCTCACACAGAGCAAAGACACTTCAGAATGAGGAGGAGGATGCTTTCTTACTTAGTCTTCCTTGTGTCTTTCAAGCAGTAATTGGTTGCTGAAATGAGTTACTCACAAGACACTTAGAATCTAATATCCCAAAGTGTGGGCAAAAGAGAACCTGCTGTTATTTCTGCTTTCAAATTGGTGGCTTAGGTTGTTGGTGTTTAAAGCAGATTTCAGAAAAGCTAAAAAAAAAAAAAAAAAAAAAAAAATTGGAAGAAGAACAAAGAGTTGTAATTCCCCTAGAAAAGTTTTGGGGTGAAAGAGGGCTAAAACTTGAAACTTGAAAAGGATTAAAAACAGAAAGTGTGTTGGCTAAAGCTTAGGTTTCTTTAATTCTCTGGCCAAAATATCTCTTTTGTTTTCATTGAGCTAAAAGTCTCTGGGTGAAGAAGAAGCACAACGCCAACTCAAAAGAAACCTCTGATCTATTTATTTTGCAACCACTATGGATGCATTTGGGGTTTTTCCAAGGATGGCCATCATTGAACAGAATGCAGGAAGTTTTAATAGACTATTTCACAACAAAACTATGTGGGAAGAAGGCCAACACTATTAATATTTGCAAACAATGTACTTTTAATCTACTTTAGCATGCCTATCTAAACTAAGTCCCCATATTAGAAAGCTTCTTTGTGCATGTAACACATGAGGGGAATACAATCAATATAGAGAAAATGTTCTCAAATGCCAAAAAGGTTAATAATAAGTAGATGTTGGTAAATGAATATTAGCTTTTTTCTTTTTCACCATATTTCTTTGCTGAAAATATTTCAACTACACAATTCTCTGTGATGGGAAGAAACATCTAGGAATGCTTCTGTTAAATAGTTGACATTTTTGTCTTCTCCCTAGGATTCCTTTCTTCATATAGGTGTTGGCCTTTATCCCATTATTTAATTCATTGGTGCATTATGATGATGATGATGATGAAGATGATGATGATGATGATGACGATGATGTGACTACTCACATCATACTGTCTGTCACCTGCCTATGTCAGGAGACACAAATCATACTCTATAGGACATTTGTATATAAGAGATTTCATTAAATTGGTATTGTAAATGGAAGGGAGGAGGGGAGATGATGTAATGTCATCAAGTTATATTGTATGAAAATCTCAAGCATTTAATATTAAACTTATAAAAAGAAAAAGTATCTAAGATGTTATATATTCTTTAATGTCTTTGTTTGTTTCCCATTTATAATAAAAAAAACCCTCATGCAGACATTGGATATGCTTTATCTTTTTATATATGGATACCTACTAATAAGGAGGATGGTAATTTGTCAGTAAATGGTTTTGAAGATGAAAACTACTTTTGGCACATATTCAACAGAACGTTTAATTGAGAAAGGAGAAAGACATACAAAGGAGAACAAAATTTTAAAAAGCTACCAAATCCAGTAAAAACTTAGTGAAGACTATACAGCAACATAGAAACCCAATTTGGGTGTAGAGCAAAGTACAACTACATATTAACTTTTTAAAAGTCCACAGAAAGAGAGAAAACAAAAAAAAATCAGGATATATTCACTCTCCTTAGCAGAATCGCTGCATTAAAAAATTATTTCATTGAACCTATGGTAAATGTGTAAGAGAAAGTAAGAGGTTAAGTGCTGACAAAATTGTTTCTTGGTGAAATTATGAATATGCTTAAAGTTCATCTGACCACTAGAATTCTTAGATTTTGAACAGGGAGGCTAAGGTATTACTAATCTGTAAGAGGTGATTCAGTAATGACAGGTTTAAGGAGTGGTGAAAATATTTGTTTCACTGATAAAAAACATAACTGTGAAAGCTGGAGAGTTGGTACAGTAGTCAGGAGCACTGGTTGCTCTTGCAGAATACCGAGGTTCATTTCCCAGCACCCACCTGGTAGCCAGCAACTGTGTTTAACCCCAGTTCCAGGGGATATGATGTACTCTCTGGCCTTCATAGGCATTGCATCACATCTGCACATTAATGTCCATTAATGTCCATGTAGGCAAAGCAATCATACATGTAAAAAGATCAATTAATTAAAAAAATAAAAAAATAGCAAATTTATTTGGATTAATATGTACATATTAACTTAAAGGAGCACCTAAAACAGAACATGGTGGTAAATGGTCCTATAATGGTAGGACCCAGGAATCTTTGTTAGGAGGAGAAAGAGTTCAGGGTAAAAAGTTTTTCAATCCCATAAATAGACAATTCTTGGGTTCTTATTTTTTTGATAATTAATTTAAATTCTAGATATTTTATAATTCAAAACATAGTATAATCAATTGAAAATTGGAGTTTTTTAAAGTGCCACATAAGTCGTATTATAACTACAATGTATCATAAGCCTTATTAAAACACTTGTAACTTCATTAATGTTCATATAAAGATAGATGCACAATATCCATTAATAACAACATGAAAGACCAATCGACCAATGGAACAAAACTGAAGATCCAAATTTGAGCTCATACAATTTCAGCCACCTCATATTCAACAAAGGTGCCAAAAGGTTCAAGGGAAGAAAGATAGCATCTTCAGCAAATGGTGCTGGCAAAACTGGATCACCATTTGTAGAAGAACAAAATTAAACCCCTACCTCTCACACTGTACAAAAATCCACTCCAAATGGACCAAAGACCTCATTGTGAAATACGAAACTCTGAAGGTGATAGAAGTAAACTTTGGCAGCAACCTACAAGACATAGGTGTAGGAAAAGACTTTTTAAATCAAACAGAAGCTGCATAGGAAATAAGGTCAACAACTGAAAAGTGGGACCTCATCTAACTCAAAAGCTTCTGTATAGTGAAAGAAACAATCAATGAAGAGAAAACCCACAGAGTGGGAGGAAACTTTGACCAGTGATGCATCTGACAGAGCATTAACATCCAGAATATATAAACTACTCAAAAACAAAAAAAGAAAACAAATTACCTACTCAAAATTGGAGTATGGAGCTGAACATAAACTTCACCAAAAATAAAGATGGCTGAGAAACATCTTAAAACAGTGTTCAACATTGTTAATAATTAAGGAAATGCAAATTAAAACCACTAAGATATCATCTAACTCCAGAAGGCTGGCTAAGATCAAGAAAACAAAAGACACCAAATGCTGGAGAGGTTGTAGGGAAAACGGAACACTCATCCAGTGCTGGTGGGAATGTGAACTCATACAATTACTATGGAAAGCAATATGGAGAACCCTTAAAAGGCTCAAAATGAGCCTACCACCAGACTCAATCGTATCACTCCTGGGTATATACCCACAAGAATGTCTGTGTGTTTCTGTGTGTGTATGTCTGTGTGTGTGTCTCTATGTGTGTATCTCTGTGTCTGTGTATGTATATTGTTTCTTTATGTCTGTGTGTGTATCTCTGTATATGTTTGTGTGTGTCTCTGTGTGTGTCTGTGTTTGTATCTCTGTGTGTGACTGTGTCTGTGTGTCTGTGTATGTCTGTGTATGTATCTCTATGTGTGTCTGTGTATGTCTGTGTATGTATCTCCGTGTCTGAGTGTCTGTGTGTGTGTGTGTGTGTATGTCTGTATCTCGTTCTGTATCTCTGTCTCTGTGTTTCTCTGTGTGTCTCTGTCCTTTTCTCCTTGTCCTACTACTTCACTTGTTGGATGTCTTTTCATTGTGACAACATCGAACTGACTACTATACAAAGTATTCAACCTCTTATCAAGATGACCTTAAATTTTCCTTCAGCTTCTCCAAACCAGTTTTTTTCTTGACTTTGGGTCATTTTCAGAACATTTATTTTTTAAAAGTATGCAATTGTAAGTCTCCCTTTTCAGGCTGTCTTGTGATATAAACTCTCTTAAAACGTCTAACTAGTTTTTAACGCAGAGATATGTTAACCAAAGACCTGGGGCAATATCTTTGGACTATAATGATCAGTCATGACAACTGGCATCTCTGGTCTATGGAAGAAGGAAGTCTAGGGAATTTCATTAAAATCTTCTGCTGAACAGACAGGGCTACAGCCCATGTTCATCCTCCCACCAGGCACTGCCCAGAACTTCACTACAAGGTTTGTACAGAACTGACAGCTTTCCTACTTGTTACAGTATAATTAAGTAAATTTTCTTTTGTTTATCACAGTAGTCTTGAATAAAGTCTCCAAGCCTTTTTGGATAAAGTTGTCAATTTTTTTTTCTTTCATGAAACATGTGAATTTTCCGTCTAGCTAATAACTGATAGACTTCCCCTCTCTTTCACTCATTAGTCAGTTACTTAAACAGTAGTTATTCATGATATTTACTATTTATTGATTCCCCATTATTTGGTATCTAGCATATGTAGCATCTGATATGTTTCAGATGCTAAAAGATAATCTAGACTAAACAAAGAAGCATATATTTTAAAATTAGTTTTAGATTATTTAATTTATTCATTTATATTTTGTGCATATGAACATGTATATGTATGTATGTATATCGAATTGTGTGTTTGTATGTGCAGTCACAGACAACCTATAGAGGTTGGTTATTTCCACATCTTCATCTACCATGTACGATTCAGAGGTAGGACTCAGGCCATCAGGCAGGGCAGTAGGTATCTTTACGCAATGAGCCCTCTGGATGACTCCAATATTTATTTTTACAAGATATTCCATTGGCTTGAAAAGTGAAATTTGTGTCCTTTCACTGAAGATTTATTTTCCCATAATACTATTTTTTGGTATTTTTGAGACAAGGATTCCCTGTACTACTAGCTGGCCTAGAACTCACTATATAGACCAGGTGGTTTTTGTCTCACAGAGATCCACCTGCCTTTACTTCCTGAGTGCTGGGATTAAAGATGTGCACCATTATGCCACATTAATATCTTTTTTGTTGTTGTTGTTTTAAGTGTCCTCAGAGAACACATCTAGCTAAAGAAAATGTTCATAATATCATGATGTTAAATGCACATTTTCATTTTAAAAGAGTTTTCCATTGAGATGCCCTGAAGATTAAATTTTTTTTGTCTTTTCAAGGTAATTTCTCCCTTTAGTCCCAGCTGGGTTGGGGCTCACTATGTAGACCAGGCTGGCCTTGAACTCACAGAGATCTGCCTGACTCTGCCTCCCAAGTGCTGGGATTTAAGGTGCGTGCCGCCTTGCCCAACTTGAAGAAGAGTATCTAATTTAATAATTATTGATTCATTAAGCAAAGTTTATTACTATTCAAAACATTGTTTATCTAAGCAACTTATTTTTTATATTGTTCACTAAAATTTCCATGAAAGCATAAATCCTGTTACTGTCCTATTCTCAGAATAAATCCATACCTGTGAATATCCAACATAATGAACATAATTTTTCAAATTATTTTAGAGTGATTTTTTTTGTTCTTATCCCATTATGTCCAGAAACAAGTTAATGGTTACCATCAGAGTATCAAAGAGATTCCTACATGGAAATAATACTAAATCCATAAAACGGATAGGATTCTATCACAGAAACGTAATTCTAGTCATGGAAAATTATATGGAAATCGATATGAAATCCTTTATTCTGCTTTGTATTGGAGGCATGCAATGCGTTCCTCCTTGTAGTGTTGAAATGTTTTATCAGCTGGAAAATTTGAGTTCATTATTCAAAGATATTTTCAGCTTTAGAGGTTACAGTCTCACAAAGACACTGGTCCATGCCTTGCATTCCAGGGGTAATATCCTTCCAGAGGGAAATTCATACTTCCCAAATATGCCTGATGTATTCCTTCCAGAGAACTAATAAATGGTTGACACAATCATGATCATAGATTATATTGCTCCATGTTGTTTCTAGTAAAGTGTTTCCATTATTTATGTATAAATGTGTAAATCACTCTTCAGCCACCATTATTTCTCAGCATTATTGGCCACCATTTGGTTACACTAAAATTTATGTTGGATATAGTCAGATTTTTGTTACTATAACAAAGGATATGGGGTTGGATAACGTTATAATAGAAAAAAGTTTTGTTTGCCTCAGAGTTCTGAAAGTTGAAATGCATAACATCTGTATTAGCTGAGTCTCTGGCAAGGACTTAATTGCGAAGATTTCATCATTAATGGATAACAAGTTGAAGAATACATAAAGAAGAAAAAGATACCATGACCAGAAGGCAGCTAGATATTGAAAGTTAAGTTCAGTATCTCCTTACAGCTCACTGTTGTGAGAGTGCCCCCAGTCTTAATGTAATTACCCAGATCCTTTCTATGGATGGTAAGAAGACCCATGGCTAAATGAGTCCCCAATATAGCTGTTATCTTTCAATTTTTTAAATTTAAATTGCATGTGTGCTGGCTTGTGTGTGTGTGTGTGTGTGTGTGTGTGTGTGTGTGTGTAACATCATATGCGTGCAGTTCCCTGAGAGGCCATAAGAGCATTGGATCCAGTGTAGCTGGAGATCTAGAGGTTGTGAGCCAGCGTGGAGGGGCTGGGGACTGAACTCTGTTCCTCTGCATGAACGGCAAGATCTCTTAAATGCTGATTCACCTCTAAGAACCCAGATTTGACCCTCTAAAAGCCTCAACAAATTTCACATGACCACACTGAGAACTAACCTTACAACATATGAGTACACAATTCCTTTAGAATATTAGGACCTGTGTATGCAAAGGAAAATTATAGTCCATATGAAATTCACATTAATTTTCTGAAATTTTGATTTTCTAACTATAACATTAATTCTGGAGCTGGGAAAAGTAGTTTCAACCTGTAGACTGCACTAGCTTTTGTATTGTGTTCCATACCATACTCAAATTTTTGGTCTCAGATTTCTCATTTCTATAATTTGACTGTTAATCATATCTACTTCCTTGATAGAAGATGTTGATACACACACACATACACACACACACATACATACATGTGTGGCTCATTATAAGCATTAGAGATGGGCATGAGTGGTATTTTTCAGACGTTTCTGTGATAATAGTATGTAAAAAAGACTCAAAATTCTTTGTATTACACTAACACTTTCTTCGCATTAGTCTATGGATCACTAAAACCATTATTTGAAAGGACCATCTCATATATCTGTTCAAGAAATGAGCCAAAGAAAATCACGACTAACCTCAATATCAAAGAATAGATACATAATCTTATTTCAATGTATATGCCAAGGAGAGTGAATATCTGATGGGGCAATGACTGCCACAGTTGTTTGATTACTAAACATATGCTATTAAATATATACTATTAAATATATACTGTTAAATGTATACTATTAAATAGTTACTATTAAATAGTTACTTCTAGACCTTGGAGCTTAGAACTAAATAAAACATAAAAAACTATGTTTCAGATTGTTATTTTCAGATGGAGGACATGGACAAGAAGCCTAAATTAGGAAGTGTATTTACCACAAGGAAAATTGATACCCACTGAGGGATAGAGAAGGCTTGGAGAGTTAGAAAAAAAAAAAGCCAGGTTACAAATGACAAAAGCTTTGCTGAAGCTCCCTAGCTACACAATGTCATTTTCTTCACAATGTACTCCCATAGCTTATACAGCATGTCAGGCAAAATTTGTCTATGTCTCACTTCTTTTCACTTTGCCTTTGGAAGTTCCTAAACTTACTCAGTTTTGATGAAATATCCTCAAATAGCCTGGACAAACATCTGGTTAAATATGCATGAAGGGACTATAGTTTTCATAACTTACTTCAGGACTCTTATAGAAAATGCAATAGTTGTTTAGCAAATATGTTAGTAACCAAATTTGGTGTTCACTAAGTTAGCAACACAATAAAATTCTTCTCCATTTACTATATTTGGGGCAATAAATTTTACAGAAAACAAAGTTGAGAACTTTTATTGGTTTATTCCATTTTGCATTATAATAAAATACCTAAGGCTATGATTAAATGTGTGATTTAACTCAGTGTCAGAAACTGAAATTCCAAGGAGTTAAACATGACACTGGTGAAGGCCTCTTACTTGTAAGCCTTTATGGCTGAGAAGCAGAAAGAGAAAAATGGCCATGTGAAGAAGGGGACAAAGATGTAGGTGACTTCACTCCTTAGTAGACTTCTAAGAGAACAAACTTAGAGGATGAGACTGCATGGCTTCCTCCCATTGGCGATGCTCCCTGACCTGACTACCTCAAACTAGACTCCAGCATTTAGAGGTTCTACTTCTTGTGAGCATAACACTGTAGAAACAGATTCCAATGCATAAAGCTTCAAGAGACACCATCACAACATCCCCAGAACTGTAGTATTTATGTATTGTTCTCTCTGTGCTTACATTCATATATAAACACTTTATGTATGTAATAGAATTAAAGTTGCCAAAAATGTACTAAAGTAAGAACTGGATGCAGGAATTTATGGTGGAATGTTATATTTTAAAAGTGTTGTGTGTTGTGGGACAGCCCAGAGGTCACCCATTTTCCAGGCAAGCAAAAGATGTCATATTAAATTCCTAGAACTAAAACAAAATTAAAAAAAAAATTATGGCAGTATACACAAACACACAAGATACATATATAATATATACATATATACATATAATATATGTATATTATATATGTATATATATTGTGTATATAATATTTGTATATATGTATGCATATATAGGTATACATACATATATTATATATGTATACACATAATATATTATATGCATCTATTATATATACATATTATATATAATACGTATATATTATATAATATATTATATATGTATACATATTATATACAGATATAATTATATAATATAATATATAATATATGTATACTATATAATATACATATTATATTATATATACCATATATAATATTATATATGCATATATAGTACACATATATTATACATTATATAATATGTATATTATATAGTATACATATATTATATATTATATTATATAATATGTATATTATATATGTATACTATATATAATATGTGTATATATGTATCCCAAATATAGGTATATATGACCCAAATTACACACTCACAAAGAGAAAGTGCTAGACATAGATAGCTGGCTCACTGGCTGGCTGACTGGCTGGCTGGCTGGCTGGCTGGATGCATGGATGACTGGATGCATGGATGGATGGATGCATGGATGGATGCATGGATGGATGAATGGATGGATATATAAGTGATAGAGAGATACATGACAGACAAGGATAGCTAGCTGGAAGGAAGGAAGGATGGATGGATGGATGGATGGATGGATGGATGGATGAGTGATAGAAATAGATACATGATAGACATAGATAGCTGGCTGGCTGACTAGATGGCTGGCTGGCTAGTTGGATGATAGATAGGTGATAGAGATAGATAGATAGATAGATAGATAGATAGATAGATAGATAGATAGATAATACATAGATAGATAGATGATACATATATTATAGATATACATATACATACTATACATAGATAGTAATAGATGATAAATAAGTAGATAGATAGATAGATAGATAGATAGATAGATAGATACATACATACATACATATATACATACATATGTGATACATAGGTGATGATAGATAGATGATAGATGATTATAGAACATTGAATGATAGATAGATAGATAGATAGATAGATATAGATGAATAGATGATAGAGACAGATAGATGATAGAAACATATATGTGCATAGGTGCATATAACAGAAAAGAAACATCTCATATAGAGCCAGAGGAGTAATACCTGCAGATATAGGGACACCAGGTGTCTGAGAAATGTGAGACATTTTAAATAAACTCTACCTATTATTTATTCAGAGGAACAGGAAAGTGAGATATGGCAGGGCTGACTTTAACAACAAAATCATACTAAGTTAACATCTGATGCATACCCACAAATTTTTGTGAGCACCTACACAGGAAACCACAGACTTTAGAATGGATTCATTCAGCTTCCATTTGTCAGAAATTCAGCAAAAACTATTTCCTCATCACAGAAATTCACAAAGATGAATATTATTCAAAAAGATAAAATCCTCTGGATTGTTGGACATAGCTCAGGATTTAAATGTGCTTGCTGCTTGCTCTTAAACAGGACCTGAGTTTGGTTCTCAGTACCCATGCCAGGTAGCTCATATCCATCTCTACCTCTAGGTCCAGTGGTTCTGTCCAGTATTCCGGCCTGCTTGGACCCTTTTTATCCATGGCATATAGTCACATGGACACATAGACTCACAAACTCACAGACATACACACAGACACAAATAAATATAGAAAAAGACATGGTAAGTTAAGGAAAGAACATGATTGAAATGGAAATTATAATTGCACCTAAGTTAGGACAAAAGTAGTGGTGAAATGTCACTCTAACATATTTGAAGACCTACAGATTCATCTCCAGAAAATAAAAGAATAAAAATAATTCAAAGGTGAAGTAGTGAAAAATGTGCACAGCTTTTAAAGGTTATAGCACAAGGACTCACTAGGTTGAGATCAGAACATGTCCTTGAATTCTAGGTAACTGGGCTACACAGTGATAATATACAGAGAGAGAGAAAGAGAGAGAGAGAGAGAGAGAGAGAGAGAGAGAGAGAGAGAGAGAGAGAGAGAGAGAAATGCACTGAGACTTTGGATACATAGATGTTTATGGTCCATGTTTGGGATTTTATTTTTGGGAGTTTCAATGTGTTGACACATTTGTTTTTCCTCATCATAATCACAGCAGGATCTGGTCTATCATCTGCATTTAGAGAAGATATGAATAGTGTATCCTTTCTTAAGAGTAATGGGTTAATTCCTGACAGTTAAGAGCTTAATTTTCATATATCCATTACCCCACTTTTTCACAAAGACCAAAGAAGTCAGGCTTCAGGCCATTCATCTCATGATTGCTAGCATTTGTTGATCAAGGAGCTATTTGCAAATTGTATCCTGCAGTAGAAAGAATATTAACCTCTTGTGCCATACTCCTTCTGTGTCAGGGCATGATGATGAATGTGAAGCAATGTTTACATTCTGGCCAGTATGTAATAGCCAACATTACTGCAGACCATTATCAGAAACAGCAGCACCAGTTCCAGGCGATCAGATTGTCCTTGCACTGTTTGTCTGTGTGCCTAAGCTCTCTAAATATCACAGTGGCAGTTTACCATGCAACATCTATTTCTGGATGAAGTCAAGAAAAATAATTGTTTTTCAGTGTTTACAACATTTTCTTCTATTACCTCCAGATATCATTGCATCCTGGACCTCAAACTGAAGTTTTTCTATAGATTCATTTTAATTTTTTTAAATTTATTTCTGTATGTGTATGAATGTACTGTCTGCATGCAAGTCTGTGCACCCATGTCGTGCAATGCCGCAGAGGCCAGAAGAGGGTTTTGGATTCCCCTGGAACTGGAGTTCTCCTGGAATTGGAGTTTCAGACGGTTCTCGGCCGCCATGTGGGTGCCGGGGATCGAACCCGGGTCCTCTGTAAGAGCGGTCGGTGATCTTAACCGCTAGGCCATCTCTCCAGCCCCTATATAAAACTTAGGTATGGCTAGCTGATTCATGGGCACAAGGTAATCTTGGAAGTAACTGTAAGAGACATCTAGAGGATGATTAAATGTGGTCTATTTCTGTAGATAGAGAAGGAAATTAAACAGTCGGACCTCAATATATTTAGAAAATGCACAATCATCTTCCCAAACATCCCTGCATTAGAATATCAATTTCTGCATTCTTTTGACTTGCTGGACACTTTTGTTTGTTTGTTGTGAATTTGTCTTGTCTTTTCTCTTAACTCTCTTTAAATCGTAACAGAATTTGGAAACTTAGCAGCATGGAAAATTTATTTTATATTTCTTCTATGAATATGGAAAAAAGTTGATTTAGAACAAGGACTGTCATAAGCTTTCATATAAAATTTAATTTGTGAACTTTGATTTGTATTTGGAAGAATCACTTATGTGTCATTTATTTTCAAATATATATTTTGGTGGCTCAGCAATGTTGGGTTTTATGTTTTAATTTTTTTTTTTTTTTTGGTGTTTTCAAGACAGAGTCTCTCTGTAGTCCCAGCTGTCCTGGAACTCACTCTGTAGACGAGGCTGGCCTCGAACTCACAAAGATCCGCCTGCCTCTGCCTCCCGAGTGCTAGGATTAAAGGCGTGCGCCACCACTCCTGGCTACGTTTTAATTTTTTTTTAAGTTAGGTATTTTATTGCACAATCGTGCATTTCATACAAAGTCCTCCAATGGGAGTTATTGTATTGTCATATATTTTAACACCTAGATTCAAGTTGGTGTCCTCAAATGTTCTTGGTTTGAGTCCATTCACTGGAGCCTGGTCAACATATGTAACATCAGTCCCTTAAATAAAATAATCACTACCTCACCCAGCAGTGATCAGTTTTCAATAGTGCCTCAGCTAAAGTTGAGGCTTCTTTTCCATTTCCCCATCTCTAAAGAATAAGAGTCTGTATTACACATACCTATAGACTGGAATCAAGGTGCAGATTTCATCAAATTCACCCATGCTGTTTTGGGTGACTGTATGTGGTTAACTTGGGAAGCAAACTTAATTTTTTTAAGTTAAATCATGCTACAGGTAAAAGAGAATGCTATAAGGTGATACTGTACAACAGAAAAATTATAGAGAACATCTGTACGGCTGTGGCCACAAGCTTACATCCTCTAGTGGTTAGGAGATGTTATAAGGCACAGTAAGACCCTGTCACATTTAACAGAAAAATGTAATTCATGGATTAACATACCATAGAAACATCTGTGTCTATACCAAAGTAACCTACCATAACAATTCGTACTGTATAAATACCTATATATCTAATTGCTTGTGCTTCATTAGTAGGATTGAAAGGTTATGCCTGGACAAACTGTCAGCCCATGAAAGGAAACAGCCAGAATTGACCAGAGTCCAACACAACAGCTCCAGAGAAAGTAGACTGTTTTGCTTCTCATCCACCCGTGCCCCTTTTCTAAGCCTAGGGAAACAATCTGCAGAAGAGGGAGCATGGTAGAATGTAAGGGCTGCAATTGGGGTGAATGGTGAAACTACAGCAATATAATCTGGACACTCATTTGATCAACTTGATTGAACATACAAGCCCCCCCAGCTGAATGGTGGGACCCATGAGCTCTGTGGGTTTGGGCACAACTGCTTGCAAATTGGTTTTACATGAAGGATGCTTGTACTCATAAAATATTACTTATTGTTAAAAAAAAGAAAAAAAATAAAGAAGTAATAAAAAAAGAATAAGTGTCTGGAGACTAGATGTCCCTACATTAGAGTCTGATTAAACCTCTACCATGCAGGGTTCAGGGACCATTGCCAAAGAGGTGGCAGAAAAACTGTAAGACTTGGTGGTGGATGACAACATGGAAACAGCTTTCTAGGTGGCTAGGAACTTGCCTATATAAACTTAAAGCAATGGAAACAAGATGCACAAGACTTATGCTTTATTTTTGACTTGGCAAAACATAAGAATAAAAAAGGAGTTAAACATATTCTTTGAGTAAACACACATGATACATTATGAACAAAACACAGGTTATATCCAGTGATCATAAATGAAACACTTATTTCAATAAGAAAATTTAAGAAACCTCTTGTTTGTATGGTCTCCTGAGCTCTGCCTAAGGATAACTATAATTGTGGGTGTCTACATATGTGTGTATCTGTCTGTATATTTATGAGTATATGACAGTACCTGTTTATATGTGTTTCTCTATGTGCATGTGTTTTTGTATACATGTGTTTGTATGTAAACATGTGCCTTCAAATTGTATGAAAGGACATATAAATTAATTTTAATAAGAGTGATTTAACATATTAAATAATTATTTCCTAAGGTTGGAACTATGTTCAATCTAACCTCTTATTAATCATAATTTGAAGATATGAAGACATGTTCTCCCTCTGACATTTTTTAAAGTCAGAGACAGCTAATAAAATGAGCAAGCATGTGCCATTTTAAAGGGCATGCTTTATACAAAACATGAAAATGTGACCAATGCATTTCAAAATGCCTTGGATAGAATTATAAGTTAAATAAATTGACTCAATTATTATTTTTTGTAAATATCATGAAGATGAACATAACCTTTCATTGCTACCCACAGTCTGTTTAAGTATTTATTTTTAATTAAAAATAGAATAGACATTGTTAATATCTAACACTGATATAGAAATATATGATTGAGTATTTTTCAGATGTGTTTGATAAACTAGTTCATTTTTGCTGTTCATTTTCACTGGTAAATTGACTGAAGCAGGTTATTTAGAAATTTAACAAAGTCGAATTACTAAGTGAAAGGTTTAAAATTAATTGCTTGGATTGTTTCTTTTTTACTTAAATAATGATAATATATAAGTGCCGGTATTATGTCGAAAACTGTCCCCACACACAAGCTCATGCACTGTCTTTAATTTTGTCACATAAACACATATAACCCATTTAGGTATATATTTCTTCTATATTCACTGTGAACATCTATTACACATATTTAAATAAATGCTTCTTTCTATTGTGTATCAGTTTTTAATATTTGGCCTCTCTTTAATATTTGGTGTTTCAAGGGATATAGTGAGTTATAAATGTCGAGATATTTGAAGAACCTTTCATGGCAAAACATGTCTCATTTAGATTAAGTAAGTGAGTTCATTGCTTTGTTTACATATTGTGGTAGCAGAAGACTTTTTCTCAATCTATATTACAGAAGGACAGTGTGGGTAAAGGGTCCTAATGACCAATGCTAGTTTCCTGTGGTAGAGTGCAGTCCATGCTCAAATATGAATGTGGAAATGAAGAGAGTTAGATAAATAAAGAAGGTCTTAAAGATGACTTAAGTTAATTCCTTCCAGTTAAAAACAAGGACATAAGTTAATTCCTTCCAGTTAAAAACAAGGACAACAACAAAATGATGAATTAAAAAGGCTTATCCTAAGTCCCAGGGAGAAAGCAGACCAAAATGAAGACAAGGTTTGCATTTAATATGGTTAACTGGTCTAGCCAGAAGCAATTTTTGGTAAAGCATTTCTTCATATTCTGTAGTGGTATTCAGATGGGCATACACAAAAAGAAACAGTTAAATTTCAGGGTTTAATCTGTAAAACCACAGCAGAGGGGCAGTCATGAGGAAGGTAGAAAGCAATGCTTTTTACATACCGTGTTGGGATCTAAAAGAGACGCAAACTTTCTGAGATAAAATTAATGGCAGAATTTTACTTAGCTGTTGATCAACAACAATCACTTCTCTCCCATCTAAGGTCACAGAAATCAATAAAACCCTTGTATCAAGTCCCAAAATATATTGTTGGAAGTCAGTGTAGGGCAGTATGTTATCCCGTTTTCAATTTAGGAAAGTAATCTTTATGGGAGTACTTATATAAAAGAGAAGCTTAAGGAAATCACATAACTCAGCCAACTACAAAGTTCAGTGAAAATGCCGAAAAGTAAAGATATTTTAATCCAGGCGAGATATAACAAAGATGAATCACTAACAGTAACAATACCAAATAAGAAAAAAGAGAAGAACTGGAATTACTGGTCTGGAAAGCTCAAATAATATTCACATAGTACTCCAACACAATAGTAGGACATTGAGAGAGAAGATAAATTGAGCCACAGTTGGGATATCATTGAAATTATCCAAGTAATAATTTTCTTAATAAATGAATGAAGACTATCTAAATTAATTAAAAATGTTTTGAAATCATATCTATATACTGTTGTAGACAACTGTACATCTGTGTTGTTTAGACAAATGAAAAAAAAATTTTACAGTTAATTTAGGTAATTCTTTGTAGACAAATTAGAAGATAACACTAAACATGATGAATTAACTGGATTACTCTAAGTTCCAGAGAGAAAGCCTAAAAAACTAAAGAAAAAGGGCCCATTTAATCTTGTAAAACTATGGGCATTTTAGTCATTTGACTAACTACTCTCAATAAAATGTCTTTTAAGGCATCCTTCAGTTAACAAAATGTGTGGTTTTAGGATACACAAACTCTAAGTTCAGATACAGATTTAGAAAGCATATTATTAACTGAGAAGACATAGTTGTTTAGTATGTAAAATATTATAAACATAAATTGGAGATTTGAGTACATTTAAATGAGTTATAGGAGTGCAAAGTGGGGCAGTTGAGCATATTATTCAGAGAAGTAAGGATATTCCACATTGTGAAGGTGAACTGTGAATAAGGTCTTGAGGAAGACATAAAATGCAATCAGCAAATGTATAAAGGAGAATTGCAGTCAAGGTAAGGGTCAAGGTGGATCTGTGAAGTATAAGATGCATGGAAGATATGAGGAAGCCGGGAAAGTGCTCTGTGTGGCTGGAATGAAGTGGACAAGAAGAAAATTACATAACTCACCATTCCTAATGTTTTTAATTCTCTCTCCTCAGAGAAACAATATATGATGATCAGAAAAATGTCCTTTGTTTGGCATGTCTTTTTTAATATATTAACTAGTTTATTTGAAATTTGAGTCCCTTTATAACGCACACTTGGAAAATGTTTTTGTTAAAAGAAATGTATTTCTCTTCTGCAGTATATGAGGTGGGTCAGATCAAATGCAGGGAATTCTGTATACTACAGAACAATTCGGCCAATGGATGTTCATTGTGCTGGTTTGAATGAGAATGTCCCCTGTAGGCTTCACATATTCAGACATTTTTTCCCCAGTTGGTGGAGCTCTTTGGGGAAGTCTTAGAAGTTGTAGCCATGCTAGAGGAAATACATCACTGGGGAGGGCTCAGAGAGTTCAACATCAAATGTGGAGAAAGCTTCAAGAAGACCAAGTTCAGTAATTCAGCAAATCTTCCAAATAGCATTTCTTCTATAATTTTTGAAGGGCTTGCTTTAGCATTATTTTAAACTGGTATAAAAATTGGAATTATTATGAAAAAGTTTATTGGGCTGGAGAGATGGCTCAGTGGGTAAGAGCACCAACTTCTCTTGCAGAGGACCCAGGTTTGATTCCCAGCACCCACATGGTGGCTAAGAACCGTCTTTAACTCCAGTTCCAAGGGAATACCATGACCTCTTCTGAATTCCAAGGCATTGCACAACATGGATGCACCAACTTACATGCACACAGTACACTCATACACATAAAAAATAATTTAAAAAGAAAAATTTCACTAAAAGTTTAAATAAAAATACATATAATAAAATAAACTTGATCACATATATACTTATTAGACATCATGTTGCACTGGGAACACATCGTGTCTGCACTCAAACCTCATTGCCAACCATTGTGTGGACTTTATCACACAATACTTAAATTAGCCCTTGAATTCATGTTTATATTTTTCTTAATAAACTTATAGCATTTTAAGAAACTAAAACAGAAAAATTAAATCACTAGAATTTATATTTGCTCTCTTCATGAGGGTCCAGATAGCCTCTCTATGGGAATCTGCTACTTATAATGTATTGTTACAGGTTTCAGAAATTAAACTCCACATGAAAACCATACTTTTCAAATCTCTTTCTCTCACACACATTTAACTTCTGTGAAATATCAGTATACACAACAGAAAACAGAGCATAATCTGAATTATGTTTCCCAGAGCCACCATCTGTATCCTCAGCACAGAGCTGGCAGTAGGATATATTTTGGCAAAGGTGAGGTATGAATTCCTACCTGGTTTTATGTATGAACCAACTGGGTAAACAGCTGGAAGCCCCTGGCCTTGAAGAAGTCTCTGCCCAGAAGATCAAGTTAGTGCATATTGATAGTGAATCTAAGGAATTTTTCAACGTTGGCATAGAAGAAAAGCAAAGAAAATTTCCTAAAAACATACAGAAGTTAAAATTTTTTCCAAAGTTCTGTAAAAATCTTTAAGTTACATAACTCATTTCATACACTAAATCTCTAACTAAAAAAAGAAAAGAAAATCTTTAAACGACACCTACATCTGAGGCATATGTTCTCAGCAGAAGAGGTTGAGCGCGCCTTATGTTTATGATCACACACATTAGGTTAGAAGTTTGGGAAAAAATGAAATAAAGGAGAATTATTTTAGTATTAGGAAATATAAATCACTGTAAATCTTCTCTCTGCTTTTCTATCTATCATCTATCATCTATCTAATTTGTGTATATATATATATATATATATATGTGTGTGTGTGTGTTTTGAATATACATATAAATGAAGTACAAAGCAGATATTATTATATTCTGGGTATGATTCTATTTATCATTTCATATGTGTGTAACTTTTCTCTATATTCTCATATATACATATTCAATTGAAGATATCAATTACTTTAATGAGTTTATTATAACTATATTCTTATAAATGCTGTTATTTAATATTGTTTTATGATTATTTAATGCTATTTTAATTGTTTTTGATTTTATATTTCTTTTTAATAAAATATTTTATTGATGTTTTGTATATTTAATACAACATTTTTCAGTCCAATTTAGACATATTTTCTTTTTCCTGCCCCCTACTCCACCCTTGTTCATGCATTCTGCCATACATGTCCTCCATCTTTCCCTCAGTGTTTTTAAAGTTTTTCTCTGCCAAAGTTTATTGTTTTGGACAGAATTTAATTGTATCAGTCAGTTCTTTGACCTAGTCCTTATGTTGTTGTTGCTCCCTCCCATTTGTATTCCTCCAAAATATCCCTATATAAATGTCATATATGTACCAAAATTATGACCTCCAAAAATAAACTGTATGTTAATTCCAAAATATGTTTAAGAATTCACATTTTCCTTTAATTTTATGTTACTCTGAAATATGAATACATACCTTCCTCCCATATGCAGTATTTACAATGTCTGAACATAGGTGGTAAGTTAATTCTAGAGCCTGTGAAGAAATTTATATTATAACAGCACAGCTGCTTTCAGATAAAAAGAAAAGTAACAATAA
>VZQC01007220.1:0-10892 GCA_009823505.1 Rhizomys pruinosus
TAATATGAATGTGAGGTGAGTGGGAAGCCCTCTTCAGTTAGTACTCCCCAGGAGAGTGAGTTTTCTGATGGACCTACCTGCTATGGTAAGTTCCAGGGCATCGCTGGGGGATGACCACACGTACGGGCTGCTGTTGTACCAACCATAGCATCTGTAGCTCCCTGTGGATTTAGGGCTCACAGGACCCAGGGTGAACATGCTGTGATATCCCCCATGCTCCTGCTGTGGCAGTGAACCTCCTTCTTCCTTGGCCAGTGAAAATCTATCAAATGGGATGTGTGCAGAGTGACACCGGAAAGAAATGTTCTCTCCTGGCCTCAACTCCAGGCTCTGATCTGTGGAGAGGACGGGTTTGTCATAGAAGCCTGGAAGAGAAGACAGTGAGCCATTAGCAAAACTGTGTTCTTTTTTTAAATTAATTAATTAATTAAATTTATTGATTTGTATGAATGTACGGTCTGCATGTAGGTCTGTGCACCCATGTCGTGCAATGCCATGGAGGTCAGAAGAGGGTGTCGGATTCTCCTGGAATTGGAGTTACAGATGGTTCTCAGCCACCATGTGGGTGCTGGGGATTGAACCCGGGTCCTCTGCAAGAGCAGTCGGCGCTCTTAACTGCTAGGCCATCTCTCCAGCCCCGCAAAACTGTGTTCTTAAAAATTATTTGCAGTTGAAGGGCTGGAGCCATTTTGGCTCAGTGGTTAAGAGCACTGTCAGCTCCTGCAGAGGACTCAGGTCAGGTTCCAGCACCCACATGGTAGCAAACAACCATCTGTAATTCCAGTTCCAGGGTATCCAATGCCCTCTTCTGGCCTCCATGGGCATTGCGTGCATGGGTGCACTTCCACAGGCATACATATAAAAATAAAAATTGAGCCAGGCATGGTGGCGCATGCCTTTAATCCCAGCACTCGGGAGGGAGAGGGAGGTGGATCTCTGTGAGTTCAAGGCCAGCCTGGTCTACATAGCGAGTTCCAGGCCAGCTGGGACTAAAGGGAGACCCTGTCTCAAAAAGACCAAAAAAAAATTGATCTGAAGATAGGTGGTATAGGCCTTTAATCCCAGAACTTGGGAGACAGAGGCAGGCAGAACTCTGTAAGAGTGAGGCCAGCCTGGTCTATATAGTGAGTTCCAGGCCAGCTGGGGATACAAGGAGACTCTCCAAAAAAATCATTGGGAATTAGTAAGTTTAATAAAAGGATCTTCTTGCAAGTGTAAAAATTTGCAGCCGGGTGTTACGGTGTATGCCTGTAACACTAGCATTGGGAGGCCAAGGCGGAAGGACCATGAATTCAAGTCTAGCCTGGTATGCAGTGTGAGATCTTTCTCAGAAAAGAAAAGTAATGGAATCAACCTAGGTGCCAGTCTACAGAGTGACAGTAAGGAAAATGCGGCCTGCAATGCACAATGAAATTTTTGTTTTTGGTTATGATGAAATAAATAATATGTCATTTATAGGAAGACTGGTAGCAGTTGGAGGTTATCATATTAATAAATCAGAAAAAAAAATTATCACATATTTTCTTGCATTTGTCGACACTACATTTTATATAGCTACATAAAGTCATGTATGTATGTATGTATGACTTTATATGCAGCTATATATGTATGCGAAAGAGCAAGCAAAACTAAAAAAATTAAAAAAACAAGAACAAAACAATGTATTTATATTTATTTATTTATTTATGATTGGGATTAAACTCAGGACCTCATGAATAAAAGACATGGTGCAGCTTTTTATTTATAAAATTTTTACCTTAATATGTAGCTCAGGGTTCATAATCCTCCTGTCTCAGCCTCCTGAGTGCTGGAATTAGTACTGTGGACCCCCAACACCCAATTTTCCTTTCCTTCTCCTCCCTCCCTTCTTCTTCCCTGGGATCATTGGTGTGTACTACCACTTCTACCTTATTTTTATTTAATTTTTAATCCCTTTTTATTTTATTGTAGGAGTGTTTTGCCTGCCTGTATGTAAGTGCATCTGTGCTGTGCCAACCTTGGAGAGGTCGGAAGAGGACAGCGGATGCCCTGGAACTGGAGTTACCGATGGTTTTTAGCTGCCATGTGGGTGCTGGGAATCGAACCTGAGTCCTCTGCAAAGAGCAGCCAATGCTCTTATCTGCTGAGACATCTCTCCAGCTCCCTCCTGTGGCGTATTTTTAAACTGAGAAAAGGTTTTATATGTTAGTCATATACAGTTTGATGTTTTCATACAATGTACACAGTGTGGAAAAGCTATATTGTGCTAACTAATACATGTATTACCTCACTTTTTGTCTGTGTGTGGTGGAAACAGTTGAAATGAACCATACACTGTTATTTTCTTCAGACAGCTGATGTACTATAGGTCTCATACATATTCTTCCTGTCTGATATGTTTTATTTTTCCAACCACATCTTTCCTACAACCCCTCCAGCCTCTGACAACCACCATCCTATTCTTTAGTTCTAGGAGTTCAAATATATGTATGTATGTGTATGTATGTATGTATATATGTATGTGTGCATGTATGTATGTATGTATGTGTGTATGTATGTATATATGTATGTATGTTTGTATATATGTATGTATATATGCATGCATGTATGTGTGTATGTATATATGTATGTGTGTATATATGCATGTGTACGTATGTATGTATATATGTATGTGTGTGTGTGTGTATGTATGTATGTATATATGTATGTATGTATGTTCTTCGGATGAAACCCAGGGCTTTGCACACCGCAGGAAAATATTGTACCCAGGCCTGAATTCAACTTTGTTTTTTCTTTTTGTAGCCAGAGGGAAAAGATAGAGAATTTGATATTTTACTCATCATAGTTTTTGAATTTTGTTTTGATTTGTTTTTTAAAAAGATTAATTGTGTGTGTGTGTGTGTGTGTGTGTGTGTGTGTGTGTGTGTGTGTGTGTNAAGGCTACTGATTTTTTTTAGGTTAATTTTTGTATCTGTGCCACTTTGCCTGAAGCTGTTAAAATCGTTTCTGAGTTTTCTGGTGGAGTTTTTAGCACCCTTAAGTAAACAATCATCATCAGCAGCAAATAGGGATAGCTTTGACTTCCCTTTTCCAATTAGTACTCGCTCTAATATCCTTTCTTGCCTTATTGCGCTATCAAGTGTTTTCAAGAACTATATTAAAGGAGTGGTGACAGGGGGCAGCCTTGCCTGATTCCACCTTTAAAGGAATGTTTCTGTCGTTTCCCATTTAGGATGATATTATTGGCTGTGGGTTTCCTGTAGTATATGGCTTTGATTACATTAAGGAAATGATACCATCCAATCCATTCCCTCTAGGTTACTTTTAAGCATGAAGGGAAATGCTGGATTTTGTCAAAGAGCTTTTATGCATCAACTGAGATGATGGTGTGGGTTTTTTTCCTTTCAGTCCTTTTATGTGCTTGTTGATGTTTTATTGATTTTTGTATGTTGAACCATCCCTGCATCTCTCGGTATGAATCCACTTGGTCATGATTGATGATATTCTTGATGTGGCTCTGTACGGGGTGAGATTTGCCAGTCTGTTGTTTAGAATTTGGGCATCTGCGTTCATTAGGGAAATAGGTCTATAAAATTCTCGTTTTTTTGTTTGTATCTTTGGCCTGGTTTTGGTAATAGAGTGATGCTGGCTTCATAGAAAGGAATTTGGGAGAAATTCCTCTGTTTGTGATCCTTCTAACAAGTTTCAGTAATAATGGTTGTAAGACTTTTTTGAAATGTTTTATTAGAATTCTGTTGCTGGTGAAGGGTGACAAGCTCGATGGTGTGATTGCTGGGCGCCGTGTGGGCAGGTTGTAGGCCGTTTGCAGGTGTCAGGTGATGAGGAACTTTGCGGTCCGTAATACCTATCTTCAATTTCTTCATATATTAATGGGTTTGTTCAAGCTGGCGATCTCTTCTTGGCTGAAGGTCTTTGGGGCATAATGGAGTCCCAACGGATTATCAGATACTCATCCCGATCTGGTCGTTACTAAGGTTTCAACACTTAGTAGAGTATACGTTTTTGAAGTATATCCTGTATGATTTCTGGATCTTTTCATTGTCTGTTGTGCCATATGTATAGCTAGTCCATCGTTTAGTCATCTCTGAGTCTGGATTGTCGATGTTGATGTGTTGTGATATGAGTATCCGCGTCCCTAATCATATTTCTTTCTCGGATGTAATGGGCTGGCGTCTGTCAACTCATTTGTTCTGATGTCGCTTCGCAATAGAACCGGTAACTTATTGACGGCTGTTCATGTGGACTTTGTTGGTGTTTATGATTGCGTTAGTTTTTTCTCTGTGATGGGGTTTCTATTTTCATGTGAGTGTTTCTTGCTCTGATTTTTGTTTATTTCTTCTGTCTGTTTTTTGCATTTAGCGGTGTGCCGAGATCTGTTTTTGCCTGGCCGCATTGAATCTCCGAGTGGATTAGCTGCAGTGTTAGATCATTCACTTGTGCTCTTTCTGTTTTTCTACGGTAGGCACCGCAGGGCTATAAACTTCCTCTTAGAACTGCTTTTTTAGGTATCGCCATATGAATTTTTGTTGTGTTGTATTGTCATTGTCATTCAGTTCCAGAATGCTTTTTTTCTCTTTCTTTATCTCTTTCCTTGACCCATTCATTATTAAGAGTGTAATTGTTTAGTCTCCATGTGCTTTTGTAGGCAGTAGGGGCTTATCCTGGTGTTGATGTTGGCTTTATTGCACTGTGGTCTGAATAGATGCATGAATTATTTCATGTCTTTTTGTATTTGTGGAGGTTATCTCTTCTGTGTCCAGTATGTGGTCGATATTGGAAAATGTTCTGTGGGGGGCTGAGTAGAAGGTGTTATTCTCTGGTATTATGGTGGGATATTCGGTAGAGGTCTGTGAGGTCCATTTCGGTGTATCGTATCGTCTCAGTTCAGATGTCTTCTGTTTATTCTTTGTCCTGTTAACCTGTCCAAAGGGCTCAGTGGGGTATTTGAATTCTCCTACTATGAGGTGTACTGGGGTTAGTGGTGTGACTTGTGGTCCTGGAGAAGTTGTCTTTATAAAGTTGGTCACCAGAATTGGGGCATATATAATTCATAATTGTGAAATCTTCTTGGTGATTTGTTCCTTTGATAAAAACATAATGGCCATTTTGTCTCTTCTGATTTCTTTACTTTGAAGTCTATTTTGTCTGATCTTAAATAGCAACACCTGTTTCTTTTTGGTACCATTTCTTGGAATATTTTTTCATCCCTTCGTCTTTAGGGTGGTGCCTGTCCTTGAAGGTACAATGCATTTCTTGTAGACAGCATATGATTGGGTTCTGTTTCTAATGCCAATCTCCCAGTCTATGTCTTTTAGATTGGGGAATTTAGTCCATTAATATTTTAAGGTTATGACTGATACCTAACCTTAAATATTAATTTAAGGCTTGTGTTGCTTCTTTTGCTTTATCCATTTGGCAGTTTTGGTTTAGGTTTCTACTTCTGCAGTTTATGCTTTTATTGATCTCTCTTTCTAGGTGCCTGGAGTTGGTGCTCTTTTCTTCCTGTTCCTTGAATTTGCTTCAAGTATCCTCTGAAGGTTGGTTTTCCCTAGACATGTATTCTTTCAACTTGTTTATGTCATGGAAGGTTTCTTCTCTTTCCTTCGACACTGAATCGAATGCCACGATGTTTGGCTTTGGGTAATCATCAGTAACATCGCTGGGATCTTGGCATGACTATCCTGTCCGTTTAATGACACTGGGAATGCTTTGCCTCGGCTAAGGTGTCTGTCACTTGGCCTGATTCATGCATGAGAGCTTTATGGCATCTGAGAAGGTGTCAGAATTGATTAATATCTGTGACGTGTGTGGGTTATCGCCCCTGTAAGGTTCAGCGCTCGTGGTTGTGTTCTGCTGACGGTTGTGGTTTAAAGGATTTTGTGCTTGGTTTTGGGTGTCTAGCCATGCTTTAGCTATGGATATGGGCGTGGAGCTAATTGTGCTTTCTGGTCTTTGTTCTATTTGGATGTTTTCTACGTGTCCTTCTTATATTCTGTCATGGTTTTCGTCTTTTTTAGTTTGGGGAAATTTTTCATCTATTACTCTGTTTAAGATTGAATCAATATCATGCTCTTGGGATTCTTCTCCTTCCTCTATTCCTATGATTCAGAGGTCTGATATTTTCATAGTCGAGTCCCACAGTTCCTGGTTTGTCCACTTTTGTGTATTTTTTAAATTTTCATATCTTACTTGAGGTTTTATTTGGTTCTGTGTTCTCTTACACGTTGATATTTTTTCTGCTTCTCCATTCTGCTTCTGAGGCTTTTTCCTTCCTTTCCTCTTGATTGGATGAGTTGTTTGATTTCCTTTTTCATTCTATCTTCTGGATTTCTTTTAGTATTTTCCACTTCCTTTTGGAAGCTTCTCAATCTCTTCCTGTTAGCTCTTTGCTTCGCTGGTTCAGTTTCCTTTATCTTTTTTCAACATGGGTATCTTTTCAGTGTTTGTACTTCCTTCCGGAGTTTGTCATTCTCTCGCCCTAGGTCCTTCATTTCTTTTTTCTTAATTCTTTGACTTTCTCTTTATCTAGTGGTTGGAGGGCGCTTTACACCTTTCGTCACAGTATGGCTATAAGCGCCAAAGTGTAGTATGCTAATAGTAACTGGTGGTCCCTGGGCGACCATCCGCGGCAGGGAGGTGATTGCAAGTCATGTGGTAGAGCGAATTGTAGGTATCCCCGAAGCGACGCGTTAGGTAGTATCAGTATTGGGATGACTTTTGATGAGAAGTTGAGGTCCTGCCGCTTTCCATGGTTTGATCTATCTTCTTGCATGGTGCGATAGGCGTAGTGTGGGTGTGTTATGCGTTGTGGCCTGGTTGCTCAGTTGGCCTCGAATGTCTAATACCCAAAGTGCCAGTCTTCAATACATGTCGGTTGAAGGCTCGTTTTGCTCACCTCCTTCAGATGCTCATTGATTTGGTTGATTGTTTTTATCCTTTAGAGTGGCCTTGCTTATGGAAGTGGTCTGAACTTCTTCTCTAAGCTCTGTGCCAAAGACAATGCACCAACTCCAAGTGTGTCTGTGTGAGCACATGAGGGAAGTCATCATGAGGCAAGATGGGAAGACAGCATGCCCTTTGAGGCTAAGCTCCCTGGAGGTCTCTGGCAGAGTGCTTGGCTTTAGCTTACAAGATCACTATGTGCTACAAAGATGTTACGCTTCTTGGGTATTGGGCTTTGCATATTGTCTTTTGAATCTTTTCCTGAGTACAGCACAAACTAAGCTTCAGTTAATTACATCAACCCAAAGGGGCAGTTAAATGTGTCTCTAAATAAATCAGGGGAACAGAAGCTTCATGAACCTAAACAAAACCATACAGACAAACAGTATCTAAAGGCTCCATTGTCCTATTTCCTGGTAATGGAGCAGTTCATGTTGAAACTCAGCCAATGTGTGTCATCAAATGAGCTTTTTTTTTTAATTTTAAAAAAAAAAAAAAAGTGTTTTTCCAGACTTAATAAAAACATAAAAGCTCAGTCACTTAAGCAAGGAGCTACACCTGATAAAATTAGTAAAATAGAAGTCTTAGTTATAGTTATGCATGATAAAATACAATACTTGGTCAGAGGCATGTGGCGGGCTTCTCCTTTAGGAAGTAAATATAAGAAAAACAGAAACAATTAAAAGGCTCTCCAGGCATGGCTTGAATTAGCAGCCTAAAGAATAACAAGCGGGCCCTTGGGAGGATGGGAAAAGATCGGCACCAGGGAAGGTGGGAAGAACCAAATGAACTTCAAATGAAAAAACAAAGTCTCACATCTCACAAAATAAACTATTCATGGTTTATGGTTTTTTGACCACTGTTTGTTGCTTATCCCCCCTGCCTGATGGATGTGTGTGAGCAATATACTATGTAAAAGTGCTTCTGATTGATGTGTTAATTTAATTGGCTTGTTGTCTTTGGAAACCCAGGTGTGAATTCCTTAGCAATGGGCGTATTGTTCCTGGGAGCCGTGCTAATCCTGATCCGTTTTCCCTGCTCCGTGGTATATAATCAATGACTTGCTCTTAGTAAAACGCACCAGATTCAAGACCACTCTGCTGTCATGTCTGTCTATATTTCACTGAACCTGTGCCCTCCTTCCAAGACCCTGATTCCCGCAGTCTGAGGGACCCCCGGCTGGGTCAGTCTGCGGCACTCTAGGCTTTCTATTAGAAGTCCAACTCACTCTTCCCTTTCTGTTCTGAAGTTCTCCAAGATTCCACTTGGACACTCCTTCCTTTGGAATCCCAGTTTTGGGGGGTGGACTCTTTAGCGCCAACTCCCGGTACCTGTGTTTCATGTGGTCTTGGGAAATCTCCCAGCTACCTTTCTTATACACCCCGGGCCCACCAGCTAAGGACTAGCAACACCCATAGTGAGCTGGGCCCCTCCTACATCAATTAGCCATTAAGAAAATGTCCAACAGACATACCCCAGACCAATCTGATGGAGGGAATTCTCAATGGAGTTTCTCTCTTCCTGGGTATGTCTAGGTTTGTGTCAAGTTGACAAAACTATGACACAGTAGTGGGGAGGCCATCTTTGGCTATGTAGAAAGTCTGAGACCAGCCTCGGCTACAAGAAATTCTGCCTTTAAAATAAAATGTATGTGGATTAGAGAGATGGATTGGTGGTTAAGAACACTTGCTGTTCTTCCAGAAGACCTGGGTTCGATTCCCAGCACCCACCTACCAGCTAACAACTGCTCATAACTCCAGTTCCAGGGGACCCAATGCCCTCCACAGGTACTGCACAAAATAGGTGCACTTACACACACACACACATCAACACACACACACACACACACACACAGGCAATACACTCAGATACATAAAATTTTAAAAACAATAAAATATATTTTTAAATTAGATACATGCAAACATAGATAAAGACTAACTAGAGCTCACACAGTCCCCCTGTGTCCATGGTGAACTGGTTCCAGGACCTATGCAACTATTAAAAGCTTCTCACGTTCTAATCCCTTACATAAAGTAGTGTAGTGTTTTCATAAAAGTTACATACATCCTCCTATTGATGTTAAATCATGTCTAGATAACTTACAAAAACAAATACAACTTACATGTGACATAAATAGCTGTACTGTGTTGTTTAGGGAAAAAGAGGAAGAATGAACTCTGTATATGCTCAGTGCAGGTGCAATTTTTAAAAAATATTCACTGGGAGGCAGAGGCAGGGGGATCTCTGTGAGTTCAAGGCCAGCCTGGTCTACATAGTGAGCTCCAAGCAAGCTGGGGCTATAAGGAGACCCTGTCTCAGAAAGATAGATAGATAGATAGATAGATAGATAGATAGATAGATAGATAGATAGATATAGATAGATATAGATATATTGCTTTGTGAAATCTGCAGGATTCTTTCTTTGTGAAATTTACAGGAAAGCCCGTATGAAAGGTCCACTCCCACCGTGTGTGTGTGTGTGGAGAGAGAGAGAGAGAGAGAGAGAGAGAGAGAGAGAGAGAGAGAAAGAGAGAGATTTTGCTTTGTGAGATTCTTAAAAAAAATGGCTGACAAAGTTCACATGGAAATGCCCTTGGCAATTTTGTATGACTCGTTCTGCAATAACCACTCAGTCCCATATAACAAGCCCAGGACCAGGCACAACACAGCAGTTCATAGCTCTAGTGCGTAATTTGATGCCACTGTTAATGGCCTTCCATAATAAAAAGTCACTGTAAACTATTTCCTTTTTTTTAATTTTTATTATTTTTCATGTGTATGAATGTACTGTCTGCATGCAGGTCTGTGCACCCGTGTCGTGCAATGCCACGGAGGTCAGAAGAGGGTGTCAGATTCCCCTGGAGCTAGAGTTAAAGACAGTTTTCAGCTGCTCTGTGAGTGCTGGGGATCGAACCCAGGTCCTCTGCAAGAGCAGTTGGTGCTCTTAACCGCTAGGCCATCTCTCCAGCCCCCATAAACTATTTCTATTTCTAGAACACATCCTTACTCCAGAAGCCACAGCCAGCCACACCTACATGGGCATCAAGTAAAAGTAAAATTAGAAGCTGATAAACTCTGCAATTGTTTCAACCCCTTTAATCTAAGATGGATTTTCTTAGTGGGGTTCCAACCAAAAAAGCCACAGAAGTTCTCTTTTCCTTAAACAATAACAGAATTTCTAGGTGAGGAAGAGAAGTATTGGGAGAAAGAGAAATAGAGACAGAGGGAAAAGGAAGGGGAAGAGTGGGGAGAGGAAGGGATGGGAGGAGAGGGGAAGAGGTAAGGGGGGAGGGAGAGAAGGAGCATGAAGAGCAAGGAGAGAAGACCTTAAGTAGCCCTCTCCTGATTCTTTACTATTGCTTGGCCTACATCCAAAGTGGTTAGGGTCAGGTGAGAACTGCAGAGAGGCTATCCATGCTTAAACTGCCTCTGGACCACAGATTGACATGAGTGCAAGCTCCGCAACAGCCAAGGAAAGTTTTCTACCAGAGACCACCTTCAGCTCCTCTACAGCAAGGGGACTCCTCCCCTTGGACAACCTCACAAGTCCCTTTTCTGATCCAACCTTCTCCTACCTTACAGGAAGAGAGAGTTCTGCAAGGATGTTCCTTCCAAGGGCAACATTTGTTCAACTTGGACCTTTAAATCCAAATACTAAATATGTCATCCAACTTTATTCAGCACTTCATGACCTCATCACCATCCAGAATGTTCTGGGGAAGCCCTGTTCATCTGCGTGTCCTGTGTCCCCAGGAAGCATCTCCCACCAAGGAAGAAAATACCAGGTTGCTGACTGAATGACTGAAGACATTTGCTTGCTGGCTGGCTGGCTGGCTGGCTGGCTGGCTGGCTGGATGGATGGATGGATGGATGGATGGATGGATGGATGGATGGATGGATGGATGGATGGATGGAAGGATGGGTGGGTGGGTGGGTGGATGGATGGATGG
>VZQC01007220.1:25057-45477 GCA_009823505.1 Rhizomys pruinosus
AACAACAACAACAACAACAACAACAACAACAGAAAGGACTGCATCAAAGAACTGACTGAAACAGTGAACTTCTGCTCAAAACAGTCAACTTCCACATGGAGAATATTGAGAAAGACTGAGAAAGAGATGAAAAGCATGTTTGGCAGAATGCATGAGCTCTGGTAGGGTGGGAGGATGGGGGGGGACACGGGTCTAGGTTTGATAATATATATCTAGGTTTGATAATATATATAATTTTTCATATATATATATATGAAAAAAATAATAAAATATTAAAAAACTAAGTATGACAATGAAAGGAACAATTGGTGTGGGTGAGATGCCACACGACTCAGAGAAGGGTGCCCTGCCTTAGGAAGCAGCCTCCATCGGGCATCCTCACCTGGTCTGACAGAAGCATCACTGAACGGGGGCTCTGAGGGCATGTGCCAGACTTGATTAATAGCTAACCATCCCGTAGTCAGGAAAAGCACTCCTCTTCCAGTGGAATTTTCCACTAGACTTGCTAACAATATCTGATGCCAGTAAATTGTAAATTAAGCTTTAAAGTCAAGGCTCTGAGAGCATAAGGGAGGTTAAGGCAAGTGCAGGGGGCACACACAATGTATCCTTGCAAAACAAGTCCCTAAAATGTACCAGTCAACATCTTTGAAGCCCAGAATTCAGAAAAGCAGGGTGTTCTTGCCTCTGAACCACTCCATATGAGTAGAGCAATCCGGCCATAAGTGGCAACGCCCTCCACCTCACTTCCAGGAAACCGTTCCAAGGCTTTCAAGTTAAAAAGCTGGATTATCATTCAAGACCCATCTGCTCAGCCTTTCAGAGGAGAAATGCACACTCCATTTCATGAACAGGATGCAGTGTTCTGGCCTCCTTTATTCTCCATATAAATGAGCTTTTTGGGAAGCCTGTGCTTAGCACATGCCACTGATGCAGCTCACAGAGGCCTCCCTTCCACTGTGGGGGTTTCACTCATGCACAGGACGTTGAGAAGAATGAAAACCTCCTAAGAGGACCAGGCCTGCTGGCACATACCTTTAATCCCAGCACTTGGGAGGGAAGAGCAGGCAGATTGAGATTGAGGCCAGCCTGGTCTACATAGTGAGTTCCAGGACAGCTAAGGCTACAGAGATCCTGTTTCAACAAACAAACAAACAAACAAACAAACAACAAAAACAGAAAACCAACCAAGCAAACAAACAAAAAGAGGCCATGTGAAAACATCATTAAATCTTATTTTAAGCCCCTGAAGTTCTTAAAGGAGCAATTGTGTCAAGGGACAAGGGACAGCAGGAAAGCTAAATAAATTACAGCACTTGATGTCTGATGACAACCTGGTGACCTCAGTTTGATCCCCGGAGCCCAAATAAAGGTGGAAAGGGCCAGGTGTGGTGGCGCATACCTTTAATCCCAGCACTCAGGAGGCAGAGGCAGGCAGATCTCTGGGAGTTCATGGCTAACCTGGTCTACAGAGTGAGTTCCAGGACAGCTGGGGCTACAGGGAGACCTTGTCTCAAAAAGACAAAAAAAAAAAGTGGAAGGAGAAAAGGACTCCACAACCTGTCCTCTGACCTCTATACGAGTGCTATGGGATTGAGAAAAGAACAGTTGCCAGCCAAGGTGGCACACACCTTTAATCCCAGCACTCCAGAGACAGAAGCAGGCTGATTTCTGTAAGTTCAAGGCCAGCCTGGTCTACATAACCAGTTGCAAGCCAGTGGGGACTAAAGGAAACCCTGTCTCAAAAAAGAGAGAAAGAAAGAAGAAAGAAAGAAAAAGAAAGAAAGGAAGGAAGGAAGGAAGGAAGGAAGGAAGGAAGAAAGAAAGAAAGAAAGAAAGAAAGAAAGAAAGAAAGAAAGAAAGAAATAAGGAAAGAGAAAATCAGGGTTGGAGAAATGGTTCAGCAGTGTAGATCCCTGAAGAACTTGCAGGTTCAGTTCCCAGCAGCCACATAGCCACTCACAACCACCTATAANAGAGCTACACAGGGGGGTCCTCTATACCAGACTTCAAAACATCCTAACAGGGCTATAGGTCATAAAAACAACCTTGGTACTGGCACAAAACAGACGCTGTTTGACAATGGAACAAAACCAAAGATCCAAACCTGACACATACAATTTCAGCCATCTATATTGACAAGGGGGCCAGAAGACACCAATGGAGGAAAGACAATCTTCAGCAAAGTGGTGTTGGCAAAACTGATACCACTTGTAGAAGAATGAAATTAAAACCCCTACCTCTTGACCCCTGTAAAAAAAGTCAACTCCAGACTGGATCAAACCATCAGTGTGAAACCCCCCAAACTCTGCACGTGAATAGAAAGAAAAAGTTGCAGGCAGACTACAAGATAAGGCGTAAGAAAAGACTTCTAAAATCCAAAGACACACAGGCTGTGGCAGAATTTAAAGGTCGACCAAATCTGACAAATGGGGTGTAATTAAACTCAAAAGCTTCTCTTGTACATCAAAAAGAAACAAGGAAGTGAAGAGAAACCCACAGAGTGGGAGGAAACTTCACCACAGAAACATCTGACAAAAGCATTTGGAGTTCCAGAATATATAAAACTACTCAACAAACAAAGAAGAAAGAAAACAAATGACCTTCAATAGAATGGAGCAAAGAGCTTGATACAGAGACCTCACAAGTGAGGAATTCAGAGATGGCTGAGAAACACCTTAAGAAGTGTTCAACCATCACTATCATTAAGGAAATGCAAATCAAAACGCACTTTAAAGATATCATCTTACTCCAATAAGACTGGCTAGATCAAGAAAAAAAAAATGATACCAATTGCTGGAGAGATTGTGGGGAAAAAGGGGAAACACCTCATCCACTGCTGGTGGGAATGTAAACTCATGCAGCCACATGGAAAAGCAGTGTGGAGAACCCTTGGACACTTGGAATGAACTTGCCACCTGACCCAGCCATAACCACTCCTGGGGCGTGTAGCCTCAAGACTCACCCCACCGACAAGAGATACATGCACGGCCATGTTTATTTTCAGCTTCTTCACAATAGCAAGGAGCTAGAACCAAACCAAATGCCCTCAACTGTGCGTGGATACAGAAATGTGGTACATCTACCAATGGAGTTCTATGCAGTAGAAAGATGACATCGCTGGGCGTGGTGGTGCACGCCTTTAATCCAGCACTTGGGAAGGCAGAGGCAGGCGGATCTTTGTGAGTTCAAGGCCAGCCTGGTCTACAGAGTGAGTTTCCAGGACAGCTGAAGGCTACAGAGACCCTGACCAAAAAGAACAAAAAAAAAAAAGAAAGACGACATCAATGAGCTTTGCAGGAAAATGGCTGGGCTAGAGGACATCATGCTGAGTGAAGTAAACACAAGTCCAGAAAACAAACACGAATGGTACCCTGCATCTGTGGATGCTAGTGCCAATTACCTAGTTGTAAAGTATTTCTCATGCATGGCCCCTTGAGCTTTGTCCAAAAGCATTAGGGAGTGATGCATATTGGAAACAACAACAAAGAACTGCATCAAGAACTGACTGAAACAGTGAACTTCTGCTCAAACAGTCCAACTTCCACATGGAGAATATTGAGAAAGAACTGAGAAAGAGATGAAAGCATGTTTTTGGCAGAATGCAATGAGCTCTGGTAGGGTGGGAGATGTGGGGGAAAACGGGTCTAGGTTTGATAATATATTATATAATATATTATAAATATATATATATTAAAAGAAAAAATATAAAATATTAAAAAACTAAATGTATGACAATGAAAGGAACAATTGGTGTGGGTGAGATGCCACACAGACTCAGAGAAAGTCAAGGCTCTGAGAGCATAAGGGAGGTTAAGGAAGTGCAGGGGGCACACACAATGTATCCTTGCAAAACAAGTCCCTAAAATGTACCAGTCAACATCTTTGAAGCCCAGAATTCAGAAAAGCAGGGTGTTCTTGCCTCTGAACCACTCCATATGAGTAGAGCAATCCGGCCATAAGTGGCAACGCCCTCCACCTCACTTCCAGGAAACCGTTCCAAGGCTTTCAAGTTAAAAAGCTGGATTATCATTCAAGACCCATCTGCTCAGCCTTTCAGAGGAGAAATGCACACTCCATTTCATGAACAGGATGCAGTGTTCTGGCCTCCTTTATTCTCCATATAAATGAGCTTTTTGGGAAGCCTGTGCTTAGCACATGCCACTGACGCAGCTCACAGAGGCCTCCCTTCCACTGTGGGGGTTTCACTCATGCACAGGACATTGAGAAGAATGAAAACCTCCTAAAGAAGGACCACGCCTGGCTGGCACATACCTTTAACTCCCAGCACTTGGCAAGGGAAGAGCAGGCAGATTGAGATTGAGGCCAGCCCTGGTCTACATAGTGGTTTCCAGAACAGCTAAGGCTACCAGGATCCTGTTTCAACAAACAACAAACAAACAACAAAAACAGAATAACCAACCAAGCAAACAAACAAAAAGAGGCCATGTGAAAAAACATAAATTAAATACTTTTCTTTAAGCCCCTGAAGTTCTTAAAGGAGCAATTGTGTCAAGGGACGAGAGACAGCAGGAAAGCTAAATAAATTACAGCACTTGATGTCTGATGACAACCTGGTGACCTCAGTTTGATCCCCAGGAGCCCAAATAAAGGTGGAAAGGGCCAGGTGTGGTGGCGCATACCTTTTAATACTCCAGCACTCAGGAGCAGAGGCAGGCAGAATCTCTGGGGAGTTCATGCTAATCCTGGTCTACAGAGTGAGTTCCCAGGACAGCTGGGGCTACCAAGGGAGACCCTTGTCCAAAAAGGACAAAAAAAAAAAAGTGAAGGGAGAAAAGGACTCCATCCAACCCTGTCCTCTGACCTCTATACGAGTGCTATGGGATTGAGAAAAGAACAGTTGCCAGCCAAGGTGGCAATCACCTTTTATCCCAGCACTCCAGGAGACGAAAGCAGGCTGATTTCTGTTAAGTTCAAGGCCAGCACTGGTCTACATAACCAGTTGCAAGCCAGGGGGGACTAAAGGAAAACCCTGTCTCAAGAGAGAGAGAAGAAAGAAGAAAGAAAGAAAAGAAAGAAAAGGAAGGAAGGAAGGAAGGAAGCGAAGGAGAAAAGAAAGAAAGAAGAAAGAAAGAAAGAAAGAAAACGAAAGAAAGAAAGAGAAAGAAAGAAAAGAAAGAAGAAAGAAAAAGAAAGAGAAAAGTATCCTTTCACCCATAAGAGCAAGTTAAAATAAGGCATTTCAATAACTTCTCTTGTCACACCTAGAAAGAACACTGAGGAGAAGGCGGAAGAAACTGGACACTGGCAGCCACAAATTTTCCTGCCACGTATGGCAGGCTGCAACTGGTCTGTCCAGGTTCAAGTAACAGTGACTCCAAGCCTTACTGAAATGAGTCCTCAAGGCTTTGGAGGCTGGTTCAGGACTTCAGCACACCAGGTTTAGGCAGAAGAGGAGACTGGTCTCAGACCCAAAGGACAGTGATTTACACCCAACAAAGCTGAGGTCTCAGTGGATGAGGGTGATTTTGGCTGAACTGACCCAGCAGGGCTCTTGCCAAACGCAAGCTAGAGAGCAATCGGGCATCACCTGAAGGAGGGTGGGGACTGAGAGGTTCAGATCTGTCCCGGATGATCCATTATCAAGTGGGGGTGGATTCTGGCTAAACTAACCTAACAAGATTCTTACTAAAGCTGGGCTCTTGAAGATATGCCCAGAGATGGAGAGGAGTTAATTGGGAGGAGTCTGGCTAGAGTTTGGTCAAGGAGAGACTCTCACACTTCTCCCTGAATGGCCCTAACATGAAGCCCAATTATCTCCCACAGTTCTGGGGGCTGTGACGGGAAGGGGAGGGAGTAGACAGGAAGAGAGAGGAGACTGCAATCCAGATCCTGAAGAAGCCAGAGGAGGAGGAAGAGGAGGAGGAGGAGGAGGAGGAGGAGGAGGAGGAGGAGGAGGAGGAGGCGGCTCCCCAAGGACCAAGAGACAGTGAGTCTCCAGGGGGACTAGGACTCACACAGCTCGGCTGCGGAGGCTCCAGTGTCCACCGACAGAAGCAAGAGAACTAGCAGAATGCCTAAAATTAAAAGGCTGGGAGGGGGTCAGAGAAATGTCCCAGCAGCAGGAGCACTGACTGCTCTTGCAAAGGACTTGGGTTTGGTTTCCAGCACCCACATGGCAGCTAACAACGGTTCATAACTCTAGTTCCAGGAGATCCGACATCCTCTTCTGACCTCTGCAGGTACTGCACAACATGGATGCCTTACATACATGCAAGCAATACACTCATACACATAAAAAAAAATTACACACACACACACACACACACACACATTTGCTCCTTTTGAGACAAAGTCTCCCTGTAGCCTCAGATAGCCTGGAACTTGCTAGTAGCCCCAGATGGCCTGGAACTTGCTATGCAGACCAGGCTAGCCTTGAACTCACAGAGATCCACCTTCCTCTGCCTCCAGAGTTTTGGGATTAAAGTCATACGCCACCACACTGGCAATAAATTTTTTTTATATATTAAAGGCTAGTGGATAATTTTCCAACACCCACCACATTCCCTTCATCGAAATGGCACAGGGGAGGCCCTTTCCTAGAATGTAGGTCTTTCAGGGAAGCCTCAAACAGAAGCTCCCAGGCCACCAGAAGCGTACCCAGCAAACAGCTTCCCCCAAGGAGGTGCAGGTCCAACAGTAACCAGCATTAGACTCCACACTCAGCACAAGCAAGATTCCTCTTCACCTGCTCCTTAACACTCATGGGTTTGGGATCCCAGGAGGGAAGGGGACTCACAACACAGGAGGGAGTGGAGGGGCCCGCTAGGAAAACAAGAAGTGATAGACTGGAATGCATGCCAGAGGGATCAAGCACTTCCTCATATACAAGTACTCCGTGGGAATCACTCTGTATTTTTTACATTATTTGTGTGTTGCATGTGTGACCATGTGTGTTGGGGTTACAGGACAACTTGTAGGGGAGTCCTTCTCCCCTTCCACTATGTGGGTTCCAGAGATAAAACCCAGGTCATCAGTTTTGGTGGCAAACACCTTCACCCACCAAGCCATCTCACCAACCAGGTTTGGGGGTTTTTTTGTTTGTTTCGTTGGGGTTTTTTTTGTTTGTTTGTTTTGTTTTTGTTTTTTTTGTCTTTTTGAGACAGGGTCTCCCTGTAGCCCCAGCTGTCCTGGAACTCACTGTAGACCAGGCTGGCCTTGAACTTACAAAGATCTGTCTGCCTCTGCCTCCCAAGTGCTAGGATTAAAGGTGTGCGCCACCACACCCGGCCAACCAGGTTTTATAAGTAATTTTATAAGTACTGACCCATACTATCAACCCCCAAATGAAGCATGTTCCTTTTTTTTTTTTTTCTTAAGCATGTTCTATATTATCACCAAGGAAACTAAGGTTTGAGCAAGCTACATTCTTTATCCCAGACCCTTAGTGGCTATAAATGGCAGCACTGGGATTTGAACCTGCATCTATGAATACCAGGAAAGGAGATAGAGAAATAAGAAGCCAGAGAGAGACTAGGAAAGGCCCAATCCAGTACAGTACACCACCAAGGGCCACTCCAGGTAGAAGCAGGTCCTTCCTCTGATGAGTTCTGATTACAGGACAGATAGCTAACCCTCAGAGGGACTGGGACACTGACCACCAAGAAAACATGTGGCTGGGGTCTGAGGGTCCAAGTCCAACTGGATCATGGTTGTAAGAGAGGCCTACACTGACTCCATTTTGAGTATAGCCACCATTTTAAGCATAGCCACCTTTTTTTTTTTTTTGGTCTTTTCAAGACAGGGTCTCCCTGTAGCCCCAGCTGTCCCGGAACTCACATGTAGACCAGGCTGGCCTTGAACTCACCAAGATTACCTTCTCTTCTGCCTCCGCAAGTGCTAGGATTAAAGGGCATAAGCGCACCACGCCCAGCGTGGGAACCGAACTTCTTTTTTTTTTTTTTTTTTTTTTGCGGTTCTTAGCCTCAGTCTTTAAGGGCTGCGCTATCCCCACAGCCTGCATAGCCACCATTTTAAGCAGTCACTGGAACCAGCCCAATTCAGGGGAAAAGGTCAGTTGCTCAAAGTTTATTGGCAACTGACCTTTTCCAGGCAAGGTCAGTTGCTCAAGGCCTCAAGAACAGCTAAATTAAACTTGTTAAAGATAGCTGTTGGTATGTGAGGGCAGGTGGGCTGCCCCATCATTTCCTTGTTCCAGTCACAGGATTGTGTCTAAAGATAACCTTTGGTATGTGGGGGCAGGTGGGCTGACCTAACCATGAGCTGTAACTCTGCTATTATCCAATAAGGCTAGGAGTTACCCAAACCCCACCAAGATTCGCCTAGACCCTGTATAAAAGGCCTGCGAGCCCAGTTATCCAGGTCGGAGCCTTTTCCCTCCCACCCCAGCATGCTGGTTTACTTTTTCCCAAAATACAGTCTTGGTTTTCTATCCTTCGGAGTGTCTGGTATGGATTCTCGGACCCTAACATCTTGGAGGTCCCACCAAGATCCCCCAAAGACCACTGTAGGGACTAGAGACATCTGTTTCAGCTCTTTTTTTCTTTGTACTTTCACTTTGGTTTTGGTTAAACTCTGAGTTTCTGGTCTGGGGCGTTAAGTTAGGAGAAACTGGACACAGTACTGCTCCTTGAGCAAGGAGACAAGGACACCCCAACTCTCCGCCAGTAGAGTGCAAACAGGGGATTTGCCTCAGTGATTTGGAATCCACCTGAGGGGCCTGGATTTTTGGTTCTGGGACCAGCAGGGGGTCAGCTCCCTGTGTGCAGCCTTTCTTCTCTTCCTGTTGCATAGTCTTTGTTGTTGGTACCCTTATTCTGTTGTCTGTTGCTTCCACTTTCGTTCTCTGAGATTGCTTTCATTCTCATTCTCTGGAATCTCAGGATGGGAAATTCTAATTCTACCCAGATTTAAAGGAGGTACCGTCTGTAACTCCAATTCCAGGAGAACTCCAGTTCCATGGGAATCTGAGACCCTCTTCTGACCTCCACGGATTTGCAAGACACAGGTGCACACAAACCTACATGCAGACAGTACATTCATACAAATAAATAAATAAATAAATAAATAAATAAATAAATAAATAAATAAATAAAATAAAATAAAAATAAAGGAGGTACCTGTGTCTTGTGTTTATGGTAACCGTGTGTCTAAGATTCATGTAGCTCGTCATGCATCTCAGTTTTTGTGTGTGTTTGTAATTCAGTTATTATAATTGTCTCATGTTGGTTCTGTCAAAGTGGCCACTTCAAGTTTCCATCCTTAATGTGCATTCGTTTTGGCATGCCAGAATAGACACACATGTGCAAACTTTAAAAATTGGATGTTTAAAAATGCATTTAAAGGCCTACAATTTGGATACTGTAGACATCTCTGCATTTCTTGTCTCTGAGTCTATCAAATGCTTCACAACAGGTGGCAGTTGTTTACAGGAGTCAGCTTCCGGAATTGACCGTTTAAGGAGCCTTTTTTTTTTTTTTTTTTTTTTTTTTTTTTTTAGAACGGGTCTCCCCTTTGCCCCAGCTGGCCTGGAACTCGATCTGGAGACCAGGCTGGCCTTGAACTCACAAAGATCCACCTGCCACTGCCTCCCAAGTGCTAGGATTAAAGGCGTGTGCCACCATGCCCAGCTCAAGGATCCTATTTTCTAAGATGACATTTTGGTCTGTGTTTCCTTTCAAAAGGACTGTGGTGAGGTAACTTGCTTGCTTTGGAAATATCTACTTTGTGGTTTTTTTGAGACCTCTGTGGGCCAGATTCTCTGGGTGGATGTATCCCTGATTTAATATACTAACTTGCCTTCGGGGCTGGGAATGAATTCTTGAACTGGCTTTTGTTCTGGGTGGGGCAGTTTTGTTGCCTCCTGGGATCCGGTGTGGTGGCACACACCTTTAATCCCAGCCCTTGGAAGGCAGAGGCAGGCAGCTCTTTGCAGCCCAAGGTCAGCCCATCTGGTCTGCTTGAGGAGTTTCCACCCAGCTGCTACAAGGGGACCCTGTCTCAAAGGACCAGAGATGACTGCATTGTGCTACCTACTAAAATTTTCATCAGCAGTTAGTCAGGAATGTTGGTCTGGCCTGGCTGTGGAGGTGTTTGGAGCTTGGGGAATTCCTGAGCTCCTTACAGTGTCCTGATGACTGTGCATGCTCTGCTAGAGACCCATTTTGGGGGTCTGGCACCTGGATCAGTCAGGGTGCCGCATGGCTTCTGGGGGTGCATTATAGGAGCTGATCTCCAGGATGGTCTGTGTCTGGGAGGCAAAGGGACCTCCCTGGGTCTGTGCCCTCCTTGCCGATCTGGCAGGCGATCCCTCCTGTGTGCTGTGTGTTTGTGTTGTGGAAGAGTTGGTCTCAGAGAACTGGGTGAATCAAACTCATGAAAACTGTACTTCACTCCATGCTTTTAGTCTCCATTTGGATGAAGGTATTATATACAACTATTGTGATCACTTTAAGATGTTAGAGCAGCCTTCTCACCCCAGGCTCCTGATGTTTTGGATGTGTGTTTGAGTCTTTCTAAAACCATGGAACCTCATTTCAGCTTATGGGTAGGAACCTATTTGGAGGGTGTAGGGGGGTGCCTTAAGCCCTTATACCCAATGAGGTCCAGTTCCTATAGGCCTGCAGAAAGTCTGGGACTGTGCTTGGGCCACCTTGTCCATCTCAGTGACTTGGGCCTGAGACATGAACCCTGGCTCTGCAGACAGAAACCCCATGACAGGTACATACTGGCCTACTTTCTTATGCAGCAAGGAAAGAGTCAGGATAGAATGCCTTCTCTGGGCCTAACTCCCAGTGCTCAGTCCAGGGCTCACCTCAGGCACAGCCTTAGCAGCCTGTCCCCTATACCTGTAGTACTATAGACCTGCCGCTTTAAGCCCACCATCTGTGAATTTCTGTACAGGTAGGGAGAGGAACTATACCCCTGCCAGGGTCTTTCTCTTGGAGTAGACATTGCTACATAGCTGATTTTTTAGAATCTCCATGCAGAACTCTCTAGAGAGAGAGCAGTCCACATCGCTAACAAATTAAGTTTCCCTCACTTTTTAGGGCTGTTAAGAAAGCATGTGAAGGCCAAGCGTGGTGGCACACACCTTTAATCCCAGCACTTGGGAAGCAAAGGCAGGCAGATCTTGTGAGTTCAAGGCCAGCCTGGTCTACAGAGTGAGCTCCAGGCCATCTGGGACTAAAAGGGAAACACTGTCTCAAAAATACCAAAAAAAAAAATGTGTGTGAGGGTTGGTAATTCAGAGGTGGGTCAAACAGTGTCACTTTAAGGTTCATACACACTTAGAGCCTCAGAGTGTGGCCCAGCTTCAGTTGTAACTAGAGTAATTGTTAAGATGAGAATGGACCCTAAACCCACAAAAACACAGAGATCTCTGTGCAGCTGGAACTAGGCAGTGCAGTGGCACAGCTACAAGCTGAACAGACCAGGCACTGCCAGCAGAGAGCTGGATTCTCCCAGAGGCTCACCAGAACCAGCACTGCCCAAAACTCAATTTCAGACTTCTGATGATGTTTGTACTTTGAAGTTACCTAGTTGATCATTGATCTACTTAGAAGGGAGAGAGACAATGCAAGCCACAAGCCAGTTTTGGGGTTTAGAGATATCTCTCCAGAAGACATATCCCCAGATTTCTAGGTGATTTTCCTAATGCTTTTTGTCCAATACAGAGCTATCCTGTCAAGCTATACGAATCAGAGACCAATAGCTGTGACAGGTCATACAGTAGGGGCTCAAGGGCCCCACACTAGACTCTGGGTCCTGACTCCAGCAGGCTTATCTGGAAAGGGGATCTCCTTTGTCTCTAATGACCCAGGGTGCTGTCAGTAGCTGTGAGAACCAGCCCCTTCATAAGCAGCACCTTGGTTAAAACGTGTTTACAAAAATCTACCCAGATGGTTTTTAAAATGTAAAGATCATTAATGTAGAATTTTGGAGTCAGAAACAAATAACTGACCCAAGAATGCAATTAATCCTAAATTAAAAATAGGAAAATTTAGGCTGGAGAGATGGCCTAGCGGTTAAGAGCGCTGACCACTCTTATAGAGGACCCGGGTTCGATCCCCAGCACCCACATGGCGGCTGAGAACCGACTGTAACTCCAATTCCAGGAGAACTCCAGTTCCAGGGGAATCCGAGACCCTCTTTTGACCTCCGCGGCATTGCACAACATGGGTGCACAGACCTGCATGCAGACAGTACATTGATACACATACAGAAATAAATAAAATTAAAAAAAAAAAAAGGAAAATTTACCTTACAGGTAGATGACCTCAGTACTGTATAAACTATGAATTTTTAAATGTTGTTATTTCGACTATTATAAACTTAAGAGTCATTTTACTCTGATTTAAGTTTTCATCTCTGATTTAGAGTTTTCATCAAGGTGTTGAAGTTTTGGGTTTGAAACTAGTTCAACATGATATTTGTCTTATGGGGTTGTTTAAATGAACAGGCTCACATCCAATGCTAATGATTTACTTGACACCAAGTTGATTCAAAAGTAAACTGTCACGTGAGCTAAAACTGAAATTACACTATGGTCCTTGGTCCTTAAAATATAAGTTCATTTTAGTTGCCTCAGCGTCGCGGTGCTGTTCATTCTGAGGAGTGTGCTATCAGCTAGCAAAGATGCCTGAGGAAACACAAACCCAAGATCAGCTGATGGAGGAGGAAGAGGTGGAGACCTTCGCCTTTTAGGCGGAGATCGCCCAACTGATACCACTTATCATCAACACTTTCTATTCGAACAAAGAGATCTTTCTGCGGGAGCTCATCTCCAATTCATCGGCCGCGCTGGACGCGCTGGATGAGATCCGGTACAGAGCTTGACAGACCCCAGCAAGCTCGATTCTGGGAAGGAGCTGCACATTAATCTCATTCCCAACAAACAGGAGTGAACCCTCACTATAGTGGACACTGGAATCGGAATGACCAAGGCCGACCTTATCAATAACCTGAGCACCATTGCCAAGTCTGGCACCAAAGCCTTCATGGAGGCTTTGCAGGCCAGTGCCGATATCTCGATTGGCCAGTTCGGTGTCGGGTTTTACTCGACCTATTGGGTGGCTGAGAAAGTGATCGTAATGAGCAAGCACAATAATGATGAGCAGTATGCCTGGGAGTCCTGGCAGGGGGGTCCTTCACCATGAGGACTGACACAGGGGAGCCTATGGGTCGTGGAAGAAAGGTTATCCTACATCTGAAAGAAGACAAAACTGAGTACTTGGAGGAAAGGAGAATAAAGGAGATTGTGTGAAGAAGCATTTGCAGTTTATTGGCTACCCCATTACACTCTTTGTGGAAAAGGAGTGGGATAAAGAAGTGAGTGATGATGAGGCAGAAGAAAAGGAAGAGAAAGAAAAAGAAGAAAAGGAGTCAGATGATAAACCTGAAATAGAAGATGTTGGTTCTGATGAAGAAGAAGAAGAAAAGAAGGATGGTGACAAGAAGAAGAAAAAGAAGATTAAAGAAAAGTACATTGACCAAGAAGAACTCAACAAAACAAAGCCTATTTGGACCAGAAATCCGGATGACATTACTAACGCAGAATATGGAGAGTTCTACAAGAGCCTGACCAACGATTGGGAAGAGCACTTGGCAGTGAAGCATTTTTCAGTTGAAGGACAGTTGGAGTTCCGAGCTCTTCTTTTTGTCCCAAGACGTGCTCCTTTTGATCTGTTTGAAAACAGAAAGAAAAAGAACAATATTAAGTTGTATGTACGCAGAGTCTTCATCATGGATAACTGTGAGGAGTTAATTCCTGAGTATCTGAATTTCATTAGAGGTGTGGTGGATTCTGAGGATCTTCCTCTAAATATTTCCCATGAAATGTTGCAGCAAAGCAAAATTTTTAAAGTTATTAGAAAGAATTTGGTCAAAAAATGCTTAGAACTGCTCACTGAACTGGCAGAAGATAAAGAGAACTATAAGAAGTTTTATGAGCAGTTCTCAAAAAATATCAAGCTTGGAATTCATGAAGACTCTCAAAACCGGAAGAAGCTTTTAGAGCTCCTTTGATACTACACCTCTGCTTCTGGGGATGAGATGGTTTCTCTCATCTCAAGGACTATTGCACCAGAATGAAGGAAAACCAGAAACACATCTATTTTATCACAGGTGAGACCAAGGACCAAGTGGCTAACTCGGCCTTTGTGGAACGGCTCCGAAAGCATGGCTTAGAAGTGATCTATGCCGGGTGTGGTGGTGCACACCTTTAATCCTAGCACTTGGGAGGCAGAGGCAGGCAGATCTTTATGAGTTCAAGGCCATCCTGGTCTACAGAGTGAGTTCCAGGTCAGCTGGGGCTACAGGGAGACCCTGTCTCGAAAAGACCAAAAAAAAAAAGAAGTGATCTATATGATTGAGCCCATTGATGAGTACTGTGTCCAACAGCTGAAGGAATCTGAGGGCAAAACGTTAGTGTCAGTCATGAAAGAGGGCTTGGAACTTCCAGAAGATGAAGAGGAGAAAAAGAAACAAGAAAGAGAAAAAGACAAAGTTTGAAAACCTCTGCAAAATCATGAAAGACATCTTGGAAACAAAGGTTGAAAAGGTGGTCGTGTCAAACAGATTGGCAACATCCCCATGCTGTATTGTCACAAGTACATATGGGTGGACAGCAAATATGGTAAGAATCATGAAGGCTCAGGCCCTAAGACACAACTCTATAATGGGTTACATGGCAGCAAAGAAACACTTGGAAATAAACCCTGACCACTCCATTATTGAGACCCCAAGACAAAAAGCAGAGGCTGACAAGAACAAGTCTGTGAAGGATCTGGTCATCCTGCTCTATGAAACTGCACTCCTGTCTTCTGGCTTCTAGATCTTCTGGAAGATCCCTGGACACATGCTAACAGGATCTACAGGATGATCAAGCTTGGTCTAAGTATTGATGAGGATGACCCCACTGCCGAGGACACCAGTGCTGCTGTAAGTGAGGAGATGCCACCCCTTGAAGGAGATGACTACTCATCACACGTGGAAGAAGCAGACTGAACTTCACCGGAAGAACCACTTGACCATGTGTTCAATAGTAACCTTCATTCCTTCTGATAATATATTTTCCAGGACTTTCGTTTATTTTTGTTAACATTTAAAAAACATGTGGCGTGATAACTTAAGGGGAAGACAAGATTCCTTCTACTTCCACGTGATGCTGTGATACCTTGGGCAGTAAGTGAAGCTAGTGATGCTTTTTCTAGTTTCACCGTGGCTCATAGTAGAATGAATGTTTGTTGTAGGACATAATGTGACCTACTGTGCTCTGAAGTGTTTAGCTGTCAGGCTGGATTCTTTAGTAGACCAAAGTCGTTTGTCACTAAAGTGTTCTGAGCTATATCTTCATGTTTAAAAAGAAAGTTAGAATGGCTTGAGTTTCAACTTCTAGAATCTTAAGGTTTCCATCCCCTGTAGTTAATTCTGCATGTACTAGTCCTAGAAACTGTAAGCAGAAACAACTTGATTGGGAGGGTTCCCCTACATGGCTTGTTTTCCAAAGTATGAGAACAAAACTCATAAGCTTCCCTAGGTCTTGTAATTTACCAAGGCGTGTGAATGGAAATGTAGTACTCAAGTCACATTCTGCTTCAAAAGTTAAACACAGATGTGAAAAAAAAAAAAATATATATATGTTCATTTTAAGGAATGATCACTTCTGTTCTAGGATGCAATTTATTTCCACACATTACACATGTGAGGACATTAGCCAGGCCTAGGTAAAATACCTCTAAGCACTCAATGAAAATTGGTCATGGGGCTGGAGAGATGGCTCAGTGGTTGGGAGCACCAACTGTTCTTGCAGAGGACCCAGGTTCGATTCCCAGAACCCACATGGTGGCTAAGAACCATCTTTAACTCCAGTTCCAGGGGAATCTGACATCCTCTTCTGACCCCCGCAGCATTGCACAACACGGGTGCACCAACCTACATGCTGACAGTACACTTATATACGTTAAAAAAAAAAAAAAGAAGAAGAAAATTGGTCATTCAAAACCAGCTTCCAAGCTGGCAGTTTATGCTAGTGTATTTGAGATAACTGTCCCATCTCATTACATGGGAAATAAATATTAATTACCCCCTTATGGGGGACACTCTCATTCAAACAACCACGCTCATCATCTTCATATAAATCCTTACTAAAAATATCTTAACATTTTCCACCTTTTTATATCCTTTTTAATACCATGAGATGTAACATTCATAAACAGATTGACCCTTAATTGTGCAGATTTACTGAGCATGATGGTTTGAATGAGAGTGTCTCCCATAGGCTTTAAGTATTCAGACATTTTGTCCCTAGTTGGTGGCACTGTTCTGGGAGGTCTTATAAGGTGTGGCCATGCTGGAGGAAGTACATCATTGGGGGCAGGCTTAATGAGTTCAACAAGCCTTGCCAGGCTCCTGTCTCTCTCTCTTGACTTCCTGTGCTCATTACGAGATGTGAACTTCGCTTTCTGCTCCAGCCCCTGCCACCATGCCTCCTACAACAATGGACTCTAATTCCCTGGAACCATCAATCATAAGCTTAAATAAACTCTTCCTTTTATAAGTTCCCTTGGTCATGGTGGTTTTATCACAGTAACAGAAAAGTGACTAATACAATGGGAAAGTCTACGCAAGTGATAAAAGTCTGAGGAGGTTTGTTATGGCAGGTAAAAGATGAGACTATATGAACAAGCTTAATTTTCTAAGGTTCAGTCAACTAGTTTAAGACTCAAAATGTATATCTAGTCAAGGTTTGTTTAAGAGTGTTCAGTTTTTGTCCAACATTTATATGCATATCACATGGCACTTCAAGGTTTAGTAAAAGGATAAGATATACAGAATTGTTGTTAGTTTTCAGTCCACTCCTCGCTTGCACTGGACTCCCTGTTACAGGTTTGGGTTAAATGGACAAATAGTGGGTTACCTATGGCTACTGAAAATGTACTTTATGTTTCTTGCAAGAATTGTTTTTGATATTTCCTTTGACCTAACCAGATAATTTGGCTCAAAAAGCTGGATTCTATCTTCCTGAACCAGCTGCATGCAGTCCAGAAGAAGACAGTTTGGATGGGCTTGGTAATACTTATCAGTTTATTTCCTGTCTTCTGGTATGTGTTACAACTCCTATCTCTCTGGGACAACTATAAATCAAGATAGGAGTTCTGGGAAAGAAAGAGACTGCTCCTGTTTGTACTAATTGTAGTGAACACTTTACATTTAAAATAAGCCTGAAATTGTTTAATTCTATCTTGTGGGCTATGCCTGCTTAACCTATGGTGTTAAGTCCCTCCTCCAGTCAGTATTATGCAAGGCTACTTGAATTTTTGTCCAAACCTTACCTAAAATATTATACAGAAATGAAAAGTATTAGACTGGTGTAACTTAACCTTTCTGGGTGGATAACAACCATACTTAAATGCCCATACCAATTCAGCCAAGGGACTTAAGGAACAACTTTGTTTCTTGCTCTCTGAGGTCAACTATGTCCCAGGGCACTATGTCTGGGGGCATCTCTTGAAATGTCCTGCAAATGTGAGTCACCAGTCCTCCAGGCCAGGGAGGTCTTGGAGATCCACTAACAGGACTCTAGCCAGTATCCAGTCTGTAAAGAGGAAAGTCTCTTCATGCTTCAAAAGGGAATCCTGGTCCTGCACAACCTGACTTTGTCCTCCAGTGGATGGAACTGGTAAAAGTCAAAAGGAGCCAGAGGCCTCTCCCCACAAAATCCAAGTGGCCCCTGAGGACCAGATCCTCAACTGACCTTGAGAAAACAAAAGTTGGTTAATCTGGGCTAACTGTATGGACTTAAACACCCAAAAGGAAAGTATAACCAAAAGGTAAGTAATGATTATATTTCCCTTAAAGACTGAGAGACTGTAATTCCAAACACTAGATTTTTTTCTTTTTTTTGGTCTTTTCAAGACAGGGTCTCCCTGTAGCTGAGCTGTCCTGGAACTCACTCTGTAGACCAGGCTGGCCTTGAATTCACAAAGATCCACCTGCCTCTGCCTCCCAAGTGCTAGGATTAAAGGCATGTGCTACCACGCCCAGCCCAAACACTAGATTTTTTAAATTTTTATTTATTTTTTTATGTGTATGAATGTACTGTCTGCATGTAGGTTTGTGTGCCCATGTCGTGCAATGCCTCGGAGGTCAGAAGAGGGTGTCAGATTCCCCTGGAACTGGAGTAAAGATGGTTCTCAGCCACCATGTGGCTGCTGGGGATCGAACCCGGGTCCTCTGCAAGAGCAGTCGGTGCTCTTAACCTCTAGGCCATCTCTCCAGCCCCCAAACACTAGATTTTAAGTCATTTAAAGTCATATGAGATCTGTTGTTACCAAATAATAAAGTTTCCTCTTTCTATTTAAGCAACTACCTAAGGGAAAACTCACACCATGACTATCGAAATTTCCTGGAAAGCAGATCCTGAGTCCAGACACTATGGACAAATGAGCAAAAGGAGAAGCCCAATAATGGATGCTTTGGAACCCCTCATTGAGAAATTCTAATGGACTTTTAAGTTGGACATTTAATTCACCCTGTTCCTCTCCAGGTTTGCTGCCTAGAAAATGTACCTAGCTACTCTCACCTTCACAGGCACCAGTCAAGGATTCTGTTCTCTCTGTAACTATACTTTGGGGGGTCTTTTAGATAGATCCAATGAGCAGGGGTACCCCAGTCACCACCCCGTTTACCCTTTTTCAGCATGGAAGAGGTCAGAGCGGTTGGCGCCCCAATTCCCTCTTGGCAATTGGGGTAACCTCCTCAGAAGGTAATGTGATAAAAGTAGGAGTTAAAAATTGGCTAGGCAGATTAGGGTCAAAATCCACCCCTCCCCCTCAAAGAGCCAGTTTCTTTCTCAGCTGAGAGCCAAAGACACCCTGGATCTGCCAGTAAACTTATCCCTCTGGTTGCTCTGACTTGTGGCCCATGCGTCCTTAACTCACTTGTCAAATTTATTAACCAGTAGGTAAATGCCATTAAAATCATGGTACTCAGGACCAGGTATAGCCCCATATATGCCCCCCCTGAAGAAGAAGATGACGGAGTCTAACATTAGCCTCCCAGTATACAACTCAAGTGGGAATGTAAGAGAGGTATAGCCACCATTTTAAGCAGTCACTGGAACCTGCCCAATTCAGGGGAAAAGGTCAGTTGCTCAAGGTTTATTGGCAACTGACCTTTTCCAGATGAGGTCAGTTGCTCAAGGCCTCAAGAACAGCTAACTTAAACTTGTTAAAGATAACTGTTGGTATGTGAGGGCAGGTGGACTGACCCAACATTTCCTTGCTCCAGTCGCAGGATTGTGTCTAAAGATAACTGTTGGTATGTGGGGTGCTGGTGGGCTGACCTAACCATGAGTTGTAACCTGCTATTATCCAATAAGGCTAAAAGTTACCCAAACCCCACTAAAATTCCCCCAGACCCTATACAAAAGGCCTGCGAGCCAAGTTATCCCAATTACTCGGATCCTTTTCCCTCCCACCCCAGCATGCTGGTTTACTTTTTCCTGAACTAAAGTCTTGGTTTTCCATCCTTCAGTGTGTCTGGTGTGGATTCTCGGACCCTAACAATGGTAAGAAATGAAGGACAAAGAAAGAAAGATGGGAGTCCTTTGCCAGGAAGCTGGGCTGTGCAGCAAAGGCCAACCATAGCAAACAACCCCTCGGGTGTGGAATTTCGCTGTCAAGCCAAAATAGAAAGCCACTAGGACCCCAGCCCACACCATGCAGCAGACTTCACCTGGCATGAACTGTCCATCCCAAACCTGCCTCTTCTCTAGAGCTCCAGCCACATCCTCAGAACAAAAGTCACGCTGTTGGTGCTCTTGAAGTCCCCTTCCTGATGCCCAGCCCAAGCACATCTGCAAGTATAATCTGCTCAGCCTTGCATAGCTACCCTCTAAAGGGACAGAGCTTGTCCTGTGACTGTCACTATGCCACGAGCCATAGTTATTACACTCTACCTTGCTTCTGATGCTTCCAAAAGCCTCAGGACACAGTACTTAACACACTCTGTGAACAGAGTAACTAGGCCATGCAATGAGCTTTCACAGATCCTTAACCTGTTAGTATATAGAAAGCGGCCATTCTTAACAAAAATGTACCCCCCAAAATCAACCCCTGGCTTCCTTCCAAGCCCCCATGGAAAGGCAGAGTCTCCTCTCTCCAGCATGATGAGACCATGGTAACAAACAAAATTAGGGAAAGAAGAAATGGGATCCCTTCATTTTATTTTGTCATTTTAAGACAGGGTCTCCCTATAGCCCCAGCCTGCCTGGAACTCACCATGTAGATCAGGCTGGCCTCTACCTCACAGTGCCTGTCTCTGCCTGCCACATGCTGGGATTAAAGGTGCCACCATGCCTACCAAGACACTGTGTTCTTTAAAGGACAGAGTCCTGCTCAGATTTCCCCTTAAGAGTTAAATATAGGAAAGGCCAC
>VZQC01007220.1:49858-115753 GCA_009823505.1 Rhizomys pruinosus
AAAAAAAAAAAAAAAAAAAAAAAAAAAGTTTTTGTCTTTTGAGATTTTTAATGCAACCTGGATTGGATTTTGCTTATGATGTGGAGCTTATCACTGTTATCTTTTCTCACTTGGGTGAGCACCATTCTTTCCATTTATGCATATGGGTGTATTGCCTGCATGTAAGTGCATTCATGTTGAGTAATGCCCATGGATGTCAGAAGAGTACACTAGATCCCCTAGAAATGGAGTTAGAGACAGGGGTTAGCTGCCATATGGGTACTGAGAACGAAGCCTGGGTCTGCTGCAAGAGTAGCCAGTGCCCCTAACTGCTGAGCCCTCTCTTCAGCCCCTCCCTACTGAACTTTTATGCCTTCTCTATCTTAGCCAATTTTCATATATTTGTGGGTGTCTTTTGCATGCTTTCTAGACTAAACTGCCCATCCATTGCCTATGCCACCAGGATGGAATGGGTGAAATAATCCCAACCACTGCTTCTTCAAAACTCATTATTCTTAGCTCTTTGCTTTTCTACAGAAATGTAGAGTGGGGCTTCCTGTCTGCCTTCTATATACTTTCTCATCTTTTTGTTACTTTTCAACTTTTGCTTTCTCTTATACATAGCTTACAAAGAGGCTTGTCACAATCTGAAAATTTTTCTTTTCAGAAGCTACTTTGGTCTGTCAACATTGCTGTTGTTATTGATGCACCTGAGCTATTTACTTCTTCCCTCCTGCTTGTTCTAGATTTCTATTTTTTCCATTTTTCTATTTTATTTTCATTGATGATTTATTTTCATTGATGTTTCATTTCCTGTTTTTTGTTTGTTTGTTTTGTTTTGTTTTAAGACAGGATCTCCCTGTAGTACAAGATGGCTTGGAACTTGCTATGTAGACCAGGCTGGCCTCCATCTCAGAGAACCTGCCTGCCTCTGCCTCTAAATACCTGCACCACCAACATTACTTGGTTTAGTTCCTTCATTTTAAATTTAGTTGTTTTTCCCACCCTAAGTGGATTCAAATGTATATGATTTAAATCGATGCTTCTCAAATATTAGTCACCAAAGTCACCTAGAGGACTCATTAAAAATGTAAATTGTTGGTTGTACGAGTTTTTCTGTGAGAAATGGAAACAAATGTCTGTTCACCCCAAATAAAATAAATGATTTTCTCCTTAAAAATATGAAGACTTGGGGCTGGAGAGATAGCTTAGCAGTTAAGAGCGCCCATTGCTCTTGCAGAGGACCCGGGTTCGATCCCCAGCACCCACATGGAGTCTGAGAACCATATAACTCCAATTCCAGAACTCCAATTCCAGGGGAATCTGACACCCTCTTCTGACCTCCGTGGCATTGCACAACATGGATGCACAGACCTGCATGCAGACAGTACATTCATATGCATTAATAAATGTTTAAAAAAATCATTAAAAAAATTTAAAAAAAATATGAAGACTTGCAGGGCATGGTAGTGCATGCTTTTAATCCCAGCACTTGGGAGGCAGAAGCAGGTGATCTCTATGAGTTCGAGCCCATCCTGGTCTACATAGTGAGTTCCAGGAAAGCTGGGGCTACAGGGAGACCCCATCTCAAAAATTCAGGAAAAAAAATGAAGACTTTAGACTATTTTTCAAAGATTTATTTTTATTGTGTTTAATTATCTGTGTGAGGATATATACACGTGTGTACACATATGTACACCTGCCCATGGAGGCCAAAGGCATGAGAGCCCCAGAGATAGAGTTGCAGTTGGTTGTGAGCCACCCAACCTGAGTGCCAGGTCAAACCAGAAAAACACTCCAGCAGAGACATGAGGAATTGGGTAAGAAGCTCCAGCCCCACCCGAGGAGATTGTTGCAACAGATGGCTGCTGGAAGGGGCAAAGAAAGTCTCTTCCAAGCATGGGATTCTTGGTATGTTAACCATGCTCCAGTGGATGGACCCACACTGAAGAATATGTGAGAACACAGATGAGACTCTCTAGGTTTATTATATATAGAATAGAGGACATTATGTTGGCCAGGAGGCAATGAGGGGAGGTGTGGATGGGGAGGGATTTACCCCCATCAGACTTGTGACTATGTGAAAATCACAAAACTGGAGAGATGGCTCAGCAGTTAAGAGCACTGGCTGCTCTTGCACAGGACCTGATTCCCAGTACCCACATGATGGTTAACAACTGTTGTTAACTCCAGCTTTAGGAGAATACAATGCCCTCTTCTGGCCTCTGTAGGCACTGCACAACACAGGTTCACTTACACACATACAGGCAATAGAATCATACACATAAAAATAATTCTTGGGCTGGAGAGATGGCTCAGTGGTTAAGAGCACTGACTGCTCTTGCAGAAGACCCAGGTTCGATTTCCAGCATCCACATGGCAGCTAAGAACTGTCTTTAAGCCAGGCATGGTGGTACACGCTTTTAATCCCAGCACTTGAGAGGCAGAGGCAAAGGTGGTGGATCTCTGTGAGTTCAGGGCCAGCCTGGTCTACAGGGCTAATTCCAGGCCAGCTGGGGCTACAGGGAGACCCTGTCTCAAAAAAAACAACCATGGGCTGGAGAGATGGCCTAGCAGTTAAGAGCGCCAACTGCTCTTACAGAGGAACCGGGTTTGATCCCCAGCACCCACATGACGGCTGAGAACCGTCTTTAACTCCAGGGGAATTCAATACCCTCTTCTGACCTCTGAGGCATTGTACAACACAGGTGCACAAACCTACATGCAGACAGTACATTCATACACATAAAAAAAAATTATTGAAATGTTTTAAAAGAAAATGGCAAAAATTCAATAAAAATAATAATTTAAAACATAAAAAAAGAAGTGGGGCACAATGGCATATGCCTTTTCTTTTTTTTTTTTTTTTATAGACATAGATTCTCATTTTTTTTCATATTTATTGTATGTGCTATGATAGTAACGGTCCTGCATGCAAGTCTGTGCAGAGCGCAACCCCGTGTCAGTGCAACGCCGCGGAGGTCAGAAAAAGGGTCTCCGGTTCCCCTGGAACTGGAGTTCTACTGGAATTGGACTTCAGAGGTTCTCAGCCGCCAATGTGGGTGCGGGATCGAACCCGGGTCCTCTGTAAGAGCGGTCGGCGCTCTTAACGCTAGGATGAGCCCGATCCATCTTTCCAGCCCGGCATATGCCTTTTCAAAAAGACAAAACAAAAACGAAAGAAGGAAGAAAAAGAAAGAAAAATTTAAAGCCATTGTTAACACAAATAATTATAATGGAAATCAGCAGTAAATGTAACACTAATGGGAAATTAATGAATCTATAAGTCACACATGAATTTTTATTGAAGCTGCATATATATTTTAAAAGCAAATCCACTGAATGGCTGCTCTGAATGATTGCCTACAAAGGGCAATCTCAAATAATCTACACACTAACCAGGGTATTTTTCCAACTCAATTTTATAAAAATAAAAACCATTACAATGTGACCAAAACATGTTTATTGTCAACTTGACTGTCTATTAAAATCTTCTAGGAGACACGTCTGGGCCGTCTGTGAGGACAACTGAGAGTCTTAAGTGAGGAGGGACGACACACAGCGAGACAGCGAAGGAGAGGAGGCGCACACACAGTGCGCAGAGCGAGAGAGTGAACATCTGGAATATCGGACAGCGTGTCACTCCCTCCTATTACAGTCTATCTGCGGCTGTGAGTCTATAATCTCTATGAGCGCCTGAGTAGAATTTGCGCGAGAGCGCGAGGCCCGCGCGCAGCTACGAGAGGAGTCCAGTATCTATATGGCTGCTGGGGCTACAGGGAGACCCTGTCTCGAAAAGACCAAAAAAGAAAAGAAAGGGCAGGAAATCAGATGAAGTCACATTTGCCCACCCTGCTTCCTGAAACAGTTAATTTGATGTCCGAGCCTGCCTCCCCAAGGCACAGCTGGAGTCCGCCTGTCGAACCCATAAAGTGACCATCCACAAGATGGATGGAGCTGAAACTATGAAGACCAGAGTACAACCCATTCCCTCTGCTGCTTTTTCACAGGATTTCTCAAAGCAATGAGATTGCAGCTAAATGCAGCACTATTTTTGTGTTTACATTGAGGTTTGTGAAGATTTTCACGTTTGCCAAGGCCTTTGATTGGGATTCTGCTTGGTTAGTGTTTGAGGAGCTAAGGATGAAACCTGGAGCCTCCAAGAGCTGTTTGCTTCTTGCAGTTGTGAGGTTCCTTCTGGAATTATCTTAATTCATATTAAGTATATCCTTGAAGTTCCTTCACCAAGACTCCTTGGTAGCGAGATGTGCAATCTCTGTTTCATTATTATATGTTTTATTTGGTTTTCTGTGTTCCATCGGCTGTTTTTATTTGGTTGTGCTTGTTTGGATATGAACGAGTGTATTTTTTTTTCTGAATATGGTAGCATGTGCCCTTAATCTCAGCATTCGGCGGGGCGAGACAAGCAAACTTCTCGTGAACTGGAGGCCAGCCGGTCCTACATATAGCAAGTTGCAGGCCACATAGTGACACAGGGAGACCAGATCTCAAAAATCAAAGTGCAATTTTTTTTCTTTATTTGAGTGTTGTTGGTCAAACCCAGGGCCTTCTGCATGCCAGAAACACCTTACCACTGAGCTACACTGCCCCAGGGAGTGTGTTGACCACTCACTTCGGGCTTCCACTGTTACATCTGAGAACTCTGCTGTTGATCTTACTGCCGGGACTTCACATGTGTCCTGCATGCCATGGCAATACCTTACCAACTGAGCTACACTCCCAGAGTGTTTGACCACTCATTTCAGCTTCCTTGTTACATCTAGAACTCTGCTGTTGACCACGATCATTTCTGGCTTCCATGCTACATCTGAGGAACATCTGCTGTTACCACCATTTCTGGCTTCCATTGCTACAATCTGAGAACTCTGCTGTGAAACCACTCATTTCGGCTTCCATTGTACATCTGAGAACTCTGCTGTTGACCACTCATTTCGGCTTCCATCTGTTACATCTGAGAACTCTGCTGTTGACCACTCATTTCGGCTTCCACTGTACTCTGAGAACTTCTGCTGTTGACCACGATCATTTCGGCTTCCACTGTTACATCTAGAACTATGCTGTTGACCACTCATTTCCGGCCTTCCACTGTTGAAATCTGAGAACTCTGCTAAGTTGACCACGTCATTTCTGGCCTTCCATTGCTACAGCTGAGAACCTGCTGTTGACCACTCAATTCGTGGCTTCCATTGCTACATCGGCGAATCGTGCTGTTGACCACTAGGCCAGTTTCGGGCTTCCATTGCTACAGTCTGGAGTCTGCTGACCCCGTCTCTGACATCTGAACTCTGCTCGACCACTCATTTCTGGCTTCCATTGCTACATCTAGAACTCTGTCTGTTGACCACTCATTTCTGGCTTCCAATTGCACATCTCGAACTCTGCTGTTGACACCTCATTTCGGGGCTTCCATTGCTAATCTGAGAACTATGCTGTCCGACCACTCATTTCCGCTTCCATTGCTAACAGGTCTGAGAACTCTGCTGGTTGACCACTCAGTTCGAGCTTCCACTGTGGACATCTGAGAACTCTGCTGTGACCCTCATTTCCGGCTTCCACTGGGTACATGCCTGAGAACTCTGCTGTTGACCTCTCATTTATGCTATCCACTGTTACATCGGAGAACTCTGCTGTGACCACTCAATTTCTGTGCTTCCACGATTGACATCTGAGAACTCTGCGTTGACCATGCATTTCCGCTTCCGCCGTACTGTGACATCTGAGAACTCTGCTGTTGACCCTCATTTCCGGCTTCCACTGTTACATCTGAGAACTCTGCTGTTGACCACTCATTTCGGCTTCCACTGTTACATCTGAGAACTCTGCTGTGACCACTCATTTCTGGCTTCCACTGTGACATCTGAGAACTCTGCTGTTGACCACTCATTTCCGGCTTCCATCTGTTACATCTGAGAACTCTGCTGTTGACCCTCATTTCTGGCTTCCATTGCTACATCTGAGAACTCTGCTGTTCACCTCACGTCACTACATCTGAACTTTTTGACCTCTTCTGGCTTCCACTGTGCACATCTGCGAACTCTGCTGTCTGACCACTCATTTCTGGCTTCCACTGTTACATCTGAGAACTCTGCTGTCGACCACTCATTTCTGGCTTCCATTGCTCTTGCGAATCTGGTACCTCATTCTGTCATTGCAACTGCTCTGCTGTTGACCTCACTGCTCATTGCTATGACTCTCTGGCCATGGGCTCCATGCTATCTCGAACTGCTGTTCTCATTCGCTCACAATCGGCTCTGGTTACATATTTGGCTTCCCTGTGACCTGAGAACTCGTGTGACATCCCTTCCATTTACACTGGACGTGCCATTTTGGCTTCCTTTGCTACAAAGCTGAGAACCTGCTGTTGATCATATACTGCCGGGTGACTTCACCATGTGTCTTTTCCCTGTAGCTTCTGGTACTTTGGGGGTGTTTTCTTCCTTTTACTGCCTTAAGTTTTTTTTGAGGGTGAGGTGTTTCTATCTTGTTGTAAAAGATTTATTTTATTCTATTTATTAATCCTTGCACTCAGGAGGCAGAGGCAGTGGAACTTTGTGAGTTTCCAAGGCTCAGCCTGGTCTACAGAGTGAGTTCCGGGCAGCTAGGCTAGGGAGACCCTGTTCTCGAAAAGACCAAAAAAAAAAAAAAAAAAAAGATTTTTTATTTTTTTTTTTTTTTGGAACATCTGTGCTGTTTATGCACTGCATTGTCATAATGTACCCATGAAGATCAACAGTACATCACTACACTGTATACAGGACAGCTTTAGCAAGGTTGGTGATAGGAAATGAACCTGGGTCCCTCTGGAAGAGCAGCAAGTGCTCTTAACGCAACTGAGCCAGCTCTCCCACCCGGTCGCTGGTAATTTTTTTCCATATTTCTATTTTTGGTGGGGGTTTGTTTTGTTTGATTTAATAGCTCAATAGTCTCAGCACACTATAACATGAAAGGTTTGTTTACTTATTTAGCTTCAGATTCACATTACTCCTGAATGTAAGACTATGTCATAACCTTGAGCAGATTCTGAAATATTCAACAAGATTTATCTTGTTGAAAATCACCTTTTTCCGCAGTTCCATCTCAAAAATTTGGAATAGATTGATAATATATAGCTTTGACAATATATTAGTCAATTACTACTTTTACTTCTCAGATGTTCTCTGTAATACTCTTGTAATGCCTAAAGCTATCCTATTCTATGAAGTTAGGACAACAGTTATCCTTGTGGGTATGATGACAGGCAATGCAAGGTTAGGGTTTGGTGTTTGAGTGCCTAGTAGAATGTACTCAGGTTTAAAAACCCATCAAAAATAGAATACACATAATTTTTAGACTTCTTGGTATATAAATAACTATTTAATATAGTACCAATCCCCCACCCCCCCCCCCCCCCCCCCCCCCCCCCCAAAAAAGGGAGAAGGACCCCCCCCCCTGGTTCCTTTATTATTGCAGTTTTAAATTTTTTCTCTGGAAAATAAGTGACCAAATTTCTTAGTAGTCCAAGAAATGCATCAGAACAATGATTGTTTTAAATTTTAATGAGACAGAGACTGAAGAAATGGACAGTGCTAGAGGAACGTTGCTACAATCCTGCGAGAAGACCAAGGTTCAGTTCCAGCATCTATCTGTGTGGCCACAACCACCTGCAAATGGCAGCTACCAGATGCTGGCACTCCTCTCCATTGACCCCACGGGGGGCCTCTGCAGACTGTGTGGCATCCAGACGCAAGCGCCTCTGCAGACACATGGCATACAGGACAGCAAGCACCTCTGGGCAGACACATTGTGCACATGTACAGCGAAATAACCCATGCACTTATGCACATAAATAAAAATGAGCCGTTAAAGAATAAATGAGGAATGCGCCAGAGCTTAAATCGGGGGATTTCCCAGGACACCTGAAGCACAAAGTTAACCAGGACATGGGCTAAAGTGAGGCATATATCACAGCAACCACATCACACACACACACACACACCAAACACATTTCGCCACTGGAATGCTGAGGGATAGTCCAAGTGGATTTTTTGGAGAACCTGCAGAACAAGAAGAAGAAGAGGGAAGTGTAAGACGACTTCCCATATATAGAATCAAAATTGAAGGGCTGGTAGAGAATAAGCTAGCAGTTAAGAGCACCGCATACACTTTGGAGAGGACGCTGGGTTTCGATCCCGCAGCACACACATGGGTGCATAAGAACCGTCTGTAACTCCAATTCCAGAGAACTCGCATTCCAGGGGAACATCCAACACCCTCTTGCTGAACTCCATGGCATGTGCACAACAAACGGTGCACAACCTACATGCGAACAGTACTTCTAACACATACAAAATAAATTAAAAAATTTTTAAAAAATTGAAAAGCCTGAAACCTAGACAAGTCAACACTTCTATAAACAAGGAGAAAAAAAGGGGGCATCTGAAGGAGACAAGCAAGCAAAGCAAGCCTTCAACAAACAGCTTGACACGAGAGCATTTGGATTCACATCACAAATAAGGAAGAAACCCATATACGCCAAGGGTCATGCAATAAGGGACAACATTGGAAAGGTAGGATAATTCACCAGTACCAAACTCTACAGGATGCATGGATCCCTCTGGGGGTGGCCCAGGACACAGATCTTGTAGGAACATTTGCAGACATAATCTAAAGAATCAAATATAGAAAAACAAAGTCAGAGGAACTAAGAATATGTATAAGGTAAATATGTTTGGCTTTTGGGGGGGTCTTTCTGAGTCCGGGTTTCCCCTGTAGCCGCCAGCTGTCCATGGAACTTACCTATGTAGACAGGCTGGCTATTGAACTCATAGAGATCCAACCTGCCATCTGGCTCCAAGGTGCGCAGGATTAAAGTGTGTGTGTCACCAACGCCCGGGCATTAAGAACTATTGGCTTTTTATCAACAAATGCCCTTATTTTTTAAAATATAGTTTTATTTTTATGTAAACTTTTTTGTATGGTAGCCTGACACGAGTTGTGCTGTGGTCCTCCACGACCACACCTTAAAAATAGGCACCGACGATCCTGAGGTCCACACAAGCCGTTTCCCTCCGCCGTTGCCTTTGGCATTGGGAAACGGCGAATGACTACTAGTCCCCTAATCTCCCGCCTTTAACAATGCAATGATAGCATGCATCGGACAGTGACCTATCCAGAGCATAACGAACCCTCCAGACTGCTATAATAAGCAGTGCCTCTTCCCCATATTCGGGTCCTTCTCACAAAAGAGAGCTGTGCACAATAAATACTGCTGCAGAAGAATCCTTTGTTCCGTGTTAATTAGTTCTTGGCCGCGAGAGCTGCTGCGCGTGGACACTTTTTTCAATAACATCATACACCATTTCTCGATCTCAATTTAGACTCACTTTCCCTTTTCCATTCCCCCACCCCACCAGATTCAAATGCTTCTGCATACATGTCTTGCATTTTTCTTAATTCTTTCGATTTTTTTTTTTTTTAAAAGCAGAGATGAATTTATATTGTTTTTGGGGAAGAACTTCAACTGTTTCAGTTGGAGTAGAGGAGGATGTTGGAGACGCAAAAAAGTGCTCTTTGGAATATCTGTGGTGAATGGCGTAACTGCTAAACAGGGATGGGGTTTTATTTACATTTGAGTGTTGTAGCCACGGCGCACACACTCAATAATAATACTTTTTTTTGACACAGGGTCTCCCTATACCCCAGCTGGCCTGTAGAAACAGTGCTCGCTAGCTGTAGAACAGCTGAGCCTTGAACTCAGAGATCCGCCTGCCTCTGCCTCCAAGACACTGGATATAAAGCATGCACCACATGTCGCTGCTTTAAAAGATGGTTCTTAAGCCTTGCCATTGTGGGTGTTGGGTGACTCGAGGTCCACTTTTGGGTCCTCTGCAAGAGCAGTTGGCGCATCTTAACCAATTGGACCATCCTCCAGCCCCCTATATATTTTCTAATTTTTTAAATAAATTATAAACATTTAGCGCTTATTTGCAATAGAAGAGGTGTTTTGTTCGTGTTTTATAGCACTTAACCAGGTGCTATAACAGGAAGCATCTGTACCCACCGCTCTTAATACGTCCTGTTTAGTTTTGTTCTGGGAGTCTCTTGTTGCATTTGCAAATTCAACCAAGTGCTGCAAGATGTGTTAATTACAGAATGGGAAGAGGTCCATTTAGTGCCACTAAACTCCCTCAACACAAGCATCTACTTACGTGTCACTCTAGGATCCCACTGCAGCCTTGACTCAAACCATCTCCCACCCGTTACAGCTCCTGCTTCAGACCATTGCTTGCAATCAGCACCGACTGCACTCCATTCTGTTCTCAGTTTGGTGCCTACTGCTGCCGTGGCCAAGGGCTACCATAGAGTTGTTTTAAAGACAGGTCCCACTCAGTAGCCCAGGCTGCCTGGAGCTCAAGATACAACCCTGGGCGTGGCTTTAAACTCCCGCACTTCTCCTCCCCCAGCTGGCTAGGATTATAAACTGTGAGGTCACCACAGCCTAGTGACCAGAGAAGAATTGAGGTGTTGAGGAGACTGCTGGAGTTTCTCTGAGAAATAGGCCCACCCACAGAAAGACACAAGCCCTGGGAGCAGGCAGGGCTTCACTCATGTCCAAGGTTGCTCCGGGAGACTCACTGGCTTGGTAGACACTCTGCTCAAGACACGTTGGAAATATTAGATAGCAACTGAGACTTCTGGTAAGACAGCAGACTCCAAGCAGCCTCCATGTTAACCCAAGAAACCAAGAGGTGTCAAGATAAGCAAAAATGAGCTCCAGTCCAAAGAAAGAGCTTCGGAAACTCACAAAGATTTCCAAAATGGCTGAAAAGTACAGAGAAGCAAAATTCGGGAAGCAGTGAAAAGCAGCCAAAAGTAACTCCCTGGTGGAGGAAGCTGGCACCCCGCCTGGAAGCCAAGACTGCAGCTCTCCCAAGCCTCAAATCCACTTTCAGACCCTGACAAGAAAGCGAACGTCCTCTGGAGAGACACTCAGCAGTGGAGAGGGCTTCCCCTAGCTGGCTGGGGCCAGGACTTGCTTTTATTTTAAAGCTTTATTTATTTTACTTACTATGTTTTGTGTGTTTGCTCCTGCATTAGTTTCTGTGGCACCACACATGGGCAGGAGCCTGCAGGGGCCTGAAGGAAGCATTGGATCCCCTGAACTAGAATTTCAGTTGCTTGTGAGGCACAGATGCAGATGCAAGAGCAGTAAACGTTCTTAACTGTGAGTCATTCCCCAGCCTTGCCAGGCCACCTTCTTGAGAGGGAATCTATTGTTTCCAAACTGAGCTACCCTGAGGGACCTGAGAGAGCCCAGGGGACTATATTCAACCTGCACTGTTCCAGGACAGCCTGAAGGAGTTGTGCGAGTAGAAAGGCCTGGAGCTAACTGACAGAGAAAAGGTTGCAGGAGACTTGGCTCAGGCAGAGAAGAATATAGGGGAAGGTGGCCACACCCACATGTCTGGGAGCCGACCTCAGCTGAGAATAACCGTAGTTTGACAGCTCAGGCTGAGCTCAGTGAACGGATCAACTTTGGAGCCCCCTAGCTGCCAGGTCACCGCTGAAGAGCCTGAGAACTTTGAAGGCTCTTGAATCCACAGCCACATCCCTTTAGCAGGGTGATTAACACGGTTTTTTTGTTTGCTTAATTTTTTTAAAATTTAAATTTATTTTTTTATGTGTATGAATGTTACTGTCTGCATGTAGGTTGTGCACCCATGTCGTGGGCAATGCTGCGGAGGTCAACTGGGGGTGTCGGATTCCCGTGGATTCTGGAGTTAAGACAGTTCTCATCCGGCCTATATGGATCTGGGGATCAAACCTGGTCCCTTGCAAGAGCAGTCAGCGCTCCTTAACCGCTAGGCGACCATCTCTCCAGCCCCAACACGGGTTTTGAAAGCACACAGATAGGCCCACCTGCACAGATCTCAGGGCTGCGCCTGCTTCCCACGCCCCCAGTGCACTTGGGAGACACCCCCCGGCTAGACCATTAGCCACTCAGGGGGTAAAAACTGGTGTGTTTCAGGAAGTCGTTATAAAATAAGAACCACTAAATTTTAGTGTCCAAACAAGGAGAGAGTCAAAGATAGTGCGACTAGATCTAGGGAAATTCACTTCCCTCTTCTAACCTTTTCCCATCTATTCACCACCAAACATCACAACAAGCTCTTGCTGTGTGGCAGGGCCCATGCAAAAGAGCTGGAAATCAGGCATGGTGGCACAACCTATAATCCCAGCCTGGGTGCATAACCCTGTGTCCATAAAAGGNAATGTGACCAAAAACATGTTTATTGTCAACTTGACTGTCTATTAAAATCTTCTAGGAGACACGTCTGGGCCGTCTGTGAGGACAACTGAGAGTCTTAAGTGAGGAGGGACGACACACCCAAAATGTGGGCTAAGCACCCAGACTGAATAAAAAGGAAAAGGGGCCTGGTGTGGTGCATGCACCTTTAATTCTAGCACTTGGGAGGCAGAGGCAGGCGGATCTTTGTGAGTTCAAGGCCAGCCTGGTCTACAGAGTGAGTTCCAGGACAGCTGGGGCTACAGGGAGACCCTGTCTCGAAAAGACCAAAAAAGAAAAGGGAAAGGGGCAGGGAAGTCAGATGAGCACCATTGCCCACCCTGCTTCCTGACAGGTGATGGATGTCCAGCTGCCTCACTCCAAGGCCACAGCTGGAGCCGCCTTCACTACCACACCATCCACAAGATGGATGGAGCTGAAACTATGAGCCAGAGTACACCCTTCCCTCTGCTGCTTTTCACAGGTATTTTCTCAAAGCAATGAGATCTGCAGCTAATGCACTATTTTTGTGTTTACATTGAGGTTTGTGAAGATTTTCACGTTTGCCAAGGCCTTTGATTGGGATTCTGCTTGGTTGGTGTTTGAGGAGCTAAGGATGAAACCTGGAGCCTCCAAGAGCTGTTTGCTTCTTGCAGTTGTGAGGTTCCTTCTGGAATTATCTTAATTCATATTAAGTATATCCTTGAAGTTCCTTCACCAAGGACTCTTGGTAGCAGATGTTCAATCTTTTTCATTATTATATGTTTTATTTGGTTTTCTGTTTCTCAGGACTGTGTTTTATTTTTTGTTGCTTGTTTGGATATGAAAGTGTATTTTTTTTTCTGAATATGGTAGCATGTGCCCTTAATCTCAGCATTCGGGGGGCAGAGACAAGCAAACTTCTGTGAAACTGAGGCCAGCCTGGTCTACATAGCAAGTTGCAGGCCACATATGACTACAGGGAGACCAGATCTCAAAAATAAAGTGCATTTTTTTTCTTTATTATGGTGTTGTGGCTCAAACCCAGGGCCTTCTGCATGCCAGGAAACTACCTTACCACTGAGCTACACTGCCCCAGGGAGTGTGTTGACCACTCACTTCGGGCTTCCACTGTTACATCTGAGAACTCTGCTGTTGATCTTACTGCTGGGACTTCACATGTGTCTGCATGCCAGGCAACTACCTTACCACTGAGCTACACTGCCCCAGGGAGTGTGTTGACCACTCATTTCAGGCTTCCATTGTTACATCTGAGAACTCTGCTGTTGACCACTCATTTCTGGCTTCCATTGCTACATCTGAGAACTCTGCTGTTGACCACTCATTTCTGGCTTCCACTGTGACATCTGAGAACTCTGCTGTTGACCACTCATTTCCGGCTTCCACTGTTACATCTGAGAACTCTGCTGTTGACCACTCATTTCTGGCTTCCATTGCTACATCTGAGAACTCTGCTGTTGATCTTACTGCCGGGACTTCACATGTGTCTTTTCCCTGTAGCTTCTGGTACTTTGGGGGGTGTTTTCTTTTTACTGCCTTAAGTTTTTTTTGAGGAGTGGGTGTTTTCTTTTTAAAGATTTATTTATTCTATTTATTAATCCTTGCACTCAGGAGGCAGGGCAGGTGGATCTTTGTGAGTTCAAGGCCAGCCTGGTCTACAGAGTGAGTTCCGGGGGCTACAGGGAGACCGTGTCTCGAAAAGACCAAAAAAAAAAAAAAAAGATTTATTTATTCTTATGAACATTCTGCTTGCATGTATGTAAGTGCACCTGTGTCATTCAATACCCATGGAAGTCAGAAGGTAGCATCACATACCCTATAAATGGAGTTATACAAGGTTGTTAGGAAATGAACCTGGGTCCTCTGGAAGAGCAGGCAGTGCTCTTAACCACTGAGCCAGCTCTCCACCCTGTGCTGCTGGTAATTTTTTCATTTTGCTATTTTGGTGGGGGGGTTGTTTGTTTGTTTAATATACTCAATAGTCTCAGCATCACTATAACATGAAAGGTTTTGTTTACTTATTTAGCTTAGGATTCACTATTACTCCTGAATTTAAGACTATGTCATAACCTTGAGCAATTCTGAAATATTCAACAAGATATTATCTTGTTGAAAATCACCTTTTTCCAGTTCCATCTCAAAAATTTGGAATAGTATTGATAATATATAGCTTTGACAATATATTATCATTACTACTTTTACTTCTCAGATGTTCTCTGTAATACTCTTGTAATGCCTAAAGCTATCCTATTCTATGAAGTTAGGACAACAGTTATCCTTGTGGGTATGATGACAGGCAATGCAAGGTTAGGGTTTGGTGTTTGAGTGCCTAGTAGAATGTACTCAGGTTGTAAAAACCCATCAACAAATAAATACACATAATTTTTAGACTTCTTGGTATATAAATAACTATGTTATATAGTACCTCTTGTTCCTTTATTATGCAGTTTTAATTTTTTTCTGGAAAAATAATGACCAATTTCATTAGTAGTCCAAGAAATGGCAATCAGAACAATGAATTGTTTTAAATTTTAATGAGACAGAGACTGAAGAAATGGATCAGTGCTTAAGAACAGTTGCTACTCCTGCAGAGGACCAGGGTTCAGTTCCCAGCATCTATGCTGTGTGGCTCACAACCACCTGCAAATGCAGCTCCAGATCTGGCACCCTCCATTGACCTCCAAGGGCCTCTGCAGACGTGTGTGCATCCAGACAGCAAGCGCCTCTGCAGACACATGTGCATACGGACAGCAAGCACCTCTGCAGACACATGTGCACATGTACAGCAAATACCTGCACAGCACATAAATAAAAATGAGCCGTTAAAGATAAATGAGGAATGCGCAGAGCTTAGATCGGGGATTTCCCAGGACCACCTGAAGCACAAAGTACCGGGACATGGGCTAAGTGAGGCATATATCACACACACACACACACACACACACCTCTGCCAACTGGAATTGCTGAGGGAGTGTCCAAGTGGATTTTTTGGAGAACCTTGAGAACAGAAGGGAAGAGTGAGTTAGACTTCCAATATATAAACAAAATTGACGGGCTGGAGAGATAGCCTAGCAGTTAAGAGCACCGACTGCTCTTGCAGAGGACCTGGGTTCGATCCCCAGCACCCACATGGCGGCTAAGAACCGTCTGTAACTCCAATTCCAGAAGAACTCCAGTTCCAGGGGAATCCAACACCCTCTTCTGAACTCCATGGCATTGCACAACACGGATGCACAAACCTACATGCAGACAGTACATTCATACACATACAAAAATAAATTAAAAAATTTTTAAAAATTGAAAGCCTGAAACCTAGACAAGTCAACACTCCATAAACAAGGAGGAAAAAAAAAGGGGGCATCTGAAGGAGACAAGCAAAGCAAAGCAAGCCTTCAACACAGTGAAGAGGCCTTTGGGATTCACATCCAAATACAGGCAAAAGGAAACCCATATGCCAGGGTCATGACGAAGGGACAACATGGGAAAGGTGTAGGATAATTACATACCAAGCTCTACAGTGGGATCCCCCTGGGGGTGGCCCAGGACACAGATCTTGGAGGAACAATTGCAGACATATTCAAAGAAATCAAATAATATAAAGAACAAGTCAGAGAACTAAGAATATGTATAAAGGTAAAGACTGTTGGCTTTTTTGGAGGGGGTCTTTCTGAGTCGGGTTTCCCCTGTAGCCCCAGCTGTCCTGGAACTCACTGTGTAGACTAGGCTGGCTTTGAACTCATAGAGATCCACCTGCCTCTGGCTCCCAAGTGCCAGGATTAAACGTGTGTGTCACCACGCCCGGCATTAAGACTATTGGCTTTTATCAACATGCCCTTATTTTTAAATATATTTTTATTGTTATTAAACTTTTTTGTTGGTAGCCTGCACGAGTGTGCTGTGTCGCTCACGACCACACCTTAAAAATGGCACCGACTTCCTGAGTCACTACAAGCTGTTTCCCGCCGTTGCCTTTGCATTGGAGAAACTGCGCATGACTACTAGTCCCTAAGCTCCCGCCTTTAACATGCAAATGAGGCATCGGGACAGTGCACCTATCCAGAGCATACACGAACCCTCTGGACTGCTATATAAGCAGTGCTTCTGCCCCATTTCGGCGTCCTTCTCACAAAAGAGCTGTGCACAATAAATACTGCTGCAGAAGAATCCTGTTGTCCGTGTGAAGTTCTTGCCGGAGAGACTGCTGCGCGTGACACTTTTTCATACATCATACACCATTTCTCAATCCAATTTAGACACATTTCCCTTTCCATTCCCCCACCCCACCAGAGTTCATGCATTCTGCCATACATGTCTTGCATCTTTTTCTAAGTCTTTCCAGAGTTTTTTTTAAAGCAGAGGATTATTGTTTTGGGAAGAACTTCACTGTTTCAGTTGGTGAGAGGAGGGGATGTGGACCAAAAAGGCTCTTCTGGGAATATCTGTGGTGGCGTAACTGCTAAACATGGAGTGGGGTTTTTATTCATTTGAGTGTGTGTGCACGCGCACACACTCAATTAATAATACTTTTTTTTGACACAGGGTCTCCCTATAGCCCCAGCTGGCCTGTAGACCAGTGCTCGCTCTGTAGACCAGGCTGACCTTGAACTCAGAGATCCGCCTGCCTCTGCCTCCAGAGCACTAGGATTAAAGGCATGCACCACCATGTCCGGCTTAAAGATGGTTCTTAGCTGCCTTGTAGGTGCTGGGGCTCGAACTTGGGTCCTCTGCAAGAGCAGTCGGCGCTCTTAACCAATGAGCCATCTCTCCAGCCCCCTATATATTTTCTAATTTTTTAAATTATAAACATTTACTGCTTTTGCAATAGAAGAGGTGTTTTGTTCGTGTTTTATAGCACTTAACCAGGTGCTATAACAGGAAGCATCTGTACCCACCGCTCTTAATACGTCCTGTTTAGTTTTGTTCTGGGAGTCTCTTGTTGCATTTGCAAATTCAACCAAGTGCTGCAAGATGTGTTAATTACAGAATGGGAAGAGGTCCATTTAGTGCCACTAAACTCCCTCAACACAAGCATCTACTTACGTGTCACTCTAGGATCCCACTGCAGCCTTGACTCAAACCATCTCCCACCCGTTACAGCTCCTGCTTCAACCATTGTTGCAATCAGCACCGACTGCACTCCATTCTGTTCTCAGTTTGGTGCCTACTGCTGCCGTGGCCAAGGGCTACCATAGAGTTGTTTTAAAGACAGGTCCCACTCAGTAGCCCAGGCTGCTCTGGAGCTCAGATACACCCTGGGCTGGCTTTAAACTCCCGACACTTCTCCTCCCCCAGTGCTAGGATTATAACTGTGAGTCACCACGCCTAGTGCCAGAGAGAATTTGAGGTGGTTTAGGAGACTGCTGGTAGTTTCTCTGAGAAATGCCCACCCACAGAAAGACACAAGCCCTGGGGCAGGCAGGGCTACAACTTGCCAAGGGCTCCGGGAGACTCACCTGGCTTGGAGCCTCTGCTCAAGACACGTTGGAAATATTAGATAGCAACTGAGACTTCTGGGTAAGACAGCAGACTCCAAGCAGCCTCCATGTTAACCCAGAAACCAAGAGGTGTCAAGATAAGCAAAAATGAGCTCCAGTCCAAAGAAAGAGCTTCGGAAACTCACAAAGATTTCCAAAATGGCTGAAAAGTACAGAGAAGCAAAATTCGGGAAGCAGTGAAAAGCAGCCAAAAGTAACTCCCTGGTGGAGGAAGCTGGCACCCCGCCTGGAAGCCAAGACTGCAGCTCTCCCAAGCCTCAAATCCACTTTCAGACCCTGACAAGAAAGCGACGTCTCTGGAGAGACACTCAGCAGTGGAGAGGGCTTCCCCTAGCTGGCTGGGGCCAGGCACTTGCTTTTATTTTAAAGCTTTATTTATTTACTTACTTATGTGTGTGTGTTTGCCTGCATGAGTTTCTGTGCACCACACATGGGCAGGAGCCTGCAGGGGCCTGAAGGAAGCATTGGATCCCCTGGAACTAGAGTTACAGGTGCTTGTGAGGCACGATGCAGATGCAAGAGCAGTAAACGTTCTTAACTGTGAGTCATTCCCCAGCCTTGCCAGGCCACCTTCTTGAGAGGGAATCTATTGTTTCAAACTGAGCTACCCTGGGGACCTGAGAAGAGCCAGGGGACCTATATTCAACCTGCACTGTTCCAGGACAGACCTGGGAAGGAGTTGTGCAGAGTAGAAAGGCCTGGAGCTAACTGACAGAGAAAAGGTTGCAGGAGACTTGGCTCAGGCAGAGAAGAATATAGGGGAAGGTGGCCACACCCACATGTCTGGGAGCCGACCTCAGCTGAGAATAACCGTAGTTTGACAGCTCAGGCTGAGCTCAGTGAACGGATCAACTTTGGAGCCCCCTAGCTGCCAGGTCACCGCTGAAGAGCCTGAGAACTTTGAAGGCTCTTGAATCCACAGCCACATCCCTTTAGCAGGGTGATTAACACGGGTTTGTTTGTTTGCTTAATTTTTTTAAATTTTATTTATTTTTTATGTGTATGAATGTACTGTCTGCATGTAGGTTTGTGCACCCGTGTCGTGCAATGCTGCGGAGGTCAGACGGGGGTGTCGGATTCCCGTGGATCTGGAGTTAAAGACAGTTCTCACCCGCCATATGGATGCTGGGGATCAAACCTGGGTCCTCTGCAAGAGCAGTCAGCGCTCTTAACCGCTAGGCCATCTCTCCAGCCCCAACACGGGTTTTGAAAGCACACAGATAGGCCCACCTGCACAGATCTCAGGGCTGCGCCTGCTTCCCACGCCCCCAGTGCACTTGGGAGACACCCCCCGGCTAGACCATTAGCCACTCAGGGGGTAAAAACTGGTGTGTTTCAGGAAGTCGTTATAAAATAAGAACCACTAAATTTTAGTGTCCAAACAAGGAGAGAGTCAAAGATAGTGCGACTAGATCTAGGGAAATTCACTTCCCTCTTCTAACCTTTTCCCATCTATTCACCACCAAACATCACAACAAGCTCTTGCTGTGTGGCAGGGCCCATGCAAAAGAGCTGGAAATCAGGCATGGTGGCACACACCTATAATCCCAGCCTGGGTGCATAACCCTGTGTCCATAAAAGGAGCTAGAGGTAAAAAGAAAAGCAAAGAGTATCTGCCCTAGAGACTCAGAGCCTAGTGTCAGCAAATCAGTAGGCAGCTGTAACCAGCGCCCAATACACCCTGTTGGAGTGCAGGGAAGACGGTCTCTAATCCCTCTGACAAGTGTTGCCACCTACTCCAGCAAGGCTTCAGGGAGGTGAAAGACTGGAGAATCTACAGGGCACTGCTGTCCCTACAGCCTACAGAGAGCAGGCGCTCCAAGAAGCCTGTCACCCCTTCCTGAACAGAAGCCAGGTGCAGGACCCAGACAGACCCAGACAGCCCCAGGCAAGGGCTGTGTCATTATATCTCTGGCCTGCCTTCCTCCCTCCATGCCTGCCTTCCTCCCTCCATGCTGTAAGTGTTGCTGGAAATAATCACTTACACTCTCTAACCTTGCAGGTTTGGAAACTCCCTGGGCCAACAGTCCTTGTTCTTCATACCTCCCCACCAGTTCTGCCATCAAAACCATCCTAGGTCATTAGAAAGCTAAGTGATAAATACATTCTAAGGTGCTAATGAAGTCACAAGCTGTTGTTAAGAGCTGGCACTGGGGGGGCAGGGGGGCTGGAGAGATGGCCTAGCGGTTAAGAGCAATGACTCCTCTTGCAGAGGACCCAGGTTCAATCCCCAGCAAAACTGTTTTTGACTCCAGTTCCAGGGGAATCCGACGCCCTCTTCTGACCTCCACAGCATTGCACGACACGGGTGCACAGACCTACATGCAGACAGGACATTCATACACATAAAAAATAAATTTAAAAAATTAAAAAAGAGCTGGCACTGGATTAATGTGCTCTTTCTAGGATTATTTACATTTTATTACAGAAAGTTTTTAATGCCTGAGACAATAACAATGGACCTAAATAAACAGAAACCCAACAAGGAGTTGCCTGCCTCCAGGTGGACAGTGTGGGCCTGGGAGGCTGAGCAGAGCAGGAGCACGTGCTTCTCAGCTCTGACCTCCCCATCCAGGTCACACCCCCTTGACCCCTGAATGCTCCATACATGATACTCGGTACGATACCAAGCGCATGCTTGTTTAAGGGCAGGTGAGGAATCACAGTGATCAAGGCAAGAAACCCCCAGAAACACACAGTGAGGATCACCTTCCATTTTCCTAACAGGATTTGAAATTATTTCATAAATGATGTGAGGAATATGATACCAATGCATATCAGAGATTCACACACCTGTGGTCTATGGTCTGTGGTCTGTGAGGCATCCACACACTGGTCCTCTGTCCTCCCGATCCAAAGGAAGCTGGCTTGGTTTCTGGTCCTCTGACTAGAATTCTTCCCCCAGTAGTGTACAGTATGTCTAGGGCAGGTCCAGCCAAGGGAACAGAGAGGAAGAAATCCAGTTCATACTCAATCTACTGTACCCCGACATGGTCAGGTCAACAACAGTCCAGAGAAAAGAGGGCCTGCTTTCATGGTCTGACCAAAGGAGTGTATGTTGATAACAGACACAAAGGCACGTACAAGTTAGGGACACCTACCAGTCTCTTGCCTCCCTGGAGCCTGGAAAGGACTGAGTTGATATTTCTAGAAACAAGGGACCGTCAATCTCTTTAAGGCTCATGTGAGACCTTGCTGAAACACACACACACACACACACACACACACACACACACACAGTGGTGAATTGGGGGGGGAGTGAAGGAGAAAACAAGAATTCCCCGTCATCCTGTGTCCTCTGAAGTGTGTCCACTCTTAGTGTTCCTGCTCCCCATTTATTTACTGGAGTCCCCAAACATGCAGTCAGGCAAGAAAACAAAGGGATTCAGAAGGCATTGCCCCCAAACTTGCTGCTGACTGTGTTGGCCTAGGGCAACTGGGAAGCTTTCAGAAGGAAGGGCTCTCTCCTTCAATTATCCAAAATAAATTATGAAACTTCCTTTTTATAAAGGAAGCTCACATTTAAAAACTATTTCATTTATAAGTGTATTGCCTGCAAGTGTGTAAGTGTACCTGTGCTGTGCAATGCCCACAGAGATCAGACGCAGGTGTCCCATCCCCTGGAACTGGAGTTACAGACCATCGTTAGCTGCCATGTGGGTGCTGGGAACTCTACCCAGGTCTTCTGCCAGAGCAGCCAGTGCTCTTAACCACTGAGCCATCTCTCTAGCCTGAAACTTATATTTGTAAAGGAAGTTTTCACTGATAGACATGTGTACAAGGAAGAAGGCTACTCTCAAACAGCTTTTCCCAGAATGACATTTACCTTCTTAACTAGGCGTCTTTGATTCACCCCACATTTCCTAACTCAAACTTCCTACATCAAGCCTATGGCTTTCAACAGCCAGCTCAAGATCATATATAAGTCTCAAACTTCTGGCCACTTCTCTGAGTCTCATAGTTTTGTGGAACCCCCATGTATCATAAAATAATTTTTTTCCTGTTAACCTATATGTCAGTTTAATTCTTTGACCAACCACAGAATCTGTAAAAGTCGAGAGAAATTAGTTTTTCATGTCCCACAAAAGAAAGGTTCAATGCTTGGACAAAAAGAGGCAAAATGTACTTATTTGGAGATAACATGATTATAGAAATAAAAAATATAAAATAAACCATAATCGGGATTACTAAATACATCAAAGTAATGGGCTGCAAATTTAATGTTTAAAAGAAATTTGCAGCCGTGTGTGACAGCGTACACCTTTAATCCCAGTACTCAGGAGGCAGAGGTGGGTGGATCTTTGTGAGTTCAAGGCCAGCCTGATCTACAGAGTGAGTTCCAGGCCAGCTGGGGCTACAAGGGGACCCTATCTCAAAAAGACCCCCCCCAAAAAAACACCTAAAAGCCCTTGCATTTTTATATACCAGTAACAAAATATTTTTATTTAGAATGAAAAATAAGTGTAGCCAGATGTGGTAGCACTTGGGAGACAGAGGCAGGCAGATTTCTGTGAGTTTGAGGCCAGCCTGGTCTACATAGTGAGTTCCAGGTCAGGTGGGTGAGTACAGTGAGAACTTGTCACAAAAGAACAAAAAAGTATAATTACTATTCATAATAGGATTGTTCTAGTTAGTTTCTATTGCTGAGATAAAAACACTGACCAAAACCAACTTGGGGAGGAAAGGGTTTATTTGGCTACAGCACAGTCATCATCAATGTAAAAGGAAAAAGCCAATAGTTCAATTACAGTGGAGCACTCTAATCACATAATCCAAAGCAAGGCAAGAAAAGGGAAATACAGGATTGAAGAACAGAGGAAATAAAAAAGAAACAATAAAACAAAAACAACCTAAGTCCAAACATCAATAACTAAACATAAATGATATAAGCAGGGGCCATAATTTTTTTTTATTTAGAGGCCCAAATAGTAAATATGTTTTATTTTGTCCGCCATGTGGTCTCTGTTATAACTACGTTCAGCTTTGCTTTGCTAGCAGAAGGCAACCACAGAAGAAATAGAAACAAATGAACAAGACTGTCTTTTTTGTTGTTTGGGTTTTTTTGAGATGGCATTTGCCTATAGCCCCAGCTGGCCTGGAACTCACTCTGTAGACCAGGCTGGCCTTGAATTCACAGAGATCCTCCCGCCTCTGCCTCCCAAATGCTGGGATTAAAAGTGTGTACCACCATGCCTGGCACTAAAGACGGTTCTTAGCCACCATGTGGGTGCTGGGAATTGAACCCGGGTCCTCTACAAGAGCAGTCAGCACTCTTAACCACTGAGCCATCTCTCTAGCCCCAAGACTGTCTTTTTTTTTTGGGGGGGGGTCTTTTCGAGACAGGGTCTCCCTGTAACCCCAGCTGTCCTGGAACTCAATCTGTAGACCAAGCTGGCCTTGAACTCACAAAGATCTTCCTGCCTCTGCCTTCTGAGCGCTAGAATTAAAGGCGTACGCCACCTTGCCCTAAAACTGTCTTTTAATAAATGTTATTTATAAAACAAGGCAGCTGGCCATGCATAGTTTGATAACCCCTGATCTAAGCACACTGAACTATATGCTGTCTATAAAATAACCACTAGCACACACATACATATAACCTACCTTAAATACAAAAACAGCAGATTAAAACAAAAAGGCTGGGAACAGATGTATCATGCAAACAGTAACCATTTGTGTAGAATGTTTGGACCCCAGCTGGTGAGGATGTAATGGAAACGTCTGGAGCTAAGACCTCACGAAGGAAATGGGTCACTGGGACCCTACTTTGAGGTTACACCTGGTCCCTGGCTCTGAGGTCCAAGGAGTTTCTGTCACATTCCCTCCCTCACCACAGGCCAGAAACCAATAGTGCCAAAGACTATGGGCTGAAATCTCTGAAACTGTATTCCTCCCTTTAAATTGTTCCCTGGGGTGTATGGTCACAGCTATGGAAGCTGACTAATATTCTCTGTTTAAATCCAAGAAGACTTCTGAGTAAGAGAAACTACCAGGAACGATTATTGCTGAAAAGAGTTCTCTAAAGGCTCTCTCATTTCTGAGGATCTGTGAGTCACTGTGGCAAGGACTTCCTTGGAAGTAGAGTATCTTTTCAAGGATGTTTATATAGTCAACAGCACTGGAAATAGTGCTTCTCGCCTTGCAAAGAACTGCTTTGTTCTCAATTCAGCTCTGTCATCCCTCTGAGTAAAGGTCAGGAAGCCTCCTGCCCATTATACGGGCTCCCTAATCTCCGGATCCTCTCAGATGATGCGCTACTGCATAGTCATCATGGCTTCTTTGGGTTATCTTCTTCATGGAGCTCAGGGAACTGATGGAAATGCTGATGCTATAGAGACCAAGCCTCTTGTGGGCGATAAAGTTCTTGTTCCAGACCTCCTGTGTCTTTTCCAGCATTTACGAGACTGTAACTTGAAGGGTTACTGGAAGGCTTTCAAGGAAGGCAATCGCACCCTTTTACTTTCCAAGGCTGCAAAGACAACGGCCACCTTACCACTGTACTAGCTAAAACCACAGCACTTCCAAATACCTGAAAATACAGTTGTTAAGATTGAAAGAAAAATGGACAAATCTGCAACTCTAAGATCAACACTCCTGTCTTGGAAAACAACACAACAAATAGAAAGCCAGCAAGGAGACAAACCAGAAAAACATCAACGCCTAACTGGACTGATGCTGGAAGAGCAGCTCACCCAACACGTTCATCCTGAAGAACATCAGCCAAGACAGACCTCAAGTGTGAGAAACCTTGCTGCATTGCCAAAGAACCAAAGTCTCAGCAAAACGTGCTAGTAGAAAGGCAACTGGAAAACCTCCAAATTTCAAAATGAAACAACATGGGGCTAGAGAGATGACTCAGTGGTCAAGAGCATTGACTGCTCTTGCAGAGGACCCAGGTTTGATTCCCAGCACCCACACGGCAACTAAGAATCCTCTTTAGTGCCAGGTGTGGTGGCACTTGCCTTTAATCTCAGAACTCAGGAGGCAGAGACAGGCGGAGCTCTGTGAGTTCAAGGCCAGCCTGGTCTACAGAGTGAGCGCCAGGCCAACTGGGACTAAATGGAAACAACAGAACTGGTTTAAGCTGTCCTGGAACCCAGTGTTAGAGGTGTTGCACACACGGGTTTTATCTGCACAAACCTCACCAGAGCTGCAGGAACAGGAAAGAGGAAGGAATTACATTAAGACAGAGACTTTGCCACAGCACAGGGGTTTTTTTTTTTTTTTTTTTGGTCTTTTTGAGACAGGGTCTCCCTTTAGTCTCAGCTGGCCTTGAACTCACAAAGATCTGCCTGCCTCTGCCTCCCAAGTGCTAGGATTAAAGGTGTGCGTCACCACTCCCGGCTTTTTTTTTTTTTTTGAGACGGTCTCCCTATAGCCCCAGCTGTCCTGGAACTCACTTTGTAGACCAGGCTGGCCTTGAACTCACAAAGATCTGCCTGCCTCTGCCTCCCAAGTGCTAGGATTAAAGGTGTGCGTCACCACTCCCGGCTTTTTTTTTTTTTTTTGAGACGGTCTCCCTATAGCCCCAGCTGTCCTGGAACTCACTACATAGATGGGGCTGGCCTTGAACTCACAGAGATCTGCCTCTTGAGTGCTGGAATTTAAAGTATACACCACCACACCTGGCCTCTTTAAGAAATATATTTATTGCCAGGCGTGGTGGCTCATACCTTTAATCCCAGCACTCAGGAGGCAGAGGCAGGTGGACCTCTGTGAGTTCAAGGCCAGCCTGGTCTACATTGTGAGTTCCAGGACAGCTGGGGCTACAAGAAGACCCTGTCTCAAAAAAGTCCCCCCAAAATAGATTATTTTTATTTTATGTATACAAGTGTATTGCCTACATGTATGTAAGTACACCTATGTCATGCAATGCCCACAGAGGTCAGAAGTGGGTGCTGGAGTCCCATGGAACTAGAGTTACAGTTACTAGCTGCCCTGTAGGTGCTGGCAATCAAGCCCAGGTTAGGTGCTGGCAATCAAGCCCAGGTACTCTGCAAGACTGGCCAGTGCTCTTAACCACTGAGCCATCTCGCCAGCCCCAGAGGCCTAACATCTAACTAAACCTATTTTACCCTAGGCTTGTCCCCTTGGGAGGACACAGTCAGCCAGGCTCACTAGCCTTCCTGAGTGTCAAAAAAATCAAAAAAGCAAACTAAATGAATATCAGGAATAAAAGACAGGCTATTGCTGTAGACATTAAATACAATAAAGCAATGACAAATATCTTTGTACACATAAATTTAAAAACTTAGATAAAATGGATCAACTCATTGGCAGCCTCAAACCACCAAAACTCACCCAATAAAGAGTAGAAATAAGTAAATCTTAGCTCTATTAAAGAAATTAATCTGTAGCTAATAATCTTCCTTCAAAGAAATTCCTGGCTCCAAATTGTTTCATTAGCAAATGTTACCAAAGATTTAAGGATGAAATAACATGAGCTCTACACAATGTCTTCAGAAAACACGTGAAGGAAGCTTCCTAACTCATTCAGGAGACAAGCACTGATCAGGTCTGTGGTTTGAGTCTCAAATGTTTTGAGTGCTTGGTCTCTAGCTGGCAGCTCTACTTTGGGGAGGCTTGTGGAGCCTTCAGGATGTGGGCCCTGGCGGAAGCAGTGGATAGCTAGTCACACCTCGGAAGGCCATGTCCTCTGCTTCGGCCTTACTCTATGTTCCTTTTATTTTTATTTTATTAAAAAAAAAAACATTTGGGGGGTTGTCACAGCACAGGTATGGAGGCCAAAGGCTAGGAACTACTTCTCTCCTTCCACCATGTCATGAGGCCTGGTGTGAAGCACCTGTATCCACTGAGCCACCTCACTGGCCCAGTCTCTGCTGTCTGATCTTCCACCATAGGAACTAGCTCCACCTACCATGGCCAGCCTTTCCCTGCTGGTTTTTAGCTCAACTAAAAACCTCTAAGCCATGTCACAGTAATATGAAAATAATAGCCAGGTAAAGCATAAGAAAAGAAATACCCTCCTGAATCCATGGTCCTCACGAACACAGACATAAAACACAAGCAAACTGAATACAATAATAGAATTACATGCCAAATATGATTTATCCTGGAGATGTGACATTTGAAAATCAGTAAATATCATCTGTATATGGGCTCTATCATTTGTTTTGCTTTTTAATTTTTTAAATTTTATTTATTTTTATGTGTATGAATGTACTGTCTGCATGCAGGTCTGTGCACCCGTGTTGTGCAATGCCGCGGAGGTCAGAAGAGGGTCTCGGATTCCCCTGGAACTGGAGTTCTCCTGGAATTGGAGTTACAGACGGTTCTCAGTCGTCATATGGGTCCTGGGGATCGAACCCAGGTCCTCTACAAGAGCAGTCGGCGCTCTTAACCGCTAGGCTATCTCTCCAGCCCCTGGGCTCTATCATTTGATCCAACAGAAGCATTTGACCAAATTTAACGTATCAGCATTTAGAAGCTGAGAGCTAGAAAGGACCCAGTAAAGAGCACTCCATCAGTGTGCTGCCAAGCGCTCGTGAGTTGGAGACTGGTTCTCTGTGGTTTCATTTCGACAGGTGGGGTCTTTAAGGGGCAGGACAAAATAGGAGATCCTTAGGTTTATTGAGGGCATGCGCTCAGACAGGATTGTGAGCAAGATGATCTTTTCTTACAAATACTCCTATGATGATGTCATTATGCCCTAGCTATAGGCAAGACCAATAGGACTGGTCTTGGACTTTCAGTCTCCAAAACTGTGAGTTAAACCTCTTTTCTTTTGTTTTTCTTTTTTTTTTAATTTTTTTTTATTTTATTTATTTCCTATGTGTATGAATGTACTGTCTGCATGCAGGTCTGTGCACCCGTGTTGTGCAATGCCGTGGAGGTCAGAAGAGGGTCTCAGATTCCCCTGGAACTGGAGCTCTCCTGGAATTGGAGTTTCAGACGGTTCTCGGCCGCCATGTGGGGGCTGAGGATCGAACCCGGGTCCTCTGTAAGAGCGGTCGGCGTAACCGCTAGGCCATCTCTCCAGCCCTAAACCTCTTTTCTTTATAAACCTTCCTCCGGTATTTCATCACAGTAACAAGAAACAGGCAGGCACACACACACACACACACACACACACACACACACACACACGGGTCTATAATATACTTAATGTAAAGACTGAATGAATTTTTTCTCCATAAATCCAGAAACAAGGCAGAGATTTCCAAGTCACCCTCCCATTCAACATCACAAAGGCACTAAAAGTTACAATAGGCCATACAGATTGGAAAGGAGGACATAAAACTATCCCCATTTACAAACATAATTGTCTTTATGGAAAGCCCCCTAGATTTCAAAAAGAAACCTTCCACAACTAACAAATCTCTTAATCAAGTTTGTAGTATATAATGTTACCACTCAAAATTAACCATGTTTCTTTAAAATATCAATGAACACTTAAAAACTAAAATTTTAAGCCAGGCGTGGTGGCGCACGCCTTTAATCCTAGCACTTGGGAGGCAGTGGCAGGCAGATGTTTGTGAGTTCAAGGCCAGCCTGGTCTACAGAGCGAGTTCCAGGACAGCTTGGGCTATAGGGAGACCCTGTCTTGAAAAGACAAAAAATAATAACATTTTAAAAGAAATATAGAAAGAGCTGGGCATGGTGGTGCTTGCCTTTAATTACAGGACTCAGGAGGCACAGGCAGAGGCAGGCAGATATCTGTGAGTTCAAGGCCAGCCTGGTTTACATGGTGAGTTCCAGGACAGCTGGAGCTACAGGGAGACCCTGTCTCAAAAAGACAAAAAAAAAAGAAAAGAAAAAAAAGAAAAAGAAATATAGAATATCTTTTTTTAAGTTAGATATACATCTAACAAAACAGGTAAATGATCTATATGGAATATTGCAAAATGTTCAATGAACAAATAAAACACAATCTAAGTAAATAGAAAGGCATGCTACATTCAGACTGAAGGACTCCATTGTAGTTCTTGGGCTGGGGTTATAGCTCTGTGTAGTATGTGCTTAGATATAAGGCACCGTGGGCTGTCCCCAGCAAATACCACACACACACCCCAAAAAAAACCCAAAAAAAACTCAGTTCCCTGCAAATTGAGCTACAGATTTAAAACAATAACCAAATTCCTAGCAAGACAAAAAAAAAAAAAAAAAAAAAGATAAGCTGGGACTGGAGAGATGGCTCAGCAATTAAGAGCACTGGCTTGGGAAAATGCACAGTAAATTATGATGAGAATCCAATCTCACCATTAAAACAGTTAAAGAACACTGGTGAGGGTGCAGAATGCCTTGAAGTCTCACAGATCGCTAATGGGAACCACCTGGTCCTCCTGAGAAAATCTGTATAAACATATACTTATAAATTACCTGACATACCCTCTGGTGGGTATTAAAGGAAATGAAAGCTGGTATGTTACATGCCTTCTAATCCCAGTATTGAGGCAGGAGGTTCTCTGTGAATTTGAGACCAGTGCTGGCTACATGGTGAGTTCAAGGCCACTCTGAATGCACAGTGAGAATGTTTCAAAAATAAAGTATGATAAAGAAATAAGAATATGGGGCTGGAGAAATGGTTCAGTGGTTAAGAGCACTGGCTGCTCTTACAGAGGACCCAGGTTCAATTCCCAGCAGCCATATGGCGGCTCACAACATTCCATAACTAAAGTTCCAGGGGAACCAATACCTTCTTCTGGCCTCTGTGAGCACTGCGCAACATGGGCAGACTTGCATACATGTAGGCAATACACTCATACACAGAAAAATTAAAATAATAAAATATTTTTTAAAAAGAAATGAGAGCCGGGTGTGGTGGTGCACATCCATAATCCCAGCACCCTGGAGGCAGAGACAGGTGATTTCTGTGAGTTCAAGGCCAGCCCGGTCTACAGAGTAAGCTCCAGGCTAGCTGGGACTAAAGGAAGACCCTGTCTGGAAAAGACAAAAAAGGGGGCTGGAGAGATGGCCTAGCGGTTAAGAGCACCGACTGCTCTTGCAGAGGACCCGGGTTCGATTCCCAGCACCCACATGGTGGCTGAGAACAGTCTTTAACTCCAGTTCCAGGGAAATCCAACACCCTCTTCTGACCTCTGGGGCATTGCATGACACAGGTGCACAGACCTACATGCAGACAGTACACTCATACACATATAAAAAAAAAAAAAAAGAATGCTATTGTGTATTTAAGAAACAAAACAAAGATATAAATTATAAGCACAGGCAGCCGGGCATGGTGTCACAGGCTTTTCTTTAATCCTAGCACTTGGGAGGCAGAGGCAGGGCAGATCTTTGTGAGTTCAAGGCCAGCCTGGTCTACAGAGCAAGTTCCAGGCCAGTTGGGGCTACAGGGAGACCCTGCCTCAAAAAAAAAAAAAAAATTATAAGCACAGGCTGAGGAGATAGATCTGTGGGTTAAGTGCTTGCTATAGAAATGTGAGAACCATGGGGCAGGGCGTGGTGGCGCACGCCTTTAATCCTAGCACTCGGGAGGCAGAGGCAGGCGGATCTTTGTGAGTTCAAGGCCAGCCTGGTCTACAGAGTGAGTTCCAGGTCAGCTGGGGCTACAGGGAGACCCTGTCTCAAAAAGACAAAAAATAAATAAATAAATAAATAAATAAATAAATCTCCAGTTCCAGGGAGAAATGGACGCCCTCTTCTGACCCCCTCAGGCACTGCACGACACAGGTACACTTACAAACATGCAGGCAATATACTCATACACATACAAATAAATTAGAGCAAACAGAATAAAGCACATTACTTGATTGTAATCATATTAAGTTTAGGAATGGGCAAAGGCAATACAGAATAATATAAGTCGACCGGCAAGGATTTCAGTGATCCAAATTGGGGGCTGCTTCTTGAGATCTGCGCAGTATTATGGCTAAATTGTGTATCAGAAAAAAACTAAGATGAAGACAGAAAGGAAGGGAAAGGCTCAAGTACCACCCGGTACCCTCCTGCTGAGTGTCACTAAATACATCCAGAAAAATCCAACTTCCTCATCCTTTTTGGACTCAAAATACCAGTATTACCCCACTCCTATCAGCACTCTATTCCTAAACAAGACAAAGCTTCCCTTACTGACTTTGACGTTCCATAGATGACTGAGCCAGAGTGTGAGCGGAAGAAGGGAAGGTAGAGACAGTAGGGCTCCAGGGAGAGTGGGGGGTGGGAAGAGCTTCAGCAGTTCCGGCACCTCTTCCGGTGGGACGAGTCCGCACCGGATGTGCGCCCTGAGTTACGCAAGGCCGAGAGCTGCGACCGACTGCTCCGGGAAGAGGATGCCGGGGAGGGGCCGAGCTCAGCGGTGGGCGGTTATTCATTAAGAAACCTAACGTCCCCAATGTGTGCAGTTACGGCTAACAACTTCCGGCTCCACGTCGGACGGAAGCAGGTGTGAGGTGGGCGGGGCGGAGGGCCCTCACCTGCGCGCGCAACCCCTTCCGCGTCCGCGCGGCCTTCCCGGAGCCCTGGGGCCAGCTTTATACCGCGCTATTTTGGTCCCGCGCCCTGATTGGCCAACAGCAGTGACGACACGCTGGCGCGCCAGAGTAGGTGGTGGGATCCTCAGGGCGTGAGGTTCCGGGGCCCCACGGGGCGGGCTTGTGGCACCTGGATAGCTTGCTGGGTGTTCTGCCGGCGTTTGCCGGCGTCCGCGCTACTGCCGCGGTTGGGGGTTGTGTTTTAATTAAGAATTTGTGCCCTGGAGGCTAGAGAGACAGCTCTGCGGTTTAAGAGCCTGGGCTGCTTGGGCAGAAGACCAGAGTTCAGTTCCCAGCACCCTCAGGTTTGCTAACCTCTGTCTGCAACTCCAGTTTCGGGGGGGGGGGGGGGGGGGAGACTCAGACGCCCGCTTCTGGCCTGTGTGGGTATTGCACACATGGGTGCGCTTACATACATTTAGGCAGAAACTCTCGCATATAAAATTAATAAGGGGCTGGTTCAATTTCCAGCACCCACTTCTGGCACAGCCCCAACCTTCCTGGTCTGACACCTGAAACGTCAGCACTCTGCAAAGTCTTAAGACGCCACAACTAGAGCCAGCCTGGTGGGGCTGATTCCAACTGATCATCAACCAAGCCGTGTTATTTATCTGACAAATTTTGAACTGGTGAGTTACTGAATACTTACCGATGTAGTTCACCAAATAGCCTTATGATACTTAAGGTAAACAGGGCTCCGGAAATGTCGTGAGGACTTGAATTTGAATTACCAAAAGCTACGGGAAGCGACATCCGTAATCCTAGTGTGATCCAAAGGCAGAGAGGAGACTCCTGAAAGTCCCAGCGCCAGGTAGCCTGGCATAGGCAGCTTGTAGAGGGTATGGCCCAACACTGGAGGGTGGCCGCTGATCTCCACGTGTGTGCCCACATTCACACACTCAAAGTGCTAACACACTTAGTTTTGAAAAAAGTAATGTTAAGGAATATTTCCTCTTCAAAATGTGGAGTGCCACCTCAGGTGATAGAGTAGTTAGGATCCCTGAGATTTACTGAATTCACAACCTTGAAGATATTTGCTGAAGGATAAATGCCTGGGCTTAAAAAGGCCCCCGAGTTAAATTCCAAAGGGCCCCGTTCTGGTTTAATAAACCTCAGGTAAACTTCAGAGCTGAGCTAATATCAAACCTAGGAACTGAGTAAAACTCCCAACCTGGAGACTGTGTTATCTGGGAAAAACAAATAACCTCTATTGTCTCAAAACCTCCAAACCGTGTCACCAGCAGTTTCACCGAACTAGGAAAACAGCCCTGCCCCATCCTTTCTTTCCCGGTCTCCCTATCCCTATAAGCAGCCCACCAACTGTGCCTGGAGAATTTCAAATTCCAATGGAGAAACTGTCACCACCTTCATTGTTCTTAATAAAGAACAATCTTCTGAGGCAGGTCTCTTTCATTTTCATGTCACCCCTGATCTAACCCTATTTAACATTTTCTGACATTTGCTATTGAATGCAAGGAAAAAAAATGTTGAGTTTTTATTCAAAACTTACAACTAATGACTATAAAAACATCAATAAAAAAATTTACCAGCCAGGGGTGGTGGCCCACACCTTTAATCCTAGCACTTGGGAGGCAGAGGCAGGCGGATCTTTGTGAGTTCAAGGCCAGCCTGGTCTACATAGTGAGTTCCAGGACAGCTGGGGCTACAGGGAGACCCTGTCTCAAAAAGACCAAAAAAAAGAAAAAGAAAAAAAAATTTACCGTTTTGGTTTTGGTTTGGGGGTTGTTTTTATTTTTGAGACAGGGTCTCCCTTAGCCCCAGCTAACCTAGAACTCTCTATGAAGACCAAATTGGCCTCTATCTCACAGAGGTCTGCCTGCCTCTGCCTGCTGGGACTAAAGGCATATGTCACCACATGCACTTACAATGTGCCAAGAATTATAAATACTTTACAAGCATTTCCTATGATTGTCACAAAAATTCTCAGGGTGTAGATAACTATTATGTTCATTTCACAGAAAGGGAAACAGAGGTCTCAAGCTTGCATAATGACTGAAGCTTTATGGTAGTATGATGGCAGTGTTGAGCTGTTATACATGAAGGCCTTTGACTTCATGTGCCTTCAACTACTAAAAAGAAATTTCTTTTTTGTTCTTGTTTTTTGCTTTTTTTTTGAGACAGCGTCTCCCTGGAAGTTCCAGTTCCAGCTGGCCCTGGAACTCAGGCTGTAGAAATTTCTTTACTTGTCTTTTTTTTTTTTTTTTGGTCTTTTTGAGATAGGATTTCCCTTTTAGTCTCAGCTGGCCTGGAGCTTGCTCTGTGGACCAGACTGGCCTTGAACTCACAGAGATCCACCTGCCTCTGCCTCTGCCTCCAGAGTGCTGGGATTAAAGGCGTGCACCAGCACTCCCGGCTGCCTTTTTTATGGCATCATTTTGTTTACAGATACCTAGCTTGGGGCAGAGTTGGCTCAGCTGTTAGGAATACTTGCTGCTCTTGCAGAGGACCCAGGTTCAATTCCCAGCACCCACAGTGGGTGGCTCACAACTGCCTGTAAACCCAGTTCTAGGGCTCACACACCCTCCCCTGGCCTCCATGGGAACCTGCAGACACTAGTCCACATACATGCACATAGAAAATAAAGCAAATCTTTAAAAAAAACAAGTATCTGGTAATTTTGCTCTACGAGTTCAGGGTTTGACCTTGTTTTAATGATTTTGCACCTGGCTTTTTTTTTTTTTTTTTTTGGTCTTTTTGAGACAGGGTCTCCCTGTAGCCCCAGCTGTCCTGGAACTCACTCTGTAGACCAGGCTGGCCTTGAACTCACAAAGATCCCCCTGCCTCTGCCTCCCGAGTGCTAGGATTAAAGGCGTGTGCCACCACGCCCAGCTTCCTTTTTTTTTAAACAGGGTCTTCCTATCGCCCTAGCTGGCTATAGCTACTATGTAGACCAGGTTGGCCTTGAACTCGCAGAGATCTACCTGCCTTTGCATCCTGGGTGCTGGGATTAAGGGCGTGAGTCACCATGCCCAGTCTGCATCCTGGTTTCTTAATGCATCTTAAGTCTGGATTAGGTACAGCAAATCCAGATCCAAAGTACAAGGGCCTTATCAATATCTACTTGCTTTCCACTGGAAATGGTGAACTGTTCCCAGGCCTTCCTCACTGTGGCTCCAGCCACTCCAGAGCTTGTAGGCCTCTCAATGGCTGTTCCAGCACAGCACTGTTGGAAGCTGTGTGAGACTGAAGCCAGAAGGAATAGCCATGCCACAGGGGGTCTTCCTTTCCTCCTGGCATTGTCTTCTGTGTCCCCTTGTCCTACCTAAGTAGAAACTAAGTCTCGGGCTGGCACAGAAGGAGTCTAGCTCTAGAAGACATTTGTCCTGTAGCTGGTTTTTAAAAAGTTTACTGAGCTGGGGGTGGTGGCGCATGCCTTTAATCCTAGCACTTGGGAGGCAGATGCAGGCGGATCTATGTGAGTTCAAGGCCAGCCTGGTCTACAGAGTGAGTTCCAGGACAGCTGGGGCTACAGGGAGACCCTGTCTCGAAAAGACAAAAAAATAAATAAAAATAAAAAGTTTACTGAAAGAGAGGGAAATTGAGGGTCTGTAGAATATTAATCTCCACTCCCCCTTGAGGGACAGAACATAAATCTGCAGAATAAAGTTTTTGAAAAGCTCTTAGAGTCTTCTCTGTCCACCCATTTGGAGACAGGACTGTTTACAGAGTGACCTTGTTTAGATCTGTCACTGATTAGGAACTAGGAAGTGAGCCAGTCATAAGAATGACTTCAGATTTTTCTTCTACACTGTCCTGAAAAGAAGTTTCAGGTATAGACAGTACAGTGGAAAATGGCTTAGAGCCAGGCCTGGGTTTAACCCCAGCCCCGTTTCTACTTGATTCTGGTGAATCTCTGAACCTCTGAATCTAGGTTTCCTTATCTGTAACTTTGCTGAAAACTTCACTGAAATGTGTGAAGTTCCCAAATTAGTGAATGATATAGGTAGGCATGCAAAACTGTTAGTTCTCCTCCTTGCCCCTTCCCCTGAATGATTAACAAGGAAAACATGGAGTCATGTTGATCCTATCTTTATTGCTCTGTTTATAGTGATGCATTGATTATACTCAGTTTCAGAGTCAGGAAGCAATTTTTTTTTCCAGGCAGCAATTTTTAATAAGACTTAGTTACCATCTATAAATTCAAATATTCTTGCCAAAACTTTGACAGATTATCAGCCATATATATTTTTTTTCCTTTGATCTTTTTGAGACAAGATCTCCCCAACTGGCCTGGAACTTGCTATCTAGACCAGGCTGGTCTCCATCTTACATCTCCTCCTGCCTCTGCCTCACGAGTGCTGGAATTAAAGCCATGAGTCACTACACCTCGCAGCCATTTTCATGTTCTTTTGGTATGTGTGGAGGACTGTGCCTACCATGATGCACATGTGGAGATCAGAGAACAACTTTCGGAAGTTTGTTCTTTCACCACATGGAGCCCAGGAATCAAAACTCAGGTAATAAGTCTGGGTAGCAAGCACTGTCACCTACTAAGCCATCTCCTGAGCTTATTTATTATTCTTTAATAGAATTTAATGAAAGACATTTCAACCAAAGAGCCTGGTTGACAAGCAGTCACCAGGGTTAGAGGACACCTTCATAGGAGCAGCTGTGCTTTCTTCTCCTTCGTTTCATCCCTGTAACTCTTCTTGAAAATGGCTTAATCTGACAAGGCTAAATATTAAGTAAAACAAAGACTTACTGAAAAACAAACACAAAGAAGTGAGGAGAGCTGGTTTTAATAAAAAATTAAAGATGTTCTTTTTAATATAATTATATGTATTCTATAATTCAGAGGATGTTTCCCCCTTTCAAAGCCATTGAATTTTCTTGTCAGTTTATTTTATATAATAGATATAAAAGATCATTTTTAGCACTAGTAATCAAAGGGAAATTTAAGTCTTCTTTCATGTACTGTTATAAAGCATGCAGGGGGATATGTAGAACATGGGGTGCTAATAGATGTTACTGGCAAACTGCAAACTTTGCAAACTATGCCTTGTCCTAAGTGACTCCATTTTATAAGACCGGAGTTTGCTCCATTGTGAGTGCAAGGTAGAGGCAGGATTGACTGTGCATGTTATTTATGCATGCTAAAAAATCACTGTCCAGCACAAACCATGAGGCAAACTGATAACTTATTTACACAAATAAAATATCATCAACTATGAACTTATCAAATTAAATCAAGAACATATGAGTATATCAAACTGTATCAGAAAAAAAAGATCAATGAGGTTACTGAGTGCATCAAGCCAGTGAATGATCCAACCCCTTACCTGGACACTAAAAAAGGCAGCATACCTGATACGAGAGTGTGCCAGGACCCACCAACCCATAAGCAGACCATCTGGTGCACACATCACTGGATCAGCAGTCCTGGTTCTCTGAGGCTTCATCTGTACACAGTTCCTTTACTTGACAGACCACTTGAACTGTGGTAAGCCTGGAACCAGCTCTGTAACTAGACTGTATGTCAATATCTCATCTAACCTTAACCTGCAGTAATCTCAGCTCTCTCTTCTTTAGTAAGACCCCTTTGAATCCTACAGCAGCTTTAATGAATGCTTTCTTAGCCATTTTGTAACCTATATATATAAATTTTGTGGAATATATTATTGATTGGAGAGTTAATATTAGTAATGAAGATTAGAATACAAGCTGGGCATGGTGGTGCATGCCTTTAATACCAACACTTGAGAGGCAGAGGCAGAGGCAGGCCAGCCTGGTCTACATAGTAAGTTCTAGGCCATCTATATTTGGGACATACCTCATTCAGGATATGAATCATTCTTCATTTGTGATGGTTAATCTTAGTTACCAACTTGATTGGATCTGGGATTAACTAAAAGATACACTCACTGAGTGGGTCTATAAGCGTATTCCCAGGGAGGATTAACTGAAGAGGAAAGACCCTCCCCAAGAGTGGACAGCAGCTTCCAGTGGTCTAGATATGAAGAGGTCAAAGTGATTGCAGGGCTGCTTTGGCCTACTCACCTTTGCCCCCTCTGGTGAGCACAGCCAACTTGTGGCCACCATCTTTGACTGACATTAGACCCTGCCAGCCCATATTGTGTAAGCCAATCTAATAGATTCCCTTTGCAATATATATCCATTCTTTCTGACCTGCTCCTCTAGAGAACCCTAACATTTCCAAATATGGTCTAAGTGAAATGATTTCCAGAAACTACAAAGCATTAAGTTGTTTGAATTTAGGTGGAATAATTTTTTTGACTGAAGCACATGACTTAAGCAATATTTATTCGATACCCAAGTGCCTCTTTGGATCATTTGATTCAGTCAGATGAGCAGCCAATTCAACAGAATTAGAAATTAGACAGTCTCACTTTTTAGACTTTGTTAACTTTACCTATGCATTTAACTTTAGCAATGTTTCACAAAATCTGTACTTTATAATGATGCTAACACCCAAGATATTATAATAACTGATAACTTATTAGCTACAAAAATAGTGACATAAAGTGAACATGAAATATAATAGATGCCCAATGCCAGTGTGGCCCGGTGTTATGCTCCTGATTTTCCTCTTAACCCCTGTCATTGCCAGCAGGGAGTGATTTGCTGCGTGGTTGACTCAGGTTACTCTTTGTTGTTGTTGCTCCAATTAACGGCTGCTGCTGAAAACCTGCCTTTCCTCTAGCTCTTTACTGTTGACTCAAAGCAACATCTTCTGTTGACAAAACTGAAGAGCCAAATAGTGGTCAAGTCTTCTTTATTTTTCCTAAGCAAAAGAACACAGCCTCTACCTTTGATGCCCAATCTACATTAAACAAAATTTTTTAATAAAATTTATTTAAAGAAAGAGACAGAGACGACAGAGGACAACTTGAAGGTGTTGCTTCTCTCCTTCCACTATGTGAGTCCCAGTGATCAAATTCAAGTTGTTAGTTGTGCTGGCAAGCATCCTTACCCACTGAGACATCTGGTCACCCCCCCTTGACATTTTAAGTGACTCCTTGGAAGCATTTGTTCATGGTCTCAAGCATACACAATTGTGAATTGTGGGTCATGCTGTGGAATGGGAGGGATTGTGGAATGGCAGCCAAGTGGGGATCACAGGGACAAGAAAGCAGAACACTGACATGGAATAATGTAAGTGTATGTGCAAAGGTGAAAGGCTGGAAGAGTCCATGGAGACATCAGGCACAAGGCCTGGGGCCCTAGAGTGTCAGAAGATGAGCCAGTCAGAACAAAAATGGTTTCAGGCCTATGACCAAAGACATTTGACCTCATCCTGAAGACACCGTGTAATCAAAAAAGCCATTTCCTGGAGACAGCTGACCGGCTTTTCATGATGGAGGACTGGATGTGGTAGGTCACCTAAGTGGTACTATTGTCCCTAATACTTCCATAAGGTCTGTTTTGTTCTTTTCTTTCTCCCCCCACCGCCATCATGTACTATACCATCTACTCCAGAACTAGAACTTGAGACAAATTTCTGGAGTTCCGGGGGAAAACCATTCTGCCAGAAATCATTGTTTCTCAATAGTAAACAAATGTTCCAGCAGCCAAGGGGATAATTACCACTCGAAGCAATACAGTTCTATCAATACTATGGACATGAGACTCACCTTCTGTCTAAGAAGTGCAAGAATGAGGATTTCATACTGATATTACACAGGGCAGGATGAGGCTCTCTGTTGGCACCTATCCAGGAACTTCATTGAAGGCTCTAGCTTTGGGGAGGTGACATTACTGGCATGCCACAGCAGTGAAGGGATGCATTCTAACATGAACACCTGGTTATGCAAAGACAGGGTTCCTGGCAAAAATTGGTACAAATGTAAACCATGGGATGAACATCCGAAGGGACGTTCAGAGGTACCTGGGCCTGGAAGAGATGCATCTATGCCACATACTGATTCTCTAAGAACAGCAGTCTGTAAAGTATATGCAACTATGTGACCCGTCAGAGTGAAATGCAGAAAGTGCTCCTGAACATGTATTGTTCTTTGGGTGGAGAATCTTGCCCAGATCAGACTGTCCTGTGGGCATGCCTATAGCAAATTGTCTTTGTTGTTACTTGATGCGGAGGGCTGAGCACACTGTGGGCAGCACCATCCCCCTGGAAGGTGGTACTGGGCTGTGTAAGAAAGGTAGCAGAGTGTGGGTCTGAAAATAACCACCAAGCAGTGTTCCTCCATTGGTTCTGCTTTAAGTTCCTACTTGAGTTCCCTAGCTTCTACTGGCTTCTCCCAGTGATGGGCTGTGACCTGACAGCATAAGCTGAAAGAACTCTCCCTGAGTTGTTTCTGGTCAGCTTGTTTTTATCACAGCAACACAGATGAAACCAGAACACTCAGGAAAAATACAAGATAAATTTAGAATATCTTGTTAAGCTAAAGTCAAGAAGCTCTCAAAGTGGGATGGAGATTGAGTCAGAGGACACAGAAACCAAATCTAGAACAGTTCAAACATCAAAATATATAATGATAGCAAGTGATTATAAGTCCACTCAATAGAAATCCATGAGTCCACACTAAAATAGATACAGGCTGGAGAGATGGCCTAGCGGTTAAGAGCACCGACCGCTCTTGCAGAGGACCCGGGTTCGATCCCCAGCACCCACATGGCGGCTAAGAACCATCTGTAACTCCAATTCCAGGAGAACTCCAGTTCCAGGGGAATCCGACACCCTCTTCTGACCTCCACAGCATTGCATAACACGGGTGCACAAACCTGCATGCAGACAGTACACTCATACACATACAAAAATAAAAAAATAATAAAATAGATAGATACATATATGCATAAATAGACAAAAGAAAAGCTGCACCTTACAGTGGCATGCCAATCAGTGAGTGAGGATGAAATTATAGGATTAGAAAAATCCATTTAGGGGGTTGGAGAGACTTAAATTTTTTCTATTCATGCTGGGTGAGGTACTGAATGCCTTTAATCCCAGCACTTGGGAGACAAAGGCAGGTGGATCTCTGTGAGTTCAAGGCCAGCCTGTCTACACAGCGAGTTCCAGGACAGCTAGGGCCACAGAGTAAGACTTTTGTCTCAAAAAAAAAAAAAAATGCCCGGCGTGGTGGCACACGCCTGTCATCCCAGCACTCGGGAGGCAGGCAGAGTTCAGGCCAGCCTGGTCTACAGAGTGAGCTCCAGGCCAGCCTGGTCCACAGAGTGAGCTCCAGGACAAGCTGGTCTACTAGAGTTTGAGTTCCGCGCAGATGGTCTACCGATTGAGCTCCAGGACAGGCTGGGGCCACAGGGAGCCCCGTCTCACCAAAAACCAAAACAAAAACAAAAAAAAAAAAAAAAAAAAAAAAAAAAAAAAAAAAAAAAAAAAAAAAAAAAAAAAAAAAAAAAAAAAAAAAAAAAAAAAAAAAAAAAAAAAAAGAAGGACGGAAGGAAGGAAGCGACTGAGGGAAAGGAAGGAAGGAAGGTTATTAGGCCATTGCGCCGGACGCGAAGGTTGCAAGGAAAAAATTATAACTTTGTACTGGAAAAATGTGACAGATACCACCTGAATCAAGTAATCAGTTAACATCATTGACCAGCCACAAGCAGATACGACCAAGTTAGGAATTTAAGAACTACACCACAGTCCCCCAAATAGCATAGAAATCATAAAAGAAATGAAACTATCAGAAAATATAAAGCCTGTTTGATGAAAAAACACAAAAACCCATTCGTTTTGCGAGCCATTACAAAGAATTACCAGAAGGACTTTTACGGCCAGCAAACACCACAGGTCCGTCCTACCTGGCGACTGCCAACGCCACATCAGGGACCTGGCACAACTCTGCATAAGTCAAGTCCCCACCAACCTTCAGTTCACTAAGCCTCTGGTGTGACTTGACGCACCCGACGCCGACAGAATCCTCCGTCTCTCCAGCTGCAAAATGCACTACATGCCCCACCCCAGTGGTCTCATGGTTCCTGTGGACCAAACTCTATGTGCAAGGCCAAGAAATCCTGGCTCTTAGTGGAAGGTTATGAGCAGGAGGCCCTTCCATGCCGTTCGCCCCACGGGGGAACATGCGCTGCTGTCTTCCACTGAGAGTGCTGTCTTCCCAGAACTGGTATCGCTCTGAGCTGTTTGTAGTATGGTATACTGGAATCTGAGCCAGACCTGCCCACACCACAGTAGGGGGGGCACAAATAAGATATTCGGGGTAACACAACAGCCGACAAATGGACATCATGTACCATCTGCATAAGATTGGAACTCGAGAACATCCGGGAACCAGTGGATCTGTGGAAGAGTGTCCCCCCTACCCAAGATGGCCGGTCCTGATAAGCCAAGTGAGAAAAATATACCGAGATAGGCTTTACCTGAGGATAACATTCTCACAAGAATGCACTAGCACCTATAATCCTCAAAAACTGCTAACATTCTGAGAAGCGAGGGGAGACAGGAATGCTGCGGTCTGAAGGAGACTGCAGAAACATGTCTGCTCGGTGACTCCCCGATCCCAGACTGGATGGACCGGCTCTAAAGAACCCCATCTACAGAGTGAGTTCCAGGACAGCTGGAGCTAAGGGGCCCTGTCCGAAAGAAAAAAAAAAAAAAAAAAAAAGAACCCCATCTGAGAACCTGTGAATCTAGCCGGGAACAATGGGATGCCATCAATTGCTCATTCCAGCGCAGGCTTCCTGATCCTGATTTGTAAATGGTGGGCACATGCAGAGAGCCCTTGTGGAGGCCATTCCTGCTAAGGTTGTACTAAAATGTTCTTTGGAGCACCCTTGCAATTGTGTGTGTGTGTGTGTGTGTGTGTGTGTGTGTGTGTGCATGTGTGTGTGTGTGTAATATATTTAATAATACATATATATGTGTGTGTTTTAACTGCAAAGAGCCAGGCATGGTAGTACATACCTGTACTCCCAACACTTGGGAGACTGAAACAGGAGGATTCCCATGAGTTAAATAGTCCAGCCAGGCTACACAGCAAGACTCCAGGAAGGTCAGCACACTGAGGTAATAAGTGGCCTCTGTTCAACCAGGCCATGTGTCTAGTCATCCTTTCTGAGCTAGTCCCCACCCCACTAGGAAATAAAATGTAAGACTTGAACTTGGCAGCACAAATTTACTTTGATTTGCTCTGTCTGGCTCTGACTTGGGTTTTATAGGGGTCTTGTCATGTTCCCCACTCTACTTTTGAATTCCCGCCTCAGCCTCCCAAGGAAGGGGTAAGCTTTTACTTAATGAAAAAAAAAATTTTTTTTTTGTCTTTTTTGAGACATGGTCTCCCTGTAGCCCCAGTTGGCCGGGAATTTACTATGTAGACCAGGCTGGCCTTGAACTTACAGAGATCTGCCTGTCTCTTCCTCCAGAGTGCTGGGATTAAAGGCATGTGCCACCACACCTAGCCCTCATGTTACATTTATTTTTCAGTGAATCCATATAGATCTTGGCTGGTGATGTAGCTCAGTGGTAGAGCACTTGCCTTGAATGCAGGAAGCCCTGGGCTTGATCCTCAGCACTACTAAATTAAACAAAAATATTAGAAAGAGCTACCTTGTCTTCAGAGTCAAGAAGGGCAGTAACACGATAACTTCTGCAGTGGTATCTTGTAATCTATGTCAATCAAGATTTTGTGTGTGCGACCTGGTGTAAATAGCCTCACCTTGCTCTCCTGCCTGCACCCCTAGGTTGCTGGCTTGCACTACCATGTCCCTTTCATCTACTGTTTGTTGAGAAGTGGCTTTCTCACTAAGTCACCCAAGTGGTTGAATTTGCAGGCTCAAGCAACTTTCCTACCTTAGCCTTCCTAACACAGAGGATTAGGGCACCCCACAGCATCCAGCTTGAATCAAAATTCTCTAGGACTTTTCTCTCAATATAAGCCTAGGGGCTGGACAGATGGCTCAGCAGTTAAGAGCACTGGCTGCTCATCCAGAGGACCCAGGCTCATATCCTAGCACACACATGGCACCACGACACAGGTGCACTTAAATACCATGCAAGGAATGTACTATATGTAAAATAAAAATAAATAAATTAAAAAGAAACATCTGTTGAGCATTTCTTCAGGCACCCTCTTGGTATCAGAAGGACTGAACCCAGTTTTACTTTTTGAGACAGAGTCTCACTCTGTCATCTCCTATAACTCACTATGGAGACCAGTCTGGCCTTGAACTCACAGAGGTCCCGTCTGGCTCTACCTCCCAAGTGTTGGTACTAAAGGTGTGTGCCATTAAGCCCAAATGAACAAACTTTTGAAGGAGAATACATTCAGTGGATGCCAGAGGTCTAATGGCTTTGTTACCCAGTGAGACCCATTGGTTTTTGGATGGGGTTTCATACGTAAAGAACATACAATAAAGAATAAAGACAGCTGGAAAGATGGCTCAGCAGTTAAAAGTATGTACTGCCCTTGAAGAGGGCCTAAGTTTGGTTCCCAGCACCTACATCAGGCAGGTCACAACTGTCTGTAACTCTAGCTCCAGGGGAATCAGACGCCTCTGGCCTCTGCGGCCACCTGAACTCACGGTCACACACCCACACCCACACACATACACATAAGTAAAAATAATTTTAAATTAGAAAAAGTATAAAGCCAAGGAGAACTATGAATTTTACATTGGACTCTGCGCAGTCACTCACAAGAGTGTAACAAGATGAGCAAGGCTACAAGCCCTGAGGGCAGTGTCTTCCTTACCTGGACCATATCACCTATCACCCCATACGGATGTGACACACTTGGGTGTGTGTGCCACTGAGCTAGGTATTACATACCTTTCCTCCAGGGAGTCCCCTGCCTCTTCATCTGATCTTCCCCCACCGCACCCCCCTCAGGTCCTCCCTCAGGTTCCTATTGCTACAGCAAAGGTCACTTTCCTGATAGCTCCTGCCACTCTCAGAAGGGCTGGTTGCCAGCTAGCTGCTCTGTGCCCTTTCTTTCTCTTCCCTCTTCCCTTCGACTTCCCCTCTGCCCCGGCCAAGCCAGATTATTCCACTCCCCAAAGAGGCCACATCTTCGCTCTCCTCTGGGCCCTCACAAGACTCTCCCCTGCCCCACCTGTCCTTTCCTCTCTCTTCCCTCTGGCAAACCTCTACTCAGCTTGAACACCTCCTGGCTGAGGTCTTTCTCATCTCTCAGATAGTCAGCCCTTCCCTTGTGTGTGCTCTGGGAGCACAGGGGGTACAGAGGGGCACATCCTGCTGGGCACTTAGAGCCCTCCATTTTTGCCACTTGATTAACCTGATTAGGACACTAGCTAGACACACATTCTATTCACAGACCCAGGTTGTTTGCTACGAGCACCAATGAATGCAGCTGTGGTCTATGGCCAGGAGTGGTGACGCACAGCTTTAGTCCTAGCACTCTGGATGCAGAGGCAGGCAGATCTCTGTGAGTTCAAGGCCAGGCTGGTCTACAGAGTGAGTTCCAGGCCCGCTGGGGCTATAGGGAGACCCTGTCTCGAAAGAAAGAAAAGGAAAGAAAGAAAGAAAGAAAGAAAGAAAGAAAGAAAGAAAGAAAGAAAGAAAGAAAGAAAGAAAGAGAGAGAAAGAGAGAAAGAGAGAAAGAGAGAAAGAAAGAAAAGGAAGGAGGAAGGAAGGAAGGAAGGAAGGAAGGAAGGAAGGAAGGAAGGAAGGAAGGAAGGAAGGAAAGAAAGTGAAAGAACGGAAAAAAAACCACATCTATGACTATGAGAGGTGGAGACTAGGGAGGCCCCTCCCTCCGGTAAAGGACATCTTTTGTGGCACAGCCTTGAAGACTGAGACTAGAGCTGAGATGGAGGGGCTTAGCTACCATGGGAGTGGGGGGGGCTCCCCAAGTGGGCACCAGACCAGGGAGAGCAGCGTGTGGGGAGCAAAGTAGGGCTCTGTGGTCGGAGTGGGAGGTGAGTTACCCTGGGAAACATCTGCATGCTGCCAGCTACTGAAGGAGAGAATAAAGACCTGTAGCATGACGCTGGGGAGACTTAGGAGGTGCTAGGGGGCAAGGGAGGGATGCTTGCTGCTTAGCATGAGGGCCCAAGTTAGATTCCCAGGGCATGTAAAAAGCCTGGCATACTGGTGCTTGCTTGTAAGCCCAGTGGTGGGAGGGGGAGACAAGAGGAACCCTGGGGCTTGCTGCCAGGCAAGCCAGCCAAATCCTCGAACCCCAGGCAGGTTGCAGCCAGACCCTGTCTCCAAAAACAAGGTAGATGCGCGCACACACACACACACACACACACACACACACACACACACTCTTAAAAAATAGCCAGTTAGCTGGGTGCACACCTTTAATCCTAGCACTTGGGAGGCAGAGGCAGGCAGATCTTTGTGAGTTCAAGGCCAGCCTGGTCCACAGAGTGAGTTCCAGGACAGCTGGGGCTACAGTGAACCTGTCTCGAAAAGACCAAAAAAAAAAAAAAAAGTACACCGGTCGTGGTGGTGTACGTCTTTAATCCTAGCATTTGGGAGGCAGAGGCAGGTGGATCTCTGTGAGTTCAAGGCCAGCCTGGTCTACTGAGTGAGTTCCAGGACAGCTGGGACTACAGGGAGAACTTGTCTAAAGAAAGACCCCTGCCAAAAAAATAAAAGATAAAAAAATAAAAGAAAGAGCAGCTTCATACACCGATAACGGCTACATAAACATTCAGTTTTGTGTACAAAAACATCCAGAAGAAACAAGGTGTTGCCAATTGGCCCAAAGATCATTGCTCTGCCCTGTTAGACAGGAGGGAAACACAGGGGTGAAAAATGCCAGCAACTTGGAGAAATAAATCTCGGATGTTTAGATTCTTGCCATGCCTTAGGTAATCCTGGCTGCTCCTCCGGCCCAGCCCAGCTGGTGGGTGCTGTTGCCTGACACCTGCTGCTCCGTTTATCTCTCAAAGAGAATGTTTGGAAAATGTGTCCACCCTATGTTGCTGGCCTGTCAGCACCTCTGTTTAACACAGCCCTTGCTCCTGTGCCGGGCCAGGCTGGGAACACAGGTGTTAGAAAAGCCAACACTAACACGTCCTTATACCGAGCTGGTTGTGTCCTTCTGTACTCTGGCTGAAATGTAGAGAGCCTGAAGTACTGCGCAGAATGACAGGGCAAGTTTAGAATGCTCTTGCCTTCATATTATCTGACGGGTCATACTGTTTGATGGGTTGGCTTGATTTGATTTGGTTTTTTGAGACAGGGTTGCAGGTACCCCTGAATGGCCTCAAACTCACTATGTAGCCAAGGATAGTCTTGAACTCCTGCTGCTATCTCCCCAGTGCTTGATTTGCAGGCATGTGCCACCATGCCCACCCTAGAGTACTTAGAAACAACTTTCTGCCTCACAAGCTCATTTCGATGGCCCTCAGTCAGTTCTGTCCAGGTGCACAGGCAGCTGGATCCCTCCTCAATCTCAGGAGGTCAGGATCCTCTCCGTGCATCCCACTGCCATGGCTGTCCTCCACCCAAGCAGCCACACAGGTGGAAGAAGACAGCAGTTGCCCCGGGGCTGCCCTAGGACTCCAAAGCCTACAGGAGACTGTCACTCCTTTGCTTCTACTAATGACAACAGCCCTCAACAGGATTCTGTTTACAGAGTGTCTCTTGCCAAACTCCTTACTAAGCACTTTATACATCACCATATTCAATCCTTAGTCCTTTGAAGACTGAATATTAGTGAATCTGCTTAGTTTCTCAGCTACTAAATGGCAAACCCAGTTTTCAAGTCTTTTTTTTTTTTGTCTTTTCAAGACAGGGTCTCCCTGTAGTCCCAGCTGTCCTGGAACTCACTCTATAGGCCAGGCTGGCCTTGAACTCACAAAGATCTGCCTGCCTCTGCCTCCTGAGTGCTAGGATTAAAGGCATTTGCCACCACACCCCGATCAAGTCTTAATTAACCTTCCAGTCTTCTGCTAAGTGTTCTGGATGGGTTCATCTGGGGCCTTGAATAGACAGTGGCCATGCATGATACACATGCATCAGGTCATATACAGGGTGATCTGCATTGGGTGTCATTTCACCTTTCCCATGCATGCAGCCTTGTACCAGGATCCAGCTCACCCCTCTTCCAGCAGGCTTCCCCAGCTGTCCCAGGACACACAGACCAGGTCTCCCCCAGGACACACAGACCAGGTCTCCCCCATGTTCTCTGGGGCCACTGCTATTCAAAAGTAGTCCTAGGCCAAACCTTCAGCACTGCCTGCGGGAAATTTCCGCCTCTCCTGACATCTTCGCCCTCTGGTGCACACATGTACATGAGGTGGGTGGGGGAAGACATTAGTCTCTGTTACCCTCCTCAGCCACCCTGACATCTTCGCCCTCTGGTGCACACATGTACATGAGGTGTGGGGGAAGACATTAGTCTCTGTTACCCTCTGCAGCCACCCTGACATCTTCACCCTCTGGTGCACACATGTACATGAGGTGTGTGGGAAGACATTAGTCTCTGTTACCCTCCTCAGCCACCCTGACATCTTTGCCCTCTGGTGCACACATGTACATGAGGTGTGTGGGAAGACATTAGTCTCTGTTACTCTCCACAGCCACTCTCCAACTTATTTTTTAAAGATTTTTTTTTTGACACAGGGTCTTCCTATAGCCCCAGCTGGCCTGGAACTCACTCCATAGAGCAGGCGGGCCTTGAACTCACAGGGACTGGCATGCCTCTGCCTCCCAAGTGCTAGGATTAAAGGCATGTATCACTACGCCTGGCCTTAAATTTATTTTTAATTAATGAACTTTAATTAATAATCATGTGTGTCTGTGTGGGGGTATGTGCACCTAAGAGCAGATCCAAGAGGCCAAAGGTATTGGGTCCCTGGAGCTGGAGTTATAGGCAGTTGTAAACAAGATGATATGGGTGCTAGGAACCAATCTCAGGTCTTCTGCAGGAGCAGTCCATGCTCTTACCCACTGAGCCATCTTTCTAGACCTTCCACCTTGATTTTCGAGACAGGGCCTCTCATTTCTCTCTACAGCTGGCCCACTTGAGCAGTTTAGTCAACGAGCGAGTTCAGGGCCTCCTGCTCCCACCTCCCAGCTCCAGCTTCTCGGCACACACCACCATATCCAGCTTTTGGCATGGGTTCTGAGCATCAAACTCAGGTTCTCACACCTGCATGACAGTTTACTGGTGGATGCAATGCACCTTGGACTCCCAAAGAACATGCCTTCCCATACACTACAACCTTCCAATCTCCAGTTTTGGAGCTATCAGTTCATGGCTTCCTAGGCTTTTTAAAGGGACTATAAAGGGAAGGTTGGTTACTGCAAATCCCAGAGTCCATCCAGATTGCACACTGGCTAAGAGCAGGGCTGGTAATGGGAGGTGCTTGCCCTCAGACTGATGGATCCAATGATCCTTACGACCTGAACCTCCCAGGCCCTCCCTTCCCTGTGTCCTGAAGGCACATAGACAAGCCCTCGTTTACAGAGGGCCCTCTAAGACCCAACCCCAGGTTCATAGAAGATATGACACTTTGATTTTCTTGATGCTAAAAGAACCCAGGCCCAACCCTGAAATTCTTGCCCAAGGCTGCCTCTCTGACCCACACAGCTCAGGTGTCCCAAGAGCACAGAAAGCTCAGCGCATTCTTGACAGTACAGCCCCACTGAACCAGAGAAGGGGCCATCTCCTGCAGGCTCTGGAATTTCAGAGCCCTGTTCATAAAAGACTTTATGGGAATCCCGTGGCCTCTGCCTGCCTACTGCTTGGTCCCTGCCCTTTGTGCTTCTCCAGAGCTGTCACTACCTCTTAAACAGCCCTCCCTCCTTTAATCACCTATTTAACATGTGCACCAGCCCTTAAAGAAAAACTAGCTGTTTGCTCTTTCTCACTTCCTGTGGGAAGGGTGGGGCTCATCCACTGTTCTTTGCTGGTTGCTATGATTCATTGTGGGAGTTAGACCTTCTGCAGTCAGGGGAGTAAGTTGTGATCTTTGGAATGCAAGTCTGGGTCATACTTCTAGAAGGGTTTGTGGATAAAGGAGAGTGGTGGAAAGCATGTAGCGGCGTGAGCCTGAGGTGCCTAGTATGTGCACCTGTATTGAGGAAATGGTGTGGGGTGTGTGTGTGTGTGTGTGTGTGTGTGTGTGTGTGTGTGATGGAGGGTGTTTTATGTGCCACCCCCTGCCCCTCTTTTCTCTCTTGCAGGAAGTCTTCTGTGCTCCTAGCAGCCTTTGGCAAAGGCAAAGGGTAGAATGCTGCCTTTAATGAGTGTCAGAGTCTCTCCTTGTGTGCAGCCCCAGGCTTGCCCTGCAGGGGTCCAGCTCTTGGTAGGCATAGTTAGCATCATGGTATCTTGCATAGGTACCAGTGAATTCCAGTCCCAAGCCTGGAGAGTCTGCAAGGGTGGGGCACAAGTCAAGCCCAGAGAAGATAATATCCAGCTTGGCACTGCCCCAGATCAAGGACCAGGGAGCCCCAGGGTTGAGCTGGGCATCTGTACTCACTCATGCATGCATGCAAGACCTTTGAGCCTTGGGTCATGCAAGCCATCAGGCCCATCCCAGGTCAAGGACACAGTTACAGAAGCAGTGCCTTCACAACTGCTCCTGAGTCTTCCTTTCCTTCCTGATTTGACAGGCAGAGATCTAGAAGGTTAGGAGGATAAATTCTGCAGTTAGCCTGTCTAAAACCCAAACTCAGTTCTGCCACATACCAGATACAGTTCTTTTTTTGTCGGGGGGGGGGGTCTTCTCGAGACAGGGTCTCCTTGTAGCCCCAGCTGGCCTGGAACTTGCTCTGTAGACCAGGCTGGCCTTGAACTCACAAAGAAAGATCCGCTTGCCTCTACCTCCCAAGTGCTAGGATTAAAGGCGTGCACCACCACGGCACCAGGTACAGTTCTTTTTTTTTTTAATTTTTATTTATTCTTGTATGTGTATAAATGTACTGTCTGCATGTAGGTCTGTGCACCCATGTTGTGCAATGCCACGGAGGTCAGAAGAGGGCATTGGATTCCCCTGGAACTGGAGTTAAAGATGGTTCTCAGCCGCCATGTGGGTGCTGGGGATCGAACCCGGTCCTCTGCAAGAGCAGTCAGTGCTCTTAACCGCTAGGCCATCTCTCCAGCCCCAGATACAGTTCTTAAGCAAGTTATTTGACCCCTCTGAGCCTCATTCTTCCCCTGCAAAAAAAGTGGAGTAGAGCTATCTCCCTCATAGGGTTCTTGTGAGGGTCAAAGGAGTTTGGTAAAGAGCTTAAAACTGTTAATGAATATTAACCACTACTGTTCGGGAATAGAAATCAGAGTCCAGCAGGACCAGTTAGAGGATGTATTTTATCCTCTGAAACCCAGCAGGCAAAGTTCATCTGCAGGTTTCCCTATACCACATAGAAAGGAAGTAGGACCAGCACACGTCTTAACTTCCGTCTGCGGGGGCAGGTTTTCACATGGTGTTCTGATGTGCTGGCAAAGCTCTGGCTCTGTACCTGGAAACATTGCCTTAGGGAAAGACAGTAAAACTATGAGCCAGCCCGAAAGCCTACATACTTCCCTGGTGTGGGTGTGTATGGAGCTGGAGCTGGAACCCAGGGCCTTGTGCATGCTAAGTAAACAGTCTACCTCTACGAGACATTCTAAGGCTACAATAATTATCTATTTATTGCCAATTACATGCCGAGTCTTAAGTTAGAGGGTAGCAAGGTTGTAAGGGTATAAAAGATACACCGCACTCTCTCAGAAAGATTATCAATAATGTGTGCCAATTTATATTACGATAAAAATCAACAAAAGTGGGCCTGTGAGATGATTTGGAGGTAGTAGCTCCCTGCCGAGCATGAAGACCTGAGTTCAATCCCCTGGAAAGAGGGAGCTGACTCCTGAAATTTATCCGCTGACCTCCACATACATGGCTAAATATATAAATAAGGTACAATAAAAGCAGTAAAAGAAGAAATACAAAAGATACCACCAGCAGCAACAGCAACAAGGAGACACAGACAAAAGCAGTTTGAGGGGTGTTGTCCCTGTTAGGACCTCCACTGAAGTAAAGCCAGAGTTAGTAAATTTATGAAGTAGACAAAGGGACATAGGAAAAGAACTGTACACAAGTCCAAGACATGGGTGTGGGTTCTCAAGAGAATCACAGCTAGGTATCTTGACAGTGGTTCTCTGGATGACCTCATGGCCTGCTTGCTTTCTCTTTTCCTTCCCTTCTTTTAAACTGAATTTGTATTAAGAATTTGCCTCCCTCCCTCCCTCCCTCCCTCCCTCCTTCCCTTCCTATGTGTATGTCTGTGAGCACCTGTGAGCCACAGCATTCATGTAGAGGTAGAGGACAACTCCCAGAAGTTGGTTCTAACTGAGGTCCTGGGGTTTGGCAACAAGTGCCATTATCCACTGACCTGTCTCACCCGCTCCAATCCTGCGGCTTTCTACATTACATTCCTCAATGGGTGTAATTTACAAGCTTTAAGGATTAAGCGAAGCTTAAAACTTAAGTTTAAAAATTAAGTAATAGGGGCTGGAAAGATGCCTCAGCAGTTAAGAGCGCCGACTGCTCTTGCGGAGGACCGGGGTTCGATTCCCAACACCTACATGGTGGCTAAGAACCGTCTTTAACTCCAGTTCCAGGGGAATCCGACACCCTCTTCTGACCTCTGAGGTACTGCACATGGGTGCACCAACCTCCATGCAGACAGTACACTCATACACACACACACACACACACACACACACACAAAGTAAATAAATAAATTCAGTAATAATATATGAGCTGGCTTACACATTGGAAATGTGGTTTAGTAGTGATGTGTTCTAGCTGGGCGTGGTGGTGCATGCCTTTAATCCCAGCACTTGGGAGGCAGAGACAGGCGGATCTCTGTGAGTTCAAGGCCAGCCTCTTTCTACAGAGAGAGCTCCAGGCCAGCTAGGACTGAGGGGAGACCCTGTCTCAAAAAGACCAAAAAAAAAAAAAAAAATAGTGATGTGTTCTGTGTGTCAAGCTGACAGACAAAGGGTCAATTGTGCTGGATAGCTTTGGTGTCGACTTGTCACACCTGGATTGAGGAAGTCTTATTTGGGGAATTTCCTACTACATTGGACAGGCCTGTGGCCATATATGTGGGGCATTTTCTTGTTGACTGATGTGTGAGGGAATGGTCCACTGTGGGTGGTGCCAACCCTGGGTAAATGGTCCTGTATTGTATAAGAAAGTAGGTTGAGCACAGGCCAGAGGAGCAAGCCAATAAGCAGCATCCCTCCATGGCCTGTATTTCAGGTTTCTGCCCTGAGTTCCTAACCTGGGTTTCCACAGTGATGAACTATGACCTGGGAGATGGAAACCAAATAAACCTTTTCCTCCCTAAGTTTGTATTGGTCAGAGTGTTTTGTCACAATTGAAGGCAAACTAGCACAAGTACTTTTCTTATCTTAAATCATTCTCTTTTGTAAATGAAACCTTAAGGAAGTTTTATGAGGTGTATTTTTTAGATTTAGGGATGAGAGGTGATGTCAGTACAGTAAAACTCAAGGCCCAAAAAAGCATAGCTTGCTTGTTTTTTGTTTGTTTGTTTGTTGTGTTTTTTGTTTGTTTGTTTGTTTTTGTCTTTTCGAGACAGGGTCTCCCTGTAGCCCCAGCTGTCCTGGAACTCACTCCGTAGACCAGGCTGGCCTTGAACTCACAAAGATCCTCTTGCCTCTGCCTCCCAAGTGCTAGGATTGAAGGCGTGCGCCACCACGCCCAGCTGCTTGCTTGTTTTTAACGAGCTTATTTGAGATATCATTAGGAAAACACATTATCTCTGCGGGCAATTTTGGCTTTATGTTGCAGTTTCTTGACTCTGTAGGAGAGGCTGAGATCTCGAATCCCTTCATTTTCTCTTTCTATCCTGCCTCAATACTACAACACATTTATACCAGAATATACTAGACCATTTGGATTAATAAAACCCAATCTCATCTCATCTCCAAAAGTATGCTTCTCTGTTAAGAAGTTTAAAAGCACTTTCGAATCTCAGATGAAGTAATCTCAAAGTACGGAGACAATCCTATGCAAAACACAGCCGGACACAAGAAGAGGAATCATCTGAGAGAAACAGCCTTCCTCCTTAGGCAAATTATTTCTAGAGTGCCAATGTAAAACAACAAAGAATTCAAGATCAAAGAGCCACTCCCTTTCAAAAGGCCTGTCTACTATATTACAACAAATTCGTGTCAACTCTGCCTGTACTTCTTGTACCAAGAAAATGCTCAGCTTTCATTAAACAAAAAGAGTACTCTAGTTCTTCAGAGGAAAGGAATTGTTGTCATATAAAACCTGTTGCCTAGCAACCAAACAGCAACTCCTCACACCTTCCTGCCTAGATGCACAGCCCCACCCTCTTCCAGGCTCATTCCTCTCAATTTACAAAAGTTCTTTTAATAGGATCTGTGGTTGGTATAACTGGATTTGAAGGTTCTAGTTTAAAACCCAAAGTAGCATGATGTCCTGCCAGCTTCCCAGCATTTAATCACATAGCGCCTCTGAGAAAGCCTGGGCAGCCAAAGAGGGGAGAACCTTTAGGCTGGATTCCCTTTTTTGTCCTTTTCCTGTCCCCAAAGCCCGATAGGCAGTGTCACTCTTGCCCCTGAGCCAGGAGCCTAGGGATGTGGTGTCCTTTTCTGGTTTTTGTGCTTGGTATGAAAGTGGAATTCTGAATATAGGTCTTCTCTTCAGAGTCAAAACCCAAGCCCCCTTCAATGCCAGACTCATCTCATTGCCTGGTGCTAAGTCAATAAGGATAACCCATCTCACTTTCAAATGTTATGTATAACAGAACCATTGGACACGATGTTTGGAAGTGAGTTGCTAACCAACATTCTATAGAACAGAGTATGTTTAGCGATATGACTCAGATAGGTTACCTCACCCTGGGAATCTCATACTGGGTGTGCCATTTGCTGTAGGTTGACTCAGGGCTTAACTCTTTATGGTCTGGGAAATTCCACTCATCTTCTTTTTTTTAACTCTTTCTTAAAATTTTATTTATTTTTGGGCTGGAGAGATGGCCTAGTGGTTAAGAGCATCGACTGCTCTTGCAGAGGACCCGGGTTCGATCCCCAGCACCCACACGGCGGCTGAGAACTGTCTGTAACTCCAATTCCAGGAGAACTCCAGTTCCAGGGGAATATGACACCCTCTTCCGACCTCCACGGCATTGCACGACATGGGTGCACAAACCTACATGCAGACAGTACATTCATACACATTAAATAAATAAATAATTTAAAAATAAAAATAAATTTTATTTATTTTTGTATGTGTATGAATGTATTGTCTGCATGTAGGTTTGTGCACCCATGTCGTGCAATGCCGTGGAGGTCGGAAGAGGGCGTCGGATTCCCCTGGAATTGGAGTTAAAGACGGTTCTCAGCTCCTAACCACTAGGCCATCTCTCTAGCCCTCACCTTTTTTTTTCTTTACAAAGTCACCTACATTCCTAAGTGGTCCCATGGGTGTCCCTGGAAGGCAGAAAATATCATCCAGGAAAGGTGGGAATTATTCCAGCACAGGTTTCTGCCATCAGCAGGGACTCTGACTATAGGGAAATGTAAATTCCAGCAGTTCAGCAATTAGGCCCAACAAACTAAACATTAGAGAAAGAATAACTGCTTCATTTCTAGTGATGTAGGCAGTTTTATATTCAGAAAGAGTTCAGTATTCCCTGAGATTAAACAAGTCATTCCAGCTCATTTACAACCTGTTTTGCTTTGCAGTAATAAAGATCAAGCCAAGGTCCTCATACCTGACAGGCAAGCACTCCATCATTGCTGTATCCTCAGCCCCTCTTGCTATTTTTATTGTGTATGTGTGTGTATATACATGTATGTGAGTATAGACCTGAGCTTACCCATTTATACACATGCAAAGGCCATAGAAAGACATCGAGCTTCTACCTCTATTGTTCTCTACCACATTTCCTTGAAATAACTGTCTCTCACTGAACTGGAGGCTGGTTTTGGCTCGGTTGGCTGGCAACGAGCCACTGGGATCTGCCTGTCTCCACTTCCCAATGCTGCGATTACAGCCATGCACAGCCATGCCCTGCATCTTTATATGAGTACTAGAGATTTGAACTCAGGTCCTTATGTTTGCAAAGTAAGCTTTCTTACCCACTGAGCCACCTCCCTAGCCCCTAGTACACACATGTGCTCGTGTGTGTGTATCTACCATCTGTGTGCATAAATCCCCCAGAGAAGGTGTTATAAGAAATCGTGAGCTGTGTGATGTCGGTCCCAGGATCTGAACTCAGGTCCTCTGGAAGAGCAGCAAGGACTCTTCAACTATGCTATCTCTCCAGCCCCTCTATTACTGTTCTAAAAACAGACAATGTGTGTTTTTCCTTGTCTGCTTGCTAAGGCCTCAAGCCTCTAATATTATTGAAGGCTTGGCTAGGAGAGATCTGTATACTCCAGTCTGTATATTTCTCCTATCATTCATGTAAATAAATGGTGGCCTCAATATGAATGCATTCGGCCTAGTCATCAAGGACACTGACTCCCAATTTCTTTGTGATGTGGTATCTTGTCATTTTTTCAGATCAGTTTTAATTGGAGTATGATAACTTGTGATAACAAAAGCAAAAATATTCCATCTAAGCCCTGAAATACAGAGTCTAAGTGCTCCTCCAGGGCTGGTGATTTGTGCAAGAATAAGGAAGAATCTAGAGTCAGGGAGAGTTCATCACCTGAGCATCTACATGTCAGAGGTACCTTAAGACCCCACAGTGCAGTGAGTCTCCAGCCTGGAATGTATCTTCAGGCAGCACAGACAGGCTCAGAGGTTGACTGGAGCTGAATGGATTCATATTAAGGCCATTGTTTATTTACACAAAAGAATAGGTGAAATGTTTACAGACCAGAATATAGAGACCTCTCCTACAATATTAGCTTCCAACTAATATTAGACTCTAGGTGTTCTAATCTGCTTCTCTATTGTTGTGATAAAAACACTGACCTGCCCGGCGTGGTGGAGCATGCCTTTAATCTCAGCACTCGGGAGGCAAAGGCAGGGCAGGCGGATCTCTGTGAGTTCAAAGCCAGCCTGATCTAGAGCGAGTTCCAGGCCAGCTAGGACTAAAGGGAGAACCTGTCTCAGAAAGAAAAAAAAAAAAAAAAAACCCTGACCAAAACCACCTTGAGGAGGAAACGGTTTATTTTACCTCCAGCTTACAGTTCATCACACAGGGAAACCAAGACAAGAGCTCAGGACAAAAACTGAAACACAGAGCCGGGTGTGGTGTCGCATGCCTGTAATCCTAGCACTCAAGAGGCAGAGGCAGGCGGATCTTTGTGAGTTCAAGGCCAGCCTGGTCTACAAAGTGAGTTCCAGGACAGCTGGGGCTACAGGGAGACCCTGTCTCAAAAAGATAAAAAAAAAAAAAAAAAAAAAAGAAATACAGGTGGTGGAGGAACACTGCTTACTGGCTTCCTCTTCTAGCCTATACACATCCTGCTTTCTTTTTTGTTTTGTTTTGTTGTTTTTGAGACAGGGTCTCCCTGTAGCCCCAGCTGGCCTGGAACTCACTCTATAGACCAAGCTGACCCTGGAACTCACAGAGATCTGCCTGCCTCTGCCTCCCAACTGCACCACCACGCCCAGCTACATCCTGCTTTCTTATCCAACACTGGACCACCTTCCCAGTGGTGAGACCACCTGCAGTTGGCTGGAACCTTCCCCCACAGCACTCAACAATCAAGAAAATATCCTACAGACATGGCTACAGGCCAACCTAATGGAATCAATTACGTAATTGAGATGCCTCCTACCCAGCTGTGTAAAGTTGACAACAGAAGCTGTCCAGCACAGGGTCTTATAGTCCCAGTTGGCCTCAGGCATGTTACTCTACAATGTCTTCATGTTTTGTTTTCATTTTGTTTTTCCATAAAATATAAGACCATCACATCAGTAGTCTCTAGCTCCTAGGGCTTCACACAGATTTAAAGGGCAACAGTGATGGTAGAGTACATACCTAACATTCATAGAGGCCCTGAGTTCAGTCTTGAGCAGTTTCAAAATACTAATGATGATGATGCTTGGCGGCGGTGATGACGGTGGTGACAATGCTCTTAGCACAGTGCCTGGCACGTGGCTGGTGCTGAGGAGGCACTAGATATAATTAATCAGGAAACCATAGCATGCACAGTCTTATCAAGTGAACCCTGACTGACTGTGGAGTGTCGGTCAGTTTGGGTTGTATATTAGTTGCTGCAGCTGACATAACAAAATACCAAGGCCTGGGTAGCTGAAATGGTGGAAATCTATTTTTCCACCATTTTGTGAACTAGAGCCTGAGATCAAGGTGCCTGCAGAGCTGTTTTTATCTGAAGCCTCTCTTCTGGACGTGCAGAGGACTGTCCCCGTCTGTACCTGTGTCCTTGCTCTTCCCCCTGCATTTGTCTACCTGAGGTACTGTGCCTGGGGTTTCAACATAAGAATTTGATGTTGTTGTTGTTGTTGTTGTTGTTGTTGTTGTTGTTGTTTTAGTGAAGGGGTCACAACTCAACTCATAACAGTTTGGAAAACCTATCCACTTTGGCTAGGCTTTTACCAGAAAAGTGGGTTAAGCTTGAAGAGACCATTCTATACAGTACCTTTGTGTATATGGGATACCAACTGCTACCAGCATGCACAGCCCCATAATATTTTGAGCTTGAAATGTGTCCCCTCAAGAGTCACAAGTTGAAGTCCCACCATGAAGCACTTCTGAATGTGACTTCTCTGGAGACAGGGTCTTCACAGAGGTCACCGAGTTTAAAATGAGGCCACTAGGATGGCACTGATCCAACAGGACTGGTTTCTCAACAGGACGCGTTTGGACCTGGAGTTACGCTAGAAGAAAAGAATGGGAAGAAACAGCAAGAAGATGACATCTCTAAGATGAGGAGAGAGAACTAGAAGAGACCTTTCAGGAAGAACGATGTTCCCGTGCCCTGATCTTGGATCCTAGAACAGCAAGGGAACAAATCTGTTATCTGAGGTGCCCAGCCTCCGGTTCTTTGTCAGAGCAACCCCAGCAAACTATCATCCCATGTGTCCTTTATGTATGTGAAATCATTCATCGACATCTCTGGTATGCTGAGGCTGAGGACTGCAAGGACACTTGGGAAAATAGTTACTTTAGAAGTTGTTTGTGCTCACTATGATTGGTGATGCATTTCTTCAAGCTGCGAAAAATGGGTTCAGTTTGTATCTTAATTTTGCAACAAAACATTGATACTTGCTAAGAGGGAGCAATTTTCAGAGCGTTCTTTCCTGACATGTTAGACCTCTCACTCTCTTGCTTCACTGCTCCAATCACCTTCCTTCATCACATCCAGAAACCTTCCACGCAGGATCAGAATTTAGGAGAGAGGTAAGTCCCACATCTGCTGCTTTCAGCCATTCCCACTTCCCTTCAGAAGGCATCCCACGGTGGGAAAGCTGGAGCGATGGCTCAGCGACTAGGAGCCCTGGCTGCTCTGCAGAGGACCTGAGTTGGATTCCCAGCACCTACCTGTCAGCTAGCAACTGTCCATAACTCAAGTTTCAGGGGTATCTGACATCCTCTTCTGACCTCTGAGGGCAATACACAACATGGGTGCACTTACATACATGCAGACAATGCACTCATATACAAAATATAATTAAAAGTACATATACACACACACATATATATTTTTTTGTTTGTTTGTTTGTTTGTCTTTTTGAGACAAGGTCTCCCTGTAGTCCCAGCTATCCTGGAACTCACTCTGTAGACCAGGCTGGCCTTGAACTCACAGAGATCTGCCTACCTCCGCCTCCCAAGTGCTAGGATTAAAGGCATGCGCCACCACACCCAGCTAGTGTTTTATTTATTATTTTTATTATTTTATATATGAATATATTGCCTGCATGTAAGTGCACCTGTGTCATGCAATGTCCACGGAAGCCAGAAGAGTAGTCAGTGCTCTTAACTGCTGAGCCATCTCTCCAACAACTCCTAAAACTAAATTTTTAAGAGGGTACCACGTGGCACGTTGCCTGCAGACACTAGTGCAACTTCCTGCCACAAGAACCTCAGCTTCCTGCTGTGGGACACCCTTCCTTCCTCTCCACCTGGTTCATCTACTGTCCTCCAAATGTCATTCATTCATGTTTGAGAGAGCTTTCCTTAAGCACCTGGCTTGGGAATAACCCTTCCTCCTGCACTACATACCTCAGGCACAGGTCATCATCACAGTGGTTAAGACCCGGGTTCAATTCTCAGCACCCACATGGGGGCTAAGAACCGTCTTTAACTCCAGTTCAAGGGGAATCGACACCCTCTTCTGATCTCCTTGGCATCGCACGACACTGGTGCACCAATCTACATGCAGACAGTATACTCATACACATAAAAAAATAAAATATAATAAAATAAAAAATAAAAAAGTGTAACGACTGCCAGGCATGGTAGGGCACACCTTTGATCCCAGCATTCAGGAGACAGAGGCAGGCAGAACACTGTGAGTTCAAGGCCAGCCTAGTGTACAGAGTGAGTTCCAGGCCAGCTGGGGCTAGGGGAGACCCTGTCTCAAAAAGAAAAAGAAAAAAAAATGTAATGAGAGATTTTATAGTGAATATAAGATTAAGTAAATATTCAGGAAACATATTCAGAGAGTGATAAAAGAAACATGACTTGCACAGAGAAGAACTTTGTAATGATAATCAACTTTGAGAAAAATCTGCTTCAAGGGCCAGTGAGCTGGCTCAGTGGCTACAGGCGCTCTTAACCGCTGAGCCATCTCTCCAGCCCTACACTTTTTTAAAGAATCTTTAAGTAATATTTGTTTGTTTGTGTGTTTGTTTGTTTGTTTGTTTTAGACAACCAGACCCTAGTTGAGTGGTAATAAACTACCAGATTTCATTGCCAAACTAAGGATTTTCACATTTGAATTCATTGATTACTGAATGGCTCTGTTCTAATTGTCTTTCTGTTGCTGTGATAAAACACTGACCAAGGTAAACTTAGGAGAGGAAAGGAATTCTTTGGCTTACACTTCCAGGTCATTGTTTACCGTTAAAGGAAGTCAGGGTATGAACTCAAACAAGAGCTTTAAGACAGAAGCCATGGAGGAATGACGTATGCTGGCTAGCTCACAGATGATGCTTACTTAGGAAGCTTACCTCCTTCTGCAGCCCAGGATTACCAGCCCAGGGGTTGGTGATGTCCATAGAGAGGTGGGCCCTCCTCCATCAATCCCCCACAGATGTGCCCCAGGCCCGTGTGATATAAACAATTCTTTAATTGAGGCTTCCTGCTCAGGGGATTTTTTAAATTGTGGCAAGCTGACATTTAAACCAACTGTCATGGGCTTTGAAGGAAGTACAGGGCAAAAGCACACCTTTCTAAAAGGTCCATAATTGACCTGCCAAATGTTTAGCCACCCTGGGATAAAGAGGATTAAGTCCAGAAGCCCAGCCCTGCAAGAGTTCACAATCTACCTCAGTACACACGTAAGTGTGAACAAATGCAGGGCAGCAAGATAACAAGCAGAGCAGTGCACAGAATGCTATCAACTGCACACAGCCAATGGAAACATGAGGCGCACACAAAGACCTTAACTCCCCGCCTTTCAGTAAGCACTCCAACTGGAGAAGGAGCTAGAAGGAAACAAGGTACCAACTGCCCATTAGCCAGACAATTAGTTTGATACTGGCCTTCGCTAGCCTTTAAGAAAGAAGTGAGCTGACAGGCTGTCAATTGGAGAGTGGATCATGCCCACTGGTCTTGCCATGACCTTGAGCTGGCCCCTCGTCTGCATCCGTGTCTTCCCCGCGTACATTATTCTCTAACTTCATGGCTGGCCTTTTGGTGCTGAGTTTCCCAGGAGAGATGAAATAGTGGTCTCTAAATGATCTTTTGAATGAATTCTCCTTGCTTTCAAACTTTCTTAAGTTTGGAGTACATATAATATAGTTATTTAGACAATCTAGAAAGCCAGGCATGGAATTCAAGATGACCCTCAGATATATAGCAGATTTGAGGCCAGCCTGGAATATATGAGACCAGGTCTAAGTTTCTTCTTATATCATTAGTTAGCAAAAGCTGTGACTTCTAAGAGAAGAGGAACCTGCAGGTGGTCTGCAGGCTGGGCACGGCCTCTGTGCTCCCAAGACCGTTTCCTTAAACCTCAGCAGTGACTCATCAGCCAATCATCTATAGATTTACATGAGAAGCCACATGGTCATTCATTCATTCCATTAATGTTTACCCAGTGCTTTCTGTGTGCAGACACTCACCAGGCAAACTGCCTACCTTCACAGAATGTACGTTCTGCAAAGGACACAAACCATAAACATGAGCAATCCTACACACTCTGATGTCTGTCAGACTTGAGTGTCCTGGAGACACTGAAGCGGGTGAGGGGCATAATACACTTTATGTGTCACCCAACTCCATGTGTAGTTGAAGGGACTTCTAACACCTTTTTTCAGGTTTAATTTTTTTTAATTTAATTTTTATTGATGCTTTGTGCATTTCGTACATCATTTTCCAATTCAGATCAGGCATATTTCCCTTTCCCTTCCCCCTCACCCCCACCCCATCCCAGATCATGTATTCTGCCATAACTGTCCTGCATCTTTCAGGTTTTTTTTTTTTCATTTTTTAGCTATAAGTGATAATCCATGAGTATAAGCATCCTTCGTGCAAAACCAATCTACAGACTGTTGTGCCCAAACCCCCACAGTCCCACCATCCAGTGGGGGGTGACAGGTTGTTTGTTCAATCAAGTTGATCAAATGAGTGTCCAGACTACATCGCTGTAGTTTCACCATTCACCCCAATCGCAGCCTTTACATTCTACCACGCCCCCTCTTCCGCAGATTGTTCCCTAGGCTTAGAAAAGGGGCACAGGTGGATGAGAAGTAAAACAGTCCCCTCTCTCTGGAGCTGTTGACTTGGACTCTGGTCAATTCTGGCTGTTTCCTTTCATGGGCTGACAGTTTGTCCAGGAGTAACCTTTCGATCCTACTGATGAAGCACAAGCAATTAGATATATAGGTATTTAAGCAGCACTAATAGTTATGGTAGGTTACTTTGGCATAGACACATATGTTTGGATGATATGTTAATCTATGAGTTACATTTTTCCCCCCTGTTAAATATGACAGGGTCTTACTGTGGCTTATAACATCTCCTAACCTGTAGAGGATGTAAGCTTGTGGCATCAGCCATGGGTTATTCCTCCAAGGAGAGAGCCAATAGCTCAGGTTTAATTTTTTACAGCTGCATTGACTCAATTCGCCATATATCTGAGGCCTAAGCAGTAGAGATATTCCAGTCCCCATTTGAACCTGAGATGACAGACTTGCCACAAATGCAAGAACAATACCTGGAGAAAATTCTAGATAACGTTCTAGAAAAGATCTTGAATGTTCTGGAAAACATCAGCACTCAATGATTTTTGCCCTTTCAAAAGATTGTGTGGTTTGCTACTGAGTATTCGGTTATCCGAGTCTCTACGCTCAGTTGTAACTTAACTCAGAAGCTTACTTTCTAAGAGAAATCCAAAAAGCAGAGAGGTTACCTGAGGGAAAGAAGGGAGCCGGCAAAAACGGGAGAGGGATGGGAGGGCAGCGGCACCAAAGCATAACAACACAGATGTGTGAGAATGATGTGATGAAACCATCATGCTGCGTGCTAATACAAGTATGTAAAAATGATGTCAGAGTGCCCAGCAAACTTAAAGTTTACTCCTACTGTTGGTATGGAAAATTCAATTCTTTCTTTGTTTTGTTTAGTTTGTTTGTTTGGTAGGTTTTTGTTTTTCTGGTCTTTTTTGAGATAGGGTTTCCCTGTAGTTCCAGCTGACCTGGAACTCTCTATGTAGACCAGGCTGGCCTTGAACTCACAGAGATCTGCCTGCCTCTGCCTTCCGCATTCTGGGATTAAAGGCATGCACCACCACACCTGGCTTTTAATTCTTAATTTTAAACTTTTATTTAGTGTGTGTGTATGTGTGTGTGTGTGTGTGTGTGTGTGTGTGTACTCCACAACATGGAAGTGGACATCAGAGGACAACTTGCAGAAGTCGGTTCTCTCCTTGTACCCTGTAGGTTCCAGGAATCAAACTCAGGTTGTCAGGATTGGCGGCAAATGCCTTTAAGTGTTTCTACTAACTCCACTCTGTGGGGTCTGTTTCCCTTCCTTCTGTTAACTGAATTAATAGAATATTCTTTGCATTGTTAAAGTATTTAAAAGATAAAATTAAGCCAATCTTTTGGTTTTTTTTTATTTTATTTATTATTTTTTTATGTGTATGAGTATACTGTCTGCATATAGGTTGGTGCACCTGTGTTGTGCAATGTCGTGGAGGTCAGAAGAGGGTGTTGGATTCCCCTGGAACTGGAGTTAAAGACGGTTCTTAGCCACCATGTGGGTGCTGGGGATCGAACCCAGGTCCTCTGTAAGAGCTGTCGGCGCTCTTAACCGCTAGGCCATCTCTCCAGCCCCCAATTTATTTTTATGAGTTTTCAGCCCCCCCTTTTTTTTTCTCTTTGTTTTGTTCTTTTTAACATTTACTTATTTACTTTTGTTGTTCTTTTGCTCAATGGTATGGTTTGTTTCAAGCAGGGTTTCACGATGTAGCTCAAGCTTGCCTCAAACTTAATATGCTGCAGAGGCTGGCCTTGAACTTGTGATCTCCCTGCCTCAGCCTTTTCTTCTGCGCTGGGATCACAGGAGTGCACCACCATGCCCAGCTTCCATTTCTTACTGAGTTCTGATTTTCTCCCATTGTGGTTAGTAAACATACTTGATATAATTTCAATCTTTGTCACGTAAAGTGATCTATTCTAAAGAATATTCCATGCACATTTGAGAAAAACATACGGGCTAGAGTTAAATGGAGTTCTGTGTATTTGTGATGTCTGCTTGGTTTACAGGGTTCAAATTTATGTTTCTTGATTTTTCTATTCACTGAAACTGAGATACTGAAATATTTATTTCTGTGCTTTTGTCTAAGTTCTTCAGTTTTCTCAGTGTTTGCTTCATATGTTCAGATGTGTTGATGTGAAGTATAGTCTACACACACATGCACACACACACACACACACACACATCTTCTTGGTGAATTGATCTTTATTTCTCTATACAAAGTCTTTCTGTCTTGGGACAATTTAGGGTCTAGTTCTTCATCTGATAGAAGTGTGGCTGCCCAGCTATCTTGGTTTCCATTTGTGTAAAGTGAGTTTTGTTACCCCTTTATCTAAACTGAATTTCTCATAGATAACAAACGCTTGCATCTACCCATTGTTTCAATCCATTGTCACTCTATGTAGTTTTGTTTTGAGACGGCCTTTCCCTGTTGCCCCAGCTGGCCTGGAACCTGCTACATAGACCAGGCTGGCTTCAATCTCACAGAGATCCACCTACCTCTGCTTCCTGAGTGCTGAGATTAAAGATACACACCACCATGACCGGCTTCATTTTCTTTTTTTTTTTTTTTTTTTTGAGACAGGGTCTCCCTGAAGTCCCAGCTGTCCTGGAACTCACTATGTAGACCAGGCTGGTCTTGAACTAGAGATCTACCTTCCTCTGCCTCCCAAGTGTTGGGGTTAAAGGCGTGCACCCCCAGGTCCCGCTCATTTTCTAGTTTTAAAAAGAATATTTTAGCGGGGCATGGTGGTGCACACCTTTAATCCCAGCACGTGGGAGGCAGAGGCAGGGGATCTCTGTGAGTTCAAAGCCAGCCTGGTCTACAGAGCGAGCTCCAGGACAGCTGGTACTAAAAGGGAGACCCTGCCTAAAAAATACCAAAAAATATATATATTTTTAAAAATATATTTCATCTCCAACTCATGGGCTCAAGCAAGCCTCCTGCCTCAGTCTCCCAAGTGATTTCTGAAATAAGATATCCCACAGAGGGGACTGTGCGGGTGTGTTCTGGCCAAAGAATGCTAGAACTTGAGAAATGTCACATTTCTTTCTTTCTTTTTTTTGGGGGGGGGGTCTTTTTGAAACAGGGTCTCCCTTTTAGTCTCAGCTGGCCTGGAACTCACTCTGTAGACCAGGCTGTCCTTGAACTCCCAAAGATCCACCAGCCTCTGCCTCCCAAGTGATAGGATTAAAGGCGTGCGCCACAACGCCCCACCGCGCCTAGCATGAGAAATGTCACATTTCTACAGAACTCGGGGGGTGACACAGCCATGGCAGGAGAGCAATTGTCTGAAATCTGGGTGTTGGGACTTTTCTAGTACATGAAGGCTGGGATTCATCTTTGCCAAGTTCAGGAACTAGGTTTTTGTGACCTCAAGTTCTGGAAAAAAGTCCAGCAAGAGCCTCAAGGCACCTTGAAGATGATTCACCTTGAAGGAAAAGATTACATTCCAGGGAAGATGATAAGAGCAGCAACAAAAAGCCCTGAGGTCACCAAAGTACCAGGACTCTGAGTACTGCAGAAGGGAACAAAAAATACAGGATTTTTGCTAGTGCCACCACGCACAGCATGTGCTTTCTCTTCTTTAAAGTAACTTGCAGAGCAACAGGAATGCACATGGAAATATGAACCTTCTTGGAAAGGCTAATATGATAGAAAAAGACAAAATATTGCACTATCATGCCGAGCGAGGTAGCACAAGCCTTTAATCCCAGCACTCAGGTGGCAGAGGTAGGCAGATCTCTGTAAATTCAAGGCCAGCCCCGTCTACATAGTGAGTTCCAGGCCAGCTGGAGCTACAGGGAGACCCTGTCTCAAAAAAATAGATAGATGATAGATAGACAGATAGGTAGAAAGATAGATAGATAGATAGATAGATAGATAGATAGATAGATAGA
>VZQC01007220.1:121944-133998 GCA_009823505.1 Rhizomys pruinosus
CTCCCAGAAGGAGGGCCCGGTTTCTTTTTTTTTTTTTTTGGTCTTTCTGAGACAGGATTTCACTGTAGCCCCAGCTGGCCTGGAATTCACCATGTACACCAGGCTGGACTTGAATTCACAGAGATCTGCCTGCCTCTGCCTCCCAAGTCCTGGGTTTAAAGGTGTGTGCCACCATGCCCAGCTCTAAGCTACAAATTAAATTTTCCTGATTGCCTCTCACGTGTCATAAAGCTCATCCATGAAACTATGAGGTGGCTTTGCTAATAATTATCCAGCCTTCTGAAGTTAGAGTTCAGCATTTTTACAGCATTCTGTTATGCTTGTATAGATCGTGTGGTCCACTAGACAAGATGATTGCTTGCTTTATATTGCAGAGTTGCCTCATCGTGGCAAAATACAAACATAACAAATAGGTGCAGAGCTAGAATATAAACTTTGGTTTTATTTTGAATCACAGTCTCACTATGTAGTGCTGGTTGATCCCCAAAATTCCTGTGCTCAAGAGCTCTTCCTGCCTCAGCGCCCAGCAGCTGGAACTACAGGAGACTAGAAACTGAATGCAGTAGTCAACACGGAGAGGGGACCTGAGCTCCAAACCCAAGCTCCTTTCCTCCACAGGGGCTTACTCAAGTTTGTTCTCTTCTGGCCTGATCTCTTTTACAACAGAAGAGGACTTTGAGCACAGACCTTATTGCTCCCAAGAATGTGCACACGTTATTCTTTGACCTCATCATACTTTGGACCTCTCTCGGGTTATCTGTGTGGATCTGATCCTTAGCCTTCACCCTGGCTGGAAAATTTAAATCTAGTAATAAATTGCCCATGTTTCGAGGTGTGTTCCATAATGGGGTACACTTATTCTTCTGAAATATGTGTTTCCCACATTCTGTTTTTCCTAAAAGTCTGCATTCTGCTTCACTAGGTCTCTTTGAGACAACTTCCCTGTAAGCCTCAGGGATGGCTGCCATGGGAATGTTTTCTTATTCAAGGTCTAGAGAATACCTAAAGGGTCAGAGTTTGGGGCTGGAGATGGCTCATTGGTTAAAAGCACTGACTGCTCTTGCAGAGGACCTGGGTTCGATTTCCAGCACCCACATGGCGGCTAAGAACTGTCTTTAACTCCAGTTCCACGGGAATGTGACACCCTCTTCTGACCTCTGTCTGCAGCATGGCACAACACAGGCACACCTACCTACATGCAGACAGTACAAGTAAAAATTTAAAGAAAAAAATTTTTAAAGGGTCAGAGTTCATGCTTACAGAAGGAAGGACCAGGGCTGTGGGGATAGCACAGTGGTGAAAGGCTGAGGATGAGAACCATAAGAAACAGAAGGAAGGACCTGGAAGGCATGGGCTGTCGAAAATGCATGGAGAGCTGAAGGCCGCCGAGCAGGGCCTGCCCTTATTCTCTTGCTTCCAGCACTAGTTAATAGTTTGTTAATTTCTTCCCACTTAAGGTTGTATGAGTGAAAACCAAAGCAAAGCTGGGGGGATGTGCTTTGTAGGCCTCAGTATGCTCTGGAAATCTATCTTCAGGGTTGGCAGCCACGGAACATAAATATTAACAGCTGGCATTTGCATCAGGTTCTATGATAGGGCAGATTTTATCACCCCATTTGACAGAAAAGGACTGTTGTTGAGGTCACCTGGCCACTCAAAGGCAGAGTTCTGTTTCAGACCCTAGTCTCTGATTCCAGATGCTAGGATGTCTCCATTTCTCACCCTTTTCTGCAGAATCTGGGTCTCCACAGACAGCAGGAAGACTGCTGCTTGGAGAGTATGTTCTGGTGCTATCTTGCAGTCTAGCCTGAGACATACTACTTCAAAAGAATGCAGGTTCTACAACTGCAGCTTCCCAGGCATGCATGCATACCATACATGTGCATGTGCGTGTACATATACAGACAGACAGACAGACACACACACATACACTCATACACTTTACCTCTGAGAAGAGATGCTAGGATGTGGAATCCCTACCTGTCTCACCATCATATTTCCACAGAACCAACCAGGATTCCATGATGTGGGAACCAGAATGTCCCTGTCAGCAGAGTAGGGACGGCCTGTCACATAGCAAGCTCAGGCATCCCATGGTGCCAGCAGAGTAGGGACAGGCCTGTCACATAGCAAGCTCAGGCATCCCATGGTGTCAGCAGAGTAGGGACGGCCTGTCACATAGCAAGCTCAGGTATCCCATGGTGCCAGCAGATTAGGAACGGCCTGTCACGTAGCAAGCTCAGGCATTCCCATGGTGTCAGCAGAGTAGGGACGGGCCTGTCACATAGCAAGCTCAGGCATCCCATGGTGCCAGCAGAGTAGGGACGGGCCTGTCACATAGCAAGCTCAGGCATTCCCATGGTGTCAGCAGAGTAGGGACGGGCCTGTCACATAGCAAGTTCAGGCATCCCACGGTGTCAGGGATGAAACAGCATCTCGGGGCCTGCCTCGCTGACCACTGCTGCTCCTCTAGAAAAGCCCAGCAGCTCAGCTGTTCCGCAGCTGCCAACTTGGGATCTAGGACAAGTGATAACAGCCAGACATTCATGGCCATCTGCTGTGGCCAGCACACAATATAAATAAACATCACACTGTGTATGAATGAACTCTAATACTACAGTGACGCCAAGCATCATGGGAAGAGACAGATAATTTAGGGATCTTGCTTGGGAGTTGTAGTGGCTCATTGTGCCGGATAGCTGTAGTGCCAACATGACACATCTGGGTTGAGGGAGCCTCAATTGGGGAATTTCTTCCATTGGACTGGCCTGTGGCCAATCCCTGTGGGGTATTGTCTTGATTTATGAGCAACATGGGAGGGCCCAGCCCATTGTGGGTGGTACCACCCCTGGGCAGGTTGTTGTGTATTGTATAAGATGGCAGGTTCAGCATGGGCCAGGGGAGCAAGCCAGTAAGAAGCATTCCTCCATGGCCTGTGCCCCAGCTCCTGCCTCCAGGTTCCTGCTCTGAGTTTCTACCTTGGGGCGCCTGAGTGATGAACTGTGACCCAGCAGGGAGATGTAAGATGAAAAAAATCTTTCCTCCTCAAGTTGGTATTGGTCAAAGTGTTTTGTCACAGCAATGGAAAAGCAAACTAGAACACTCATCTTTGTTGTTACCTTGACACATTCAGGAAGAACCTTAACTGAAGAATGGCTTCCATCAGATTAGCCTTAGACATGTCTATGGGGACATTTTCTTAATTGCTAACTGATATAGGAGGGCCTCGCCTACTGTGGGTGGTGCCATCCCTAGGCAGGTGGGCCTGGACTATATGGGAAAGGTAAATGAGCCTGGCATGGTGGGGCACGCCTTTAATCCCAGCACTTGGGAGGCAGAGGCAGGTGGATCACTGTGAGTTCAAGGCTAGCCTGGTCTACATAATGAGCTCCAGGCCAGCTGGGACGAAAGGGAGACCCTGCCTCAAAAGACCAAAAAAAAAAAAAATCTTAATTGACCTTTAAAAAAGAAAAAAAGAAAGTAGTTATGCCGGGTGTGGTGGGGCACACCTTTAATCTCAGCACTTTGGAGACAGAGGCAGGCAGATATCTGTGAGTTCAAGGCCAGCCTGGTCTACAGAGTGAGCTCCAGGCCAGCTGGGACTAAGGGGAGACCCTGTCTCAAAAATACCCCCCCCCAAAAGTAGTTGAACACGAGCCTGACGTATGCCAGTGGGAAACATCCCTGCATGGCTGGTGTCCCAACTTCCTGCCTGACTTCCCCAAATAGACCCTGGCCTGAAAAGGGTAGGATGAAAATAAACTCTGTTATTTTATTATCATTATTATTATTATTATTTGTTCTTTTTGAGACAGGGTCTCTCTTTAGTCCCAGCTGGCCTGGAGCTCATTCTGTAGACCAGGCAGGCCTTGAATTCACAGAGACTGGCCTGCCTCTGCCTCCCGAGTGCTGGGACTAAAGGTGTGAACCACCGCCTATTTTTTTTTAATTATATAAGTATGAGTGTTTTCCTTGCATGAGTGTAGGATGCCTGCAGTACCCAGAAGAACCCAGAAGAGGGCTTGGAACTGGAGTTGCAGACAGTTGTTAGCTACCATATAAGTTCTAGGAACCAAACCTGGGTCCTCTGCAAGAACAGTCAGTACTCTTAATGGCTGAGCCATCTCTCCAGCCCTGAAATAAACTTTCCTTTCCAGTTTGCTTTTGGTCATGGTGCACACCACAGGAATAGAAAACTAGGACAGGTGTATTCAAGGGAGAAGGCGAACGCACATTCTCATGCCAGAGCTGCTAAGCTTCAAGCCAGGGAGGTATGAAGGATCTAAGCTCATTATACACAGCTAACTAGAACCAGGCATATAGGGAATGGGGAGATACTCCTTCAGAGGTCCTGCTTTCGATTCCCAGTACTCACATGATGACTAACAACCGTCCATAACTCCAGGTCCAGAGCACTGCATGACACAGGTAAACTTAGATACACGCTTGGGGCTGGAGAGATGGCCTAGTGGTTAAGAGCACCCACTGCTCTTGCAGAGGACCCAGGTTCAATCCCCAGGCACCCACATGGTGGCTAAGAACCATCTTTAACTCCAGTTCCAGGGGAATCCGACACCCTCTTCTGACCTCCTCCGCATTGCACAACACAGGTGCGCAGACCTACACGCAGACAGTACATTCATACAAACAAATAAATAAATAAGATACACACAGGCAGCACACTCATACACATAAAAAAAGAAATATTTTTTAAAAAGTTGAAAGATGGCAGGGTGTGGTGGCGCACGCCTTTAATCCTAGCACTTGGGAGGCAGAGGCAGGTGGATCTCTGTGAGTTCAAGGCCAGCCTGGTCTACAGAGTGAATTCCAGGCTAGCTAGGGTTACAGGGAGACCTTGTCTCAAAAAGACCAAAAAATAATAATAATAAAATAATAATAAAAAACATAAAAAAGTTGGAAGATGACTGAGGAATGACACCCCAAGGTTGTTAGAGGTGGCCTCTATACACACGTGCACATGTGTGTGTACACACATACCCGCATACACACATGTGCCCCCACACAAATATGTACACTGCATATATAAATAAATAATAAATAACAAATAAATCCCAAGTGTGTGGACTTTATTGCACTGAAGGTGTAAACCCCCAAGCCCTCAGAATGTGAGCTTATTTCGAAGCAGGGCTGTTGCAGATGCTAAGATAAGTTGAAGTACTCGTAGAGTGCAGTGAGCCCTCAGTCCAATCACACTAGCAGCCTTATGAGAGGACACAGAGGAAAGGTGACGTGGTCACAGAGACAGCGATTGCAGCAATGTTGGCAGACTCAAGGGACTTCTGGGATTACAGAAGGTGGGGGGAGTGTGGCCCCCAGACTGCTTGCTTTCAAAGTTCTGGCCTCCACTATTGGGGAAATGTCTGTGGTCGAAGCTATTTAGGTTGTGGTGTTTTTAATGGCTACTCTGGGAAATGACAGCAGGTAAATATGAGGAGTATATTAAAAGATTTACAGGCTGGAGAGATGGCCTAGTGGTTAAGAGCACCGACTGCTCTTGCAGAGGACCCAGGTTCGATCCCCAGCACCCACATGGCAGCTGAGAACCATCTTTGACTCCAGTTCCAGGGGAATCCGACAGCCTCTTCTGACCTCCGAGGCATTGCATGACACGGGTGCACAAACGTGCATGCAGATGGTACACTCATACATATACAAAAATAAATAAAATAAAAAAAAAATATTTACATAGCGAGTGTGACAAGAGCTTGGGGTGGCCAGGAATGCTGTCCAGAGCAGGTGGCAAGAGCAGAAGAGGAGAAAGAAAAGTTGTGTTGTCTTAGCAGTTTTCAAAACAAGTAAGTAGGATCATGGAAGGGAGGAGGCTTCATCCCAGGGGCGCAGAGCACACCTGGGTGGGAGAAAGGACCAGAAAAGGTCGAGCAGCTGGACCGTCCAGAGTGGCCTGGGGGAGGGAGTCTTGCATGACTGAGTCTCAGCCAGGGGCATGGGTAGGGGACAGAGAGGAGGCTTTTGTGACTGAGTCCCAGCCAAGGGCATGGGTAGGGGACAGAGGGCTGGGAGCTCACCACAGAGGACCCTGGACAGGACTTGGGAGACAGTGGGCAGTTGTGAGGCTGTCTGCTCTTCAGCATGGCCTGGCACCTGCTCATTGTACCTTCTACAGTCCAAGTTGTCTCCTCTAGTTGCAGATCTATCCTTAATTATTTTTTGGGGGGGGTCTCATCGAGACAGGGTCTCCCTGTAGCCCCAGCTGTCCTGGAACTCACTCTGTAGACCAGGCTGGTCTTGAACTCACAAAGATCCACCTGCCTCTGCCTCCTGAGTGCTAGGATCTATCCTTTTGGTGGTGGGGGTGGGAGTGCTATGGGGAAAATGGACCCAGGACCTCACGCATGCTGGTCGAGCCATCCACCGCTCAGCTACATTCCCCCAAGAATCAGACCTGTCCTTCCTTGAAGCAAGCATCCTTCTGCTAGACAAAATGTAAGTAACCCAAGTTTACTCCCTGATGCCTGGGGCCATGTCACTATCTCTGCTACGTTGCTGATCTAGGGAAGGACCCTCCACCCATTTGGTCAATTTTCTACAGGGGCTTAGACAGAGCCTTGCTCTCTCCTGGAGAATTTGGCTAGAGCACGTGTTCCCAGCCCAAGAGATAGCTCCAACCCCCACTGCTAAGACTCAGAGCCCCGCTTCTGTGGCTGCTCCCTTCACACACTGGCTTGCCTTCCTCTCTGCTCCTTCAGTGCCTGTGGCTCTGCCTCTCCAGACCCTCTCTGTCTCAAGGTCAGGCTTGATGGCAAATCTCAGTCCTTCCCAGCTGCTGCCCCAACTAGGTTGCCCCAGCAGGTGCTGGCCTGTGAGATGTTGCTGAGATCTAGGAGATACTGACAGATCCAAACCACAGCTCTGCCTGCTGAGTCAGGGCTGCACTGAATAAGTCATGGGAAGCCATGCCTGACTCAAGTGAGGTGCTTAATGAATACTTATGGTTTCAACGAATAGATCAAGGGGTGGTTTGTGAAGATTAATCTGATTGTCCAGCACAGAGGAACTGAGCATCCAACATAGCCAATCACCTTGCAGACAGACAGGATGAGATAGAAACTGTGATGGTGACGAGGATGTGGGGGTTTAGCTGTTTACTGGGCTAGGTCTGACATGGGCTCTCCTTGCCCCTGGCCATGTGCTTAGCATAAGCTACTTAACCTCTGAGCCTCAAGTTCCTCTCCAGTGGTATGGGGCTGTTAATATCCACCCCTCAGAGCAACAAGGAGAGAGAATGAGGACAGGTGACTTTTTAAAGTTCATGGTGCTCTGCAATCAGGGACCCAGTCAACAGGTGGCAGAGCCCTCACCCCACATTGTGGTTCCTGGAAGAAGGAATAAAAATAAGCCTGCATCACCCAGGTTCTCAAAGACCCAGGTCACTTGGGGACAGGAGTCATCTGGCAGACATCCAGGGGTGGTTAAGAAAACATAGTTCCCACAATCAGGACCATCCTGTGCCTTGCACAGGATTGGCACTGAGTAAGAATATAGCCCAGTGTGAATGACCACATCTCAGGTGAGAACAGGACCTGGAAGTACAAGGCCAAAGCGAGTCACCTTGATGCATGTTCTGGTGCTAAGGCCCGAGTGTTGGGGCCACACTGGCCCCTGGGGCCACCGTAGCTCAAGCTAGTGTGGAGTTGGGTCTGCGGAAGCTAGAAAGTAGTCTGGGACAAGAGCAGAGAGGTTGGGCAAAAAAGAGGGGGACATGGGTGGAATTATCAGAGTTAAACACACCTTTAATCCAGCACTTGGGAGGCAGAGGAAGATGGATCTCTGTGACCATCTGTAGACCGGGCTGGCCTTGACCTCACAGAGATCCACCTGCCTCTGCCTCCTGAGTGCAGGGATTAAAGGCATGCACCACCACTCCCAGCATAAGAATCCTTAAAACCGGTAGCCTAATAGAAAAGAAATGTCTCTCTGAATTCCAATGGAAATTTGCAATATTTATTTATTTATTTATTTATTTATTTATTTATTTATTTATTATTTTGGGGGGATCTTTTTTTAATATATTTTTAAATTTTTATTTACTTTTTTTATGTGTATGAATGTACTGTCTGCATGCAGGTTTGTGCGCCCGTGTCGTGCAATGCCAAGGAGGTCAGAAGAGGGTCTTGGATTCCCCTGGAATTGGAGTCAAAGACGGTTCTTAGCCGCCATGTGGGTGCTGGGGATCAAACCCGGGTCCTCTCCAAGAGCAGTTGGCACTCTTAACCACTAGACCATCTCTCCAGCCCCTGCAATTTTATTTTTATTTACTTTTCTTAGAGACAAGGTCTCATGTATCCCTGGCTGGCCTTGAATTTGCTATGGAGCCAAGAATGGTCTGAGAAACTTACACATTTAAAAGAAATTTTCACCTTCAATGATCAGTCAATAAGCCCAAGAGACAAGAATTAAGACTAAAACAACGGAACAACTCAGTCTGTTCTGGAAGCATCCTGGCAGAGATCTCTATGAGATTAATTTCTTTATGAAGGAACCTCATAAAGATCCATATTGAAAAGGAGGTGGGGTGGAGAGATGGCCTAGCAGTTAAGAGCGCCAACTGCTCTTGCAGAGCACCCGGGTTCGATCCCCAGCACCCACATGGCGGCTGAGAACCGTCTGTAACTCCAGTTCCAGGGGAATCCAACGCCCTCTTCTGACCTCCGCGGCATTGCACGACACGGGCGCACAGACCTACATGCAACAGTACATTCATACACATAAAAAATAAATAAAATTAAAAAAAAAAAGAAAAAGAAAAGGAGGAACAAGTGAGGAGGAAATTTGCCCTATCAGATTTAGATGGCCCCGCAGGGAGCCGAAGGCGGCAAGATGAGAGACCAACAGGGCAGAACAGAGAACGGGCAGCAAACCCAGGTACACACTGGAACTTAATATGCAGTGAGGGTGACAGCGCATAGCCTGGTGGGAAGGATTGGATCATGGCAGGTAGAGCTGGAAAGCCCTGTGTGCAGAAAAGAAAACACAACCCTACTTCCACATTTCACGCAAGGACTGGCTCTACTTCCAGTAGGGGTTAAAGTCCAAATCGTGGAAGGTAGGGCTAAACAAACAGTTAATAGAACAGAACAGACAGTTTCTCTTTAAAATAGGGAAGGAAACTTACTGATAAAATTGAATGCTCAAAATACCAAAGTAGGGCCATCGAGATGGCTCAGCAGATAAAGGTGCTTGCCAAGCAAACCAGATGACCTGAGTTCAAGCCCCAGAACCTATGGTGGAAGGAGAGAACTGACTCTTGAAAGTTGTCCTCTGACCTCTACACACGTGCTGTGGCATGTGACTGTGTGTATGAGTGTGTGCACTCATACACAATAACAGTGATGATAATAACAATACTAATAAAAACACCAAACTATAACCCAAACAAATTGATGAACTTGAAAAAGAGTGCACACCTTTAATCCCAGCACTTGGGAGGCAGAGGCAGGGGGATCTCTGTGAGTTCAGTGCCAGCCTGGTCTATACAGTAAGCTCCAGGCCAGCTGGGACTAAAGGGAGACAAGAGAGCCCCTGTCTCAAAAAATCAACGTGAGCCGGGCGTGGTGACGCACGCCTTTAATCCTAGCACTTGGGAGGCAGAGGCAGGCGGATCTTTGTGAGTTCAAGGCCAGCCTGGTCTACAGAGTGAGTTCCAGGACAGCTGGGGCTACAGGGAGACTCTGTCTCAAAAAGACCAAAAAAAATAAATAAATAAAAATAAATAAATAAATAAATAAATCAACGTGCAACTGGACAGATGACTCAGCCAGTGAAAAGCTTACTGCCTGAGGATGAGGGGTATGGAGTTCAGACCCCAAGCACCCCCAGAAAAGACAGGAGGGGTGTGGAGACCCCACCTGTAATCCTAGCACTCCCCAGGGCAAGCTCGCTAGCCAACTAGTGGACTAATGTCAGCCTGGGCCTCCATATGCACATGAAAACACCACACACACACACACACTCGCATGCACGTGCACGTGCGCGTGCACACACATACACACGTGCACACACATGGGTCGCACGCACACACACATGCAGGCACACACACACACTCACACAAAAGCAAGGTGGACAGCAGATGGGGAAGAACAGCCAAGGTTGTTGTCATTGTCTTCTGTCCTCATACGTACACACGTGTGCACTTGCACACATGCAAATGCACACAGGTGTGCAAATGCTATGCAACAGGAGGTGTGGCAGCATGTGGAGCTGAGACCCCAGGGCCTTCTGGAGGAGAGGCTCAGCGTCTCATAGCTGTTCACCTGGGACAGTGTTCCTCTGGCCCCTCATGTGCCGTTTTGTTTTTCGCCTTTTTGAGATAGAGTTGGACTGCTCTCAACTGTGCAATCCTCCTGCCTCTAGCTGGTGAGTGCAGAGGTTACAGGTCTCAACTGTGCAGTCCTCCTACCTCTAGCTGGTGAGTGCAGAGGTTACAGGTCTCAACTGTGCAGTCCTCCTACCTCTAGCTGGTGAGTGCAGAGGTTATAGGCCTCCACACCTAGACTTGATGCTTTTTTTTCATGATGTCTCAGACTGGTATCATCAAGCTCAATGGATAGCTAAGAATGACCTTGAACATAGGCCTCTCCTCCCTCCACCTCCCAAGTGCTGGCACTGCTGGCATAGTGGATTTTATTCAGCTCTGGGGATGGACCCCTAAGCTTCCTGCATCCTAAGCAAGCACTTTACCACATCCCAAGCCTCCACAGCATAACCCTCAATAGTGCCCCCCCCTTTTTTTTTTAACTTTTTTTTTTGTATGAATGTACTATCTGCATGCAGGTTTGTGCACCCATGTCGTGCAATGCCACAGAGGTCAGAAGTGGGTGTCAGATTCCCCTGGAACTTGAGTTAAAGATGGTTCTCAGCCACTATGTGGGTGCTGGGGATCAAACCCGGGTCCTCTTCAAGAGCAGTTGGCGCTCTCAACCGCTAGGCCATCTCTCCAGCCCCAATATGGTGTGGATGTGAGAGGCAGAGGATTCAATAAACCTATGGTGACGTGGCTAGATGAGCTGGGGGAGGGGAGTGTGAAGCAGATACAGAGCCTTGTATCACTTACATAAGCCAAACTACTGTAAAAAGCTACATTTTATAGAAAATACATGTAAAATATACATTAAAATGATGAGGAAAATGAAGGGAATGGCTACAACTCACGGAGCTGGTTCAATTTGAATAGGTGGACTAAAAACTGTTTACAGGGATAAACATCCAGTTGCTTGCGGTGATTTGCTTATTTTGCTTCAGTGAGGCAGGGTCTTTCTGGGTAGCCCAGGACAGCCTGCAACTTTAGCAGGTGGCATCTGATCTCAGTTGCTATATTGGCTGCTGAGTATTCTTAGTGCCATGGGAAGTCCCAAAGGAAAAATTGGCTCATTCAACCACAGTGATGGACTAAAGACATTGACTGAGTCTGCTCTGTGTCATAGGCTGGACCTGGGGCTAAGGATAAGAGTCTTCAAGGAGCCACAATCTGCCTTGATTTAGAACACTTACCACTGAAATATCTCTGATGTAACAGTAAGAAGAAACATTTGGACCAACCATTTCCAGCCTCAAAGGATTTGAGAGTTGGAACAGTATTTTGAGAAAGGAGTGCAATGGACAGAAAGCTGGGTTCTTTTTTTAAATATATTTCATATTTTTGTTTTATGTGTATGAGTGTATTACCTGTGTGTGTGTTTATGTGTATGAGTGTATTACCTGTGTGTGTGTATTACCTGTATGAGTGTATTACCTGTGTGTGTTTGTGTATGAGTGTATTACCTGTGTGTGTTTATGTGTATGAGTGTATTACCTGCGTATGTGTTCATGTGTATGAGTGTATTACCTGCATGTGTGTTCATGTGTATGAGTGTATTATCTGCGTGTGTGTTCATGTGTATGAGTGTATTACCTGTGTGTGTTCACGTGTATGAGTGTATTACCTATGTGTGTTCATGTGTATGAGTGTATTACCTGTGTGTGTTCATGTGTATGAGTGTATTACCTGTGCGTGTGTTCATGTGTATGAGTGTATTA
>VZQC01007220.1:137994-154173 GCA_009823505.1 Rhizomys pruinosus
AAAAAAAAAGAATTTCATATATGAGTACACTGTGTTTATTTATTTCCACCCCTCCCTCTCACACCTCCAACTATTCTCTTCCTCTCCCCCACTTGCTCTCAAATTTGTGACCACTTAGGCCAGGCATGGTAGTGCACGCCTTTAATCCCAGCACCTGGGAGGCAGAGGCAGGTGGATCTCTGTGAGTTCAAGGCCAGCCTGGTCTACAGAGTGAGTTACAGGACAGCTGGGGCTACAGGGAGACCCTGTCTCAAAAAGATAAAAAAAGAAATTGTGACCTCTTCTTCTATAATTAATATTGTTTTACACATAACACACACACATCCAATGAGTCCATTTAGTGTTGTTTGTACATACATGTGTCTAGGGTTGAACACTTTGGATTAGAAAATCTATCAGGAGTCTTGTCCCTGGGGGGGAAAAAACTGATTCTCCTCCCTCAACAGCCATTGACTGCCTCCAGCTCTTCATGTAGGGGTGGGGCCTTGTGAAATTCCCCCATCCACACCGTCATATCAACTGGTGTGGTCATTACGCAGGTCTTGTTTAGGCAACCATACTGTAGAGATTTCATGATGCATTGTCCCTGTCATGTCTGGAAGACACTCTCTCAGCAGTCCTAGTTCTTTGGCTCTTACAATCTCCTGCTCCATCTTCCTTGATGCTCCCTGAACCTTACTTAGGTGTAGGGCCTGTGTTGGAGATGCCCTAATTGGGGCTGTGCACAGCCACTTATTCTTTGCATTTTAACCAATTATGGTTCTCTGTAGTAGACTCCATCTGCTGTAAAAAGAAGCTTCTTGATGGTGGTGAGAGCTACACTTATCTGTGGGTATAAGGATAGTTGTTTAGAATTTAGTTAGAAGGTATACTAATTGAGGAAAATGATAGTAGTAGTTTTTCCTCTAGGGTCTATGACTTCTGTAGCCACAGGTAGTTGGCTAGCTTTACAGTACTGGGCACAAGTTCCCTCATGTTGAGCAAGCCTTAAATCCAATTGGATAGCTTTTGGTTGCTCCAAGATGTAAATACCACTAATGCACCATCTGGGATGGATGTCTTGCCAAGCCAGTCATCACAGTGGTTCAGAGGTTTTATGTGTGGGTAAGGCTACTGATTGCTTTTCTCCTTTGGCAACTGGCATTAGCAACTTCCAATTCTATGAAAGCTAGTCCTCAGGGAGGAGACTTCCAGATCAGTATGAGCTTAATTTCTCCAAGTCCTGTGTCTGACGTGTGTGATGTCTTCAGCAATAGATGTAACCGAGGGCAACTTCAGTATCCTGTATTGTTTTGGGGTCTCTTGGACTACCTGACCAACAAGGTAGATTTTCCATGCCTGGCACTCAGATGCTTATTAGCTAGCATATGGCTCCTGGAGGGCGCATTATCATCCATTCAAAACTATATAATACACACACACACACATACATACACACACAGTGTGAGCAGTATTTTGGAAAAGCAGAGGTGCTGAAGATGGGTCTTGATTGGCCATATAAGATGCCAGAGAACACAGGAGGCACGGAGGGGACACAGAGGGGACATGAGAAGACAAACTGGGCAGATCAGAGATTAGATTCTGAAACTGCAGGTGCATCTGGGTAAAAAGCCTTATTGTTGGAGAGTACCTTGAAATCTTTAAGTTTTCATTTCAGCTGGGTGCGGTGGCGCATGCCTTTAATCCTAGCACCTGGAGGGATAGGCAGGCGGATCTTTGTAAGTTCAAGGCCAGCCTGGAGCCACCGGAAGTTTCCTTTTGAAAGCTAGGCAGCAGCTTCGGCCGTGAGGACCGCTGTTGCAGCAGAGTGTCTTTTGAACGAGAGCGGTGAAGACTGCAGCCGGTGGCTGGGGCCCAGACAAGCCCCCTCATGACGATGACCAGTGTGGTTAAGATGGGGTGCTGCACGCACGCTCCCTCAGTACAGAGTGGCGGCCTGCAGGCAAATACACAAACTCAAGCTACAGAGCGGCGGCCTATAGGCAGATACACAAACTCCAGCTACTTCTAAGAGTCTGTTACCTGTTAAGTCCAAAGAAGTTGATGTGTCCAGACAGCTTCATTCAGGAAGTTCAGAGACTATTACAAGAGTCACCAAACTGAGGCGAGAGAATGGACAGACAAAAGTTGAAGAGACTGCTGTCAGGAAGAACATCAGAAAGGGCTACAAACCACTGAGTAAGCAAAAATCAGAGGAAGAGCTCAAGGATAAAAACCAGCTCCTCGACGCTGTCAACAAGCAGCTACACCGGAAGTTGACTGAAGCTCGGGGAGAACTGAAGGACCCACCCCGGAAAGTGGAGCTGCTGGAGAAGTTTCAGGAAAACTGTTTAGCAATTTTGGAGAACAAAGGTCTCAACCCAGGTCATGAGACTCTGGCATCACAGCAGGAATCCACCACTGATCACACGGACTCCATGCTGCTGTTAGAAACTTTGCGAGATGAGCTGAAGGTTTTCAATGAAACTGCCAAGAAGCAGATGGAGGAGCTTCAGGCTTTAAAGGTAACGTTGGAGTTGAAAGAAGAAGAAAGGGCTTGATTCCTAGATCAGCAGACTGTATGTAATGATCAAGCTAGTGATTTTACTAGAGTCCTGGAAGAAATGGAACAGCTATTAGAAATGTAATAAAAAGCAAGTGGCCAGCAGGCTCCCTCTCTCTTATGGATAAATTCAGAGGAAGCCACTTAGGACACCTTCCTGGCCATGATCTCCAAGGACTCACTATCTCCAGTGTAAAAAGTTTCCTCAGTACTTCATCTGACTAAGGGAAGTTTCTGCTAGGATGGAGATCCTCCTCTGCTAGGATGGAGTTCCTCCTCTGCTAGGATGGAGTTCCTCCTCTGCTAGGATGGAGTTCCTCCTCTGCTAGGATGGAGTTCCTCCTCTGCTAGGATGGAGTTCCTCCTCTGCTAGGATGGAGTTCCTCCTCTGCTAGGATGGAGTTCCTCCTCTGCTAGGATGGAGTTCCTCCTCTGCTAGGATGGAGTTCCTCCTCTGCTAGGATGGAGTTCCTCCTCTGCTAGGATGGAGTTCCTCCTCTGCTAGGATGGAGTTCCTCCTCTGCTAGGATGGAGTTCCTCCTCTGCTAGGATGGAGTTCCTCCTCTGCTAGGATGGAGTTCCTCCTCTGCTAGGATGGAGTTCCTCCTCTGCTAGGATGGAGTTCCTCCTCCTCTGAGCAGATTCTCCATCTTCAGATTGCTCAGCTCTCCTGAGCCTCACATGTAGGCCTATAAAAGAGGGACTGGAAACTTGACTCCACCTCCTGGGCAGCAGAGCATGGAACAGTCACCAGCCACCTTAGAGGATCTAGAGGCCCTCACTCAAGTGCATGGGAAGCAACCCTTGATCGAGATAGCACTATGCGCTGTGTGGGAGACATCACTGAGGAGCCATTCTGTCCCCTTTCCAACTTTGGAACACAGCTTGGGACAGGTCCGTCCTGTTGAGCTAAATTCATGAACCTAAAAATTGCTGGAAGTTTTTGGCTTAACAAAGGGAGTGAAGGTATACACAGTACTGATACCACCTGAGACTGTATCTGCAGCTTTTCATCTGAATCACTTTTAGTGTTTTTTTTAAAGTACAAGTTTCAAAATAAATATTTCTGTGAATATAAAAAAACAAAAAACAAAAAAAAAACAACAACAAAAAAAACAAGGCCAGCCTGGTCTACAGAGCGAGTTCCAAGACAGCTGAGGCTACAGGGAGACCCTGTCTCAAAAAGACCAAAAGGAAAAAAAAAAGTTTTCATTTCCCCTGGGACATCTTGAGTGATATATGGCCCAGACATAGTCCTTTTTCGGCTCCTGTGGAACAGCCAGACAGAGAGGAGCCCATTTGCAGTCTGAGGAGGCCTAATAAATAACACATGTCTTTGTGGTGCCTCTTTACCAACCTAGTTCTGAGATAAAGCTCTAAAGGCTGACAAATCTACCACTGCAGAAAGCAAGCAAGAGAACAATCTAGAACCCAATGTTAAAATAGATGAGGGTATCACCTAGTCAGGGCCAGCCCCAGATCACGAGCCCCAGATCCCCTTGAGGGATGTGGCTGAGGGCAGGTCCCATGACTGGAGGTGGCCGAGTAGCACTGGAAGGGGCAGACAGCCCTTGGTGCTGGATCTGAAGGAAAGGACAGGCTGCAGGTGCCGGGTGAGTCTCTCTCCGCAGAGCATCAGGAAGGGGCCCAACATGGCCCTCCTCAAGGTGAATGGTGCATTTTCCACACAGGAGTGAGAATCCCATCAATTGGAGGAGTCTTGTCAGTTGCAAGTTCTAGAAGATGATGTCCAGGCTTGGGATAAAAGAAAGGCAAAAGATTGCAGACATTCTGGGAAGAATCAAGGCCATCAAAGGGGAGATCTTTCAGAGATTCACAGGGACCAGTCTGTCCACATTCCTTATGGGCTTCATTTCCACCCACCAGTTAGCAGCACATGGTCCATTTTCTATCTAGGAAGCTGAGCAAGATATTTCAGAAAACCAGTCTGAGATACAAAATAAACTTTTGATAAGAATGAATGACTTTATCTTGCTTAAAAATAATTCCAAAATGAAAGCAAGTCTCTGGAAATACAGGCCTAAGGTCCCCAGCTTGCTGTAGGTCTGTCTAGAAGGGAAGCATGTTCCGAAATTGTTAGGTAGCTGTGGCCTAAGAAGCAATCTATCAGGGGTGGTGGAGACTCTGCAGCATCCACGAGTGTTTTCAATGGTCATCCCATTGGCTCTGAGTAAGTATCACTGCCCTGAAATGAGGCAGACGGATGGTGCACGGTATGGTCACAGGCACAGTGTCCGGTGCTGCCAGTCCGTGGCAGGGCACAGCTTTGCTGGAAAGCCACTCTTCCTAGTGTGGTGCTGAAACAATCGAGCAGTCTGGGCACACAGCACAGATGGCACCTGCCATGGTGGAAGAGCCCTGGCCAGCCATTCAGGGAAGTATATACTGCAAATGAAGGGAAATTCCATCTGTGAATGTCCCTAGGTCTAAGGCCTAGATTTACCAACAGTAGTAATTCTCCAAAGCCTTTGTGCATGCAGAAAATGGAGAGGCAGTGCAGACAGGCCTGCAGCCAGCCTGCAGTGTCCCCGCCCCACCACCTCTCAGTGGTGTCACCTGGGAACATCAAGCATGCCTGGGGAGATAGTGTTGGACTCAACACATACAACAGATGCTAAAGCTGGGCTTTGGAGCATAAGGCAGAGGATGTACACACACCTGGTCTGTGCACATGTTTTGTCTGGCTCACAGAGCATTTGGAAGGAAGGAAAAGAAAGTTTTAACTCTGCCAATATTTAACAATTGGGAGATTTCATATAAAAACCAGTTTCTGAGCTTTTCTGGAAAGTGTGATGTTGGCAGGACAGGGCCCACATTCCAGCTCCGCTCTGCGTCAGCCCTCCCAGCCATCCTACAGCTCCAAGTCCCAAGGGCTCTTCAGTCTGCCTGCTGCTGTGAGCATCCTTGTCTGTCAGCAGGCCAGGGTCTGAAGTGCCTGCCAACACTGGCAGTTAATGCTGGCCCTGGGGCCACAGCAGAGCTCATGGAAGCTTTGGGCTCCACGACCGCTGTCAATGTATTCCTGAATAAAATTCCCAGGGTCACCTGAGGACCCAGTCTGAGGCCTGGGCTTAGAGTTACCCATCAGACAAATGACAATGCTGATTTTAGGACATGCAGGGGAACTCTGGTAAATCCCAAAGAGCCAAAGGCCAAATTTTAATCAAGTGTGAACCCTAGGGGCTTCTCCTCAGGCCACTGCCTAAGGAGGGATCACAGCTCACAAAATCCATGAACTACATAGTACATCTTTCAGCCAAGGTTAGAGTATTGCTCAAAATATTCCGACGAAGATGAACCTATTCTAGACGGAGTCTCTAAGCTCGCACTGGGCCACTGGACATTCAGTACATGCCACAGAAATTTATTTGCCTAGCTATCAAAAAGATTTTATTGTTTTTTTTAATATAATACTTTTATTGATGTTTTATGTATTTCAGACATCATTTTTCAGTTCAATGTAGACATATCCCCTTTCCCTTCCCCCCACCCCATCCCAGTTCATGCATTCTGCCATACATGTCCTGCATCTTTCTCTCAGTCTTTTTTCTCTGCAAAGGTTTATTGTTTTTGGGCAGAATTTAACTATATCAGTCTGTTCTTTGACTCAGTCCTTATGTTGTTGTGGTTCCCTCCCAAAACATTTTATTTGGAAATAAAAAAAATTTAATTTGAACTGGAAAAATCTCCAAGTTTACATGTCAAATCTCAGGATCCAGACAGCTACAGCTTCAGTGAACTGTCACCCGAATCTCAAAGAACACACTGGGCCCTGTGCTCTATTCAGTTCCATAAACCTTTACTGAGTCCTGTCATGGACAAGGCTGCATTCCAGGTACTAAGACCCCAACCCCAGCAAACAATGGTCTTTCCTTGGGAAGGGAACAGGCAAGCGGGCACAGAGAGACTCAAGACACTAAAATCCTTACTGTTCATGATCTGCAACCAAACAGCTAATGAGTAACATCTTTTTAAAATCTGGGAAATAGTGTGCTTTGCATTAATCATTCTTTTCCACATAAATCATGAACCTGGGCCTAGAGAGATGGCTTAGTGGTTAAGAGCACTGGCTACTCTTGCAGAGGACCTGGGTTTGGTTCCCAGCACCCACATGGCAGATCACAACCATGTGTAATTCCAGTTCCAAGGGATCTGACACCGTCTTCTGACTTTTGCCAGTACTTTGTGACATGGGTGCACTTATACATATGCAGGCAACACACATAAAATTTAAAAAAATTAAAAATAAAGAAATTATGACCCTTGCATAGCAAAGATAGGGCATCTTTAGACTATTGTCCTGAGGGAGGGCTGAGTAAGATTTATCTATACTACTTTATTTCTTTTTTTTTTATGTTGTTTTTGAATTTTTTTTGTGTGTGTGTATGAATGTACTGTCTGCAGGTAGGTCTGTGTACCTGTGTCATGCAATGTCGCGGAGGTCAGAAGAGGGTGCTGGGTTCCCCTGGAACTGGAGTTCTCCTGGAATTGGAGTTTCAGACGGTTCTCAGCTGCCATGTGGGTGCTGGGGGTCGAACCCGGGTCCTCTGCAAGAGTAGTTGGTGCTCTTAACCACTAGGCTATCTCTCCAGCCCTATTTCTTTTCTTAAAATCTGAAGAAGCCAGGCGTGGTGGCACATGCCTTTAATCCTAGCACCTGGGAGGCAGAGGCAGGCGGATCTTTGTGAGTTCAAGGCCAGCCTGGTCTACAGAGTGAGTTCCAGGACAGCTGGGACTACAGGGAGACCCTGTCTCGAAAAGACAAAAAAAAAAAATCTGAAGATAAAGCCAGGTGTGGTGGCACACCGCTTTAATCCAGCAGAGGCAGGTGGGTTTGGGTTTAAGGCCAGCATGGTCTACATAAGGATTTCCAGGCCAGCTGGGACTAGAGGGAGACCCTGTCTCAAAAAGACAAATAAATAAAATAAACTCTGAAGATAATGGGGGGGGGGTTAACACATGCATTTAATTCCAGCACTCAGGAGGCAGAGGCAGGTGGATCTCTGTGAGTTCAAGACCATCTTGGTCTATATAGTGAGTTCCAGGACAGCTGGGGCTACAGGGAGAATCTGTCTCATAAAACAAAACAAGGGGCTGGAGAGATAGCCCAGTGGTTAAGAGCGCCGACCGCTCTTGCAGAGGACCCAGGTTCGATCCCCAGCACCCACATGGTGGCTGAGAACCGTCTAACTCCAGTTCCAGGGGAATCCGATGCCCTCTTCTGACCTCCGCGGCATTGCATGACACGGGTGCACAAACCTGCATGCAGACAGTACATTCATACACATACAAAAAAAATATTTAAAAAAATCTCATAAAACAAAACAAAAATAAGATGCAGTATTATCATTCATTAAATCTAGATAATAGGTGCACACTTGTCTACTGAATTACCTCTTGAAAACTTAAAACATCAAAATCTTTTAAAATTGCAAGATGACACATTTTCTGAGAGCAGAGAAAGGACACAGGCGCTTCTCCTGAGACATCACCCCAGTGAGCATCCACCCAGCAAGCTGTGCTTCGCGCTCAGAGCTCCTGAGGAAGGTCCCAGCACACCTGAGCTCAGAAGCTGTGCTCTGCGTTGGCACCTGCTCCCTGCTCTTTCTCATTTTCTGCCTCTTTGCAGTGAGCTGCCACTCATTGATGTGCCTTGTACCTGACCTTATGCTGGATCCTAGGAAAGCAGCTCATCAAGCTTCCTAGAACTCAGGGAAGGGGCCTGAGGAGGCAGCTAAGCTGGTAGAATGCTTACCTAGCCTGCTGGTAGCTCTGGCTTCATCTCTAGCATGCCATAAAGCCAGGGCAGGCATGGTGGCACATGCCTATAAACTGAGAGCTGAGAGCAGGGTGGTAAAAAGTTCAAAGTCATCCTTAGCTATGAGACATTACTTCAGAAAAAGGGGGTGGGATAGCTCAAAGTGTAAAAACGCTTGCATGAATACCTGAGTTTGGATCCCCAGATCCCATGTAAAACTGGACATAGTAATGCATGTCTGTAATCTACTGCTCCCACCACAAGATGAGAGACAGAGACAGGAGAATTCTTAGAGGCTCCAGGGGCCAGCTAGCCTGACATGGGCAGTGATGAGCAAGGGACCATGCTTCAAACAAGGTAAAAGGCAAGGACCTCTGACCCTTACATGTGCACCGTGGCACACGCACGCTTGCACTCAAACATGTGAACATGTACACATAATCAATCATACACATACAAACAGTTAGAAAATAAAGTAAATAAATAACTCAATGAAAATTGGTGTGGTGGCGCACTCCTTCAATCCCAGCAGTCGGGAGGCAGAGGCAGGCGGATCTCTGTGAGTTCAAGGTCAGCCTTCTCTACAGAGCGAGCTCCAGGCCAGCTGGGACTAAAGGGAGACCCTGCCTGGAAAAAAACAAAAAACGACAACAAAAAGAAAGCAATGTAATGAATGAACTTTAAGGGAAACTTAGAAAGGCTCTAAATATATACATGAGTCACAATTGATATTTTGGTTTTCCGGTGGTACTTTGGGCAGTTGAGGTTAAGAAGAAAAAAAGAACCATATTAAGCCTGTCATGGCTGGTTATCATCAGAGCAGACAGGCAAGAGGGCTTTGTTACGAAGGATAGTGTTCCTTCATTTACTCATAAAACATTGCTTGACCGTCTACAGTGCCCCAGGCGCTGTTCCTGCTGCTGGGGGCCTGGCCAGTGAAAGAGACAGACAGGAGTGGTGGCTTTTGTGGGGGAGAGGGCAAACAGACAGGGCAACTTCAGAACAGCCAGGCACTGGGAGGGCACGCTTCAGATTGAAGGCTGGTCTTTGGGTAAAAACCTACAAGACAGAAAAGACCAGGCTGGCAGAGATGGTTGTTTGCTGAGGAGAGTGTGGGGGAAGGCTTGAGGAAGGGGGGTAGCTTGGAAACAATCTAGAACAGGAGAAGCTACTGTCAAAGCTGTGATGTGATTGAAGCCCTGGGAACCGAGGAGATGACGGGAAGGCAGTGTACCCAGATAAGAGTCTGATCTGGGCTAGAACGAGCTGCGGAAGGCTGGGGAGGAAGAATGGATCTAGAGGACAGAACACAGAAACCCAAAGAACAGAAACTTCTGGGGTGGTCAAATATGCCCATGCTGCTTAGGAGAAGGGTAAAGTGAGGCAGGGAGGTGTGGCCTCTGGAATCTGCAGGCCAGAAGAAAATGGTAATCTTAACAAGGAAGGTTTGGGTACAGCAATGAGAACCATTCATTCACCAGCTTGGGGTCTGCCTCCTCTGTAAAATGAGGGTGTCAGCACTGGTGATTCAGACACCCTCCCACTGCCTACTCACGCAAAGCACACACTGTTGAGCTAGATGTGCTTCTTTCTAAAAGAAGGGGGAAATGATTAAAAGAAAAAAATTATAGGAAGATATGCTATTGTATGGCCATTAGAATTCTTTCACAGAAAATCATTAGTGATATTTATGCAAACTGTTCAATAAGGGAGGAAAACTATTAAAATAATAGAAGAGCTGTGGTAGCATTCTTCTTAGTAAGTTTCTATACTGTCAAATTTGAGCCAACAGACACCCTGGCTTGCTGTCCTGTAGAATTCCTTAAGTTTTCTAGACAGAGTACAAACAGCCATGTGGCACCTTCAGGCTGTGTGGACCTGGACTGTTTACCCACCTCTCACCCACTTGCTTAGAAGGGACCTTAGTCCTTCCAGAAGCTGGAAAGGAAACTTCAGTGACGAGTGGGATTTGCATATGCAGTTCATGGAACTTTATAAGACTCTGTTTCTCTGTGGCATCGTCTCAGCCAATGATAAGCTTACCCTAGGATTACATTTAGAATAAATATCCCAGCTCTAGGAGGAAGACAAGAAAGAAGCCGTGGGCCACCATCTCGATACAGTATCACAGATTCTATGGAGCCCTGTGAAGTTCCCCTCAATGAAGGTTCCCACTCCTCTCCCCAAGGTCCCCATCCTGAATTTTCACAAGGTTAACTGCTCAGAGTGCTGAGATCTCTTGGTCAAGGTCAGCTTCTACATGGGTTTGTTTCCCTATCGCTTATTGACTGTCCTTTCAAAGCCAGAGATTGGCACACTATCTTCAGACTTGTTTTAATTGGTTGAGATTAACCGGCACCTGTGTGGAGACAAGTTCTGAAGTGGTTTGAAAGAAAGACTAGAGGGTATGTCAGAGGATGACTGTTCTGAAGTGGTTCTAAAACTTCCTGCAGAAAGGAAAGCCCCTCTGTGGTTTAACCTTGCCTCAAGAACGCCAAGCGAGTCGCCCAGAGCCCTTCGCCTGCCTGGTTCAGGTTTATGCTTATGCTCCCCTACCGGAAACCCTGAAATATGGTTAGTCAAGACCCATAGCTAGTCAAATCTGATGACTACAGACTAGGATCATATCCAAGACTCCTGACTCCACTGCCTCCTCTCTTTCTACCGAGGCACTGATTAGCCTATGCTAACAACGCTTTCAAATGCATGCAAGAGAGTCCTAAGCAAAGTGTGAAGAGACATAGAAGGCGTGTGATTAAGTGTGTGTGTGTGTGTGTGTGTGTGTGTGTGTGTGTGTGTGTGGAGGGTCCTGCTATGAATATATATTCTAAGCCACAGGTTCTCAAAATTAGGTGTCAGGATGGAGGGGTGGAGGGGTGGGGTGTAGTGGGGTAAAGTGAGCTGGCTTGTTAAAGGCATGTATTTTCAGGGCCACCAAGAGATTCTAAGCTTCCAAACCACTGTCCTAACCAAGTCTTACAGACTGGCTTGGAGTTCAGACCCTGCAAGTGCTGGGCTGAAGGGTTTAGGTTCTAAAAACATATAAAAACAGATAACTCTTGAAAAATCCTTCTAAAACACTCATTAGATACATATGGCCTTATTGGTGGGGAGGGCTACCCTGTACAGTAACATCTAAGTGTCACTTGTAATGTTTATAATGGAAGATACATGAGACAAGCATATACAAAATATGACCTTATATTAATTTATGAGGTAAGGAATATGCATACGTTGAATATTCATAGTGCTCTGATGGTCTGACTCAGTGACCAAAGACTGCCACAAAATATGTACTATCGGGGCTGGAGAGATGGCTCAGTGGTTAAGAGCACTGACTGCTCTTGCAGAGGACCTGGGTTTGATTCTCAGCACCCACATGACGGCTGAGAACTGTCTTAGTCTGGGTGTGGTGGCGCATGGCTTTAATCCCAGCACTTGGGAGGCAGAGGCAGACGGATCTCTGTGAGTTCAAGGCCAGCCTGGTCTACATAGCGAGCTCCAGGCCTACTGGGACTTTTATAAAGTCAATAGTTAGGAACCAAAAATAGTAAAGAAGGCTTCCGGGCAGTCCAGATGGGGTGTGTCAGGAGGGTGTCCAACTGACAGTTACTGCCGAAGGTGAATTATGTACCTTCCACAGCTTCCACCCTACTGAATTCATCATTAATAAACTTTAATAAAAAAGTAGTTCCATCTTTCAGAGGAAATAGATGTGGCCTTCTTCCTTGCCAGTTGTCAGAAACAAAATCCGAGGTCCAAGGACCCCAGCAAGACTGCACAGACACAGGGATAAGGCGAAAGGAACTCAACAGGACATATTGTAGTCCTGCAAAAGGTACACCACCAGCCAGCTCATCCAGCAAGCCCACACAACCCACAATCCTGATAGGCTTTTCTTTTTTTCTTTTCTTTTTTTTGAGATGGGGGTCTCCCTTTAGCCCCAGCTGGCCTGGAACTCACAGAGATCTGCCTGCCTGCCTCAGCCTCTGGAGTGCTGGATTAAAGGCAAGTCCCACCACACCCTGCCTAAAGCTTTTATCCCTAAAGCCATACTGAGTCTTTTCCCCCACTGGCTGGGGTCTGACCTCACAGTCTTTCTGGGTGTTTAGTTTAAAAACCTGGAAGCAAAGGAAGAGGAAGGAGCTCTACTGCCCCAGGTCACCAGATTAGGGTGCCTCAGGGTCTTTCCTTAAACAAAAGTTTTACAGGGTGTGTGGGGGGATTAAAAGATTAGAATTCCTTGTTTTAAACCAAGTTTTAAAGGGTTTTAAAGAAAAGACTAGTATTTAATGTTTCTTACACTCCAAAATGCCTGGACCTGCAGTTCAGAGACTGTGCCCCGTAGCAGGCTGGGTGTTACTATCCATGCAGCATTATGCTGTCATGTCCCTATCTCATTTTTTACCACCTCTACGTGGGCAGTCCTCCTAGGGTCTACGTCCTGCACATTAGGATAACAAATCACAGAGCTTGGAACTCTGCCCATCAATGGTTACTGTCCCAGGACTGGAACTGAGTGCTCACCCTACTGGAGCTGGCGTTTTGCACGTATTAACTCAGCTTCATTACAGCCCAAGCTGGACAGTTTTACTGATGAGAAAACTAAGGAATCAGCCCACCCAGTTCCCCCAGGAAAAGAATTCAGGACTGGGACTTCTCATCCCAACCTTCACCCAACTTCCACCACCTAGGGGCCAGTTGACCCTGGGCCCCAGGCAGCACCTTTGATCCTTCAGTTTCCAAGGGCACTTTTATTACTGTTTCTGAACAAGCCTTCGAGAACCAACACTTTAATCATCGCACAACAAATTACACTGACCACGAGTTTATGTGTTTCGTGGTTTTTTTATTCCCTTGAGAACTACAGCAAATAAGAAAAAAATAATTCTGAGCAGGGTGTGCTAGTGGATGCCTTTAATCCCGGTAATCGGGAGGCAGAGGCAAGAGGATCTCTATGACTTTAAGGCCAGTCTGGTCTACACAGTGAGTTCCAGGGCAGTTGGGGCTACAGGGAGACCCTGTCTCAAAAAATAAGCATGAAAAGAAAAGTATATATATATATATTAATTCCTAGAACTTCAAAGACGACTGACTCCCCCTGGAACTTTTTGCTAGTCAAGTCGAAGGCTACAAATAAGTTCTTTAACCACAGCATGGGGCAATGGAGTCTAGTTGTGTCCTCTGTCTACACTGGAGGCTTCGAGGGCCGCGTGCGCAGAGACACCGGGGCCAGGTACCGCCACCCGGCACAGTACTCTGAACGCAGGTCCCGGACCAAGGACAACGAGCACGCCGTGGCCGCCCACCGCGCCAGGCTGAGCGGCGTTTTCTAGATTTCCCTCCGTGCAACGTGGGGCTCTTTCACCTTCCATGTGCGTGCAGTGTGGCACGGGGTTGCGCAGACTCCCCGAGCGAGGACGCGCGTGGGAACCCTCGACTCGGGTCCGGGCCCTGGTGTCGGCGCCGGTCGGGCCGGCTCGCGGCCATCTTGACGGGGTGCACCTCCAAGACCGGCGGGGAGGGAAGGGGCGCGGCCCCGGGACCCCGCCCCTAGGGCTTCGGGAGCGCGGGCGGCGGGCGCGCTCGGGCCCCCGGAGGGGCGGGGCCCGCGGCAGGTGCCCCCGGCGGAGACCCCTCCTCCCTGCGCGGGAATTCGGGGCGCCGGGAAGTGCGGCACTACCCCGGGTCCCCAGTCCGCTTCCCAGAGCGCGCCGCGTGCACGCGCCCCCTCCCTCCCGGCCACTCCCACTTTTTGAAAAAAGTACTTCTCCGCCGGCTGCGGTTTCGGCCCAAGGGCGACCGTTGCTACACGAAGTGAAACTTGCAGTGCGCCGGGCCAGGCTTCCCGCGCGTCCCCGCGCTCGGCCCTGCGCGCCCCGCCCCGGCCCGGCTGGGCGGTGACTCACCCGGCGCCGCCCGGCGGGTTCTTAAGCCCTGGCTGCGGGGCGCGCTCAGGCTTCCCTCTGCCTGCAGGTCCCGACGCGTCTCCACTGCGGCTGCCCAGCCGAGCTTCCCAGGATCCACGCAGCCCCCAGCCAGCCACCATGCCCAAGCCAGTAAGTAGTCCAGGCTCCGAGCGGGTGTCCCAGGGAGTCGCTTTTTGCGCGGTGAAGGGGCGCCGACTGCCTGGTTACCTGGTGACCCTTCGGTGGTGGGTCGCTTAGTGCTTTTGCTCGCCAGCCTTTCTTCTCTGACTGTTCCTCCTGTTCTAAAAGTGCTTGCTAAGGTTACTTTGAAGTTTCTTAAGAAATGTAAAGGTCGCGGGAGACTGGGTGGCTTCCGAGTACCTGTGCACCTGCTCTCCCAGTTCCGTGTAGTGACCGAAACCACTTGCAACCCACACCTTCCTGGGCGATTTGAAGGGCGTCTGAGAGAGGAGAGGCTTTCTGCCGCGGGTAGCCGGCCTCTGCCCCTTTCCCGGAGCCCGGGGAGGCGCGGCCCTGCTAACCCGGGAATCTGCTGCTTGCAGCAGGATTCCTATCTCTGACTGGGAGGGTTAGCCGTGGACTTGAATTGCAGATGAGGCGTCCCAGGGGCTTGATAAGGAGGCTACCCGGGCTCTGGTCGTGAACTTCAGCTAATTAACATGCTGCGTGCTAGCTCCGTTGTCCCCAGATCTGATTGTGTTGAGATCCCTGGCGGGACCTGAGGGGGGAGGGGGACCACTCCGCAGGTCTTCAGGGCGCGTTTAGAAAGTTGTATATTGTGCACCTGCCCTACTAGTGCCTGGGTCCGGGGGGAGTTTTACATTTTTTAAAATGAATTTTGGATCACGATAGAGAAAATTGGAAGTCATTAAAAATGACGGCGATATATGAAGAATTTTTTTTCTATTGGTTCTGTAATCAGTGTGTGTTTTGTTTTGTTTTTTTACTTTTAAGTGTATGGTCGCTGAAAGGAGTTTTTGTTGTTGTTGTTGTTCTTGGGGTTTTTTTGTTTTTTTTCGGGGGTTGTTTTTGTTTTTTTTTAAATTTTATTTATTTATTTTCTATGTGTATGAATGTACTGTCTGCATGTAGGTCTGTGCACCTGTGTCGTGCAATGCCGCGGAGGTCAGAAGAGGGCGTTGGATTCCCCTGGAACTGGAGTTCTCCTGGAATTGGAGTTATAGACGGTTGTCAGCCGCCATGTGGGTGCTGGGGATCGAACCCGGGTCCTCTGCAAGAGCAGTCGGCGCTCTTATCAGCTAGGCTATCTCTCCAGCCCCTGTTTTTGGTCTTTTTGACACCGGGTCTCCCTGTAGCCTCAGCTGTCCTGCAACTCATTATGTACACCAGGCTGGCCTAGAACTTACAAAGATCTGCCTGCCTCTGCCTCCCCAAGTGCTGGGATTAAAGGCGTGCACTACTACGCCGGGTCTGAAAGGAGTTCTTTATTAGAAATGCTGTTTTTCTGTTAGGCTAAAGAAATTTCTCTCTTAACACGATAATAATATATTCAGACACCAATATAGTTTTTGTCTGAGTTATTCATGAGTTAGTTGGTTTTCTTGATTTTATTAAAAAATGCAGGGTGTCTGCTGTGCAAGATACTACCCAGAAAAATAGCCAGTGAACCCATTTCCAGTTGCTGCCTTTTCTTCTCTCTTCACACGCTACAGTTTCTCTTACTTTTCCTTTTTTATTGTAAAATATGCGTACCATCTATCTTTGTAATCATTTTAAATTTACAGTTTAGCAGCATTCACTGTGTAGATAGATATCTCTCAAAGTTCACCATTGTAATTTTTAAAAATTTTATGTGTATGAGTTCTGCCTGCACCATTCTAAACAGACCCATAGTACCTTTGCAACACAAGCCTCCATTTTCCTGGGCCCTGGCAACCCCCATACTTTCTTTCTTTCTTTTTTTTTTT
>VZQC01007220.1:154325-165225 GCA_009823505.1 Rhizomys pruinosus
GCCGCGGAGGTCAGAAGAGGGCGTCGGACTCCCCTGGAACTGGAGTTCTCCTGGAATTGGAGTTTCAGACGGCTCTCGGCCGCCATGTGGGTGCTGGGGATCGAACCCGGGTCCTCTGCAAGAGCGGTCGGCGCTCTTAACCGCTAGGCCATCGCTCCAGCCCCAAATTGCTTCCTTTTTAAGGTTCTTTAGTTTCCCCCTTAATAGTCAGTATGTTTGAATTTCATATAGTTTTAAAGGTCTTTTGTAGTTAAGAACTTAAAAGTTGTTTCTGACAAAATAAAGGTACTCAGCTGTTGAAGCAGAGTAGCCATTGTATCCCAGCCTCAAGAACAAAGTCACTTTTTGGAAGTCTGTATTCTTTGTAATAGCCACGGGTAACAGTTGTCAGACCTTGTTGACAGGTCTCCTTAGGTTCAAGGCGCCTGCTAGCTGTAGAAATCACTACCTGCCCCATTTGGGGAAGGGGCAGAGATGGACTGTGAGTCCGTTAGAGGCCGTTGATCACCCTGAGCTTGTTAGGGGAAATGAGTTTGTTTTACTTGGGGAGGGGTTGGGGTTTGTTTATGTCCTGCTTCAGCAAATGTTTAATGAAGCATCTATCCTCAAACTCTGCAGGTTCGTCCTTTAAACAAGGGGTTATTGATCCTATTTCAGTCCCAAATATGTATTTCTGTGGATGGCTTGAGTGGGACTGGATGTTCTTTTGTTTTTGTTTTGTTTTGTTTTTTTTTTTTTTATGATTTATAAACTATTATAAGCATCATGTTACCAATTTTATTCTTTTTTTGGTCTTTTCGAGACAAGGTCTCCTTGTAGCCCCAGCTGTCATGGAACTCACTCTGTAGATCGGGCTGGTCTTGAATTCACAAAGATCGGCCTGCCTCTGCCTCCCAACTGCTAGGATTAAAGGCGTTCGAAGCCACCATGCCCAGCTAAGGGACTGGATGTTTTTACTGGATTAAGGGGCAGTCACAGCACCTGAAGTGTTGGTTTGAAGAGTCCACCTGGTGGTTAATTCACAAAACTTAGATGGTTTTGTTCATAAAGTAAAACAATATTCAGACTTTGCTTTTTTTTTTAATTTAAAAAATTTTTATTATTCTATGTGTATGAGTGTACTGTCTGCATGTAGGTTGGTGCACTCATGTTGTGCAATGCCTCGGAGGTCAGAAGAGGGCGTCAGATACCCCTGGAACTGGAGTTAAAGACGGTTCTTAGCCACCATGTGGGTGCTGGGAATCGAACCCCGGTCCTCTGCAAGAGCAGTTGGTGCTCTTAACCGCTGAGCCATCTCTCCAGCCCTCCAGACTTTGCTTTTTAAAGAGAGTGTTTATTAATTCATTCATCCAGCAGGGTGCCCTGCAGAATGGATTCTTGTCCTGTGGAGTCACAAGCATTTGCTTGTGTAGAGGGAAGGAACCCCAGTGAAGGGAGGTAGTTCAGGCAGCCGTTGAGTGGATCTTCATTGAATGGGGCTGGGAAACCCATGATCATCCATCCCTTGGACAGCTATAAATCTCAGTCAAATCCTGCCTGAAGGCTCTGGGGAGGGACAGCTGTGGCCACCTGCCTCGTCTTGCATTTTACCTTGGCCTCTTTGGGGCTCTGCCCCCTAGTGGACTTCCAAGGAAGGCAATGTGGCGTTCCAGCACACCTTGGACTCAGCTCGGCTGGTGTCTGGGTGAGGTGCTGTGTGGCTTCCTCTGGGGGTAGGGGCGGGGTTGGCATGTGAGACCCAGCCTGTTCAGGAAGCAATTTCTAGTGCAGCCATCCAGGCAGGGTGGCCTGGGAGCTCCTCTGTTTCCCCTCCTTCCTCCCTCATTCTCTCCCACCCCAGCAGGCAGGCAGGCCTAGCAGTGATGGGCGTTGCCTTTCAAGCCACCATCTCAGATCCCTCTGAGAGTTTAAGGGGGAACTGCCTCCCTGTGGCCCCAGCTGCCTTTAACCAGGCTCGTGTCAGGGTGGTGGTATGGAGTTTCTAATGTAAAAGGAAGCTTATTTGTGCTCCATTAAAACTTGAAAGGGGGGCTGGAGAGATGGCCCAGCAGTTAAGAGCGCCGACTGCTCTTGCAGAGGACCCAGGTTCAATCCCCAGCACCCACATGGCAGCTAAGAACAGTCTTTAACTCCAGTTCCAGGGAAATCCAACACCCTCTTCTGACCTCCACGGCATTGCATGACACGGGTGCACAGACCTACATGCAGACAGTACATTCATATGCATAAAAAAATTAAATTAAAAGAAACAATTGCCTTTGCTTATTTCCCAGACTAATAGTAAAGTGCCATTTCTATACATTTATTGACTATGTTTATTTTTATTATTATAATTATTAGTGCATATTAATTATTGACATTAATGGCTTCATGCTGACATTTCATACATGCAATATTATACTTCAATTGTGTCAACNCACAAAGATCCGCCTGCCTCTGCCTCCCAAGTGCTACGATTAAAGGCGTGGGCAATAAAGGCTTTTCTTAAAAAAAAACAAAAAAAAACAACCTTGAAGGAGTGTTTGAAGTTCTACCCTGAGCTAAAACTTTGTTTGCACTGCTGAGGATTGAACCCAGGTCTCACACATGCTAGGCAAGTGCTCCACCACTGAGCCAAGATAATTTCTGAGAAACCTTACCTCTTTGGGAATATCGCCTTTCTACTTGATATTTTAACAGGGACAGAATTTACTGAAGACACTGATATGTTTTAAACACACACACACACACACACACACACACTCACTCCACTGAGTAGGACAGACCCCTCCCTTTCACCCAGGCAGCTGGTGAATTAGGTAGCTAAGATTTTGGCTTGTGCTGGTGAGAAGTGTTGGCTGGGGTTACCAATCTGCCATCATCACTCTGTAAGGCATGATGAATATTTATAGCTTGTCCAGTAGTGCAGCAAGACATTTGCTGAGTTCCCGTGAGAGGTGTTGAGGCGACGGATGGCAGACACAGAAGTAACCCCTGTCATCTGGATTTACAGTCTGGTTCTGTGACAGACAGTAATCACAGTAAATGCAGAGTTGCAGCCTTGGCTCTTGTGCTGAGCAGTGAGGAATGAAGGGGTATTAAATGGGGTGGGAGGAGTTGGGGGCCAACTCCATGCATCCTGGCCCAGAAGCAGGGGGAATCATTGGTCCACTTGCAGCTCGGTATGGCTATAGAGGAAATCAGGTCGCTGGGCCTTGTCAGCTGTACTCCAGCATTTTAATCTTAACTCTGGTTTTGAAGGAGGTGAATGACTGGATTTGCCTTTGAAAGGTTGACTGCACCTTGGAATATTAGAATTCACAGGAACCCAAGAAGGCAAGGATGGCCCCTATAAACAATGATGTACCTATAAGAGAGGGGGATGTAGGCAAAAGGCTTGGAGGTGGATTGGATGTACTGGGTCGAGTGGCCTTCAGGTTTCTAAATTGCACAGCTGGATGGGTGCTAGGCCACCACTGGTTGGCTCTTCATCGACAGCCTGCTTTTGTACATGTTAATAAAGTTGAATTTTTTCTTGCCTTTTTTAAAATTAATATCTTTTATGTGTATGAGTGTATTGCCTGCATGTGCGTAAGTGCACTCATGTCATGCAATCAGTGCCCATGGAGATCAGAACAGGGCATCGGATCTCCAGACGGTTGTTAGCTGCCATGTGGGGGTTGGGAATCTAACCAGGGTCCTCTACAAGAGCAGCCAGGGCTCTGACCCAGCTCTCCAGCCCCTTTCTTGCCTTCTTAAAGTCTAGCTTCAACTTCATGGGGCCATTAGTGGTACCTGGTTGTGACTGGGCTGAGAAATGGGGGAAAGCAGTATGGGACTTCAGCGAGCCATGACCCAAGGTGTTTTTTCTGAGTTGGTCTCTCACTGCACAGGGTCTAGGAGCAGAGCATCTGGTAATGATTCAAATTATGGCTTTTTTTTTTTTTAATTTCTGAGACAGGGTCTCCCTTTTGTCCCAGCTGGCCCGGAGCTCGCTCTGTAGACCAGGCTGGCCTTGCACTCACAGAGACACCTGCCTCTGCCTCCCAAGTGGTAGGATTAAAGGCCTGCGCAAGGCTTTTTTTCTTTTTTTCTTTTCTTTTTTGTGCACCCCGTGTCTTGCAGTGCCTTGGAGGTCAGAAGAGTGCGTCAGATTCCCCTGGAACTGGAGTTAAAGATGGTTCTCAGCCACCATGTGGGTGCTGGGGATTGAACCCCAGTCCTCTGCAAGAGCAGTTGGCGCTCTTAACCGATAGGTCATCTCTCCATAAGGCTTTTGTTTTTAAAGGGGAAAAAGTACCTAGACCTTCCTGTGAAACCATTGCTCTTATTCCTTCTAAATTTGCCTCTTTGTTAACTGCTACATTGTAAACTCTTGACAGCATTTAGAATAACTTTATTTATTAATATTTATAGTTAGGGAAAGGAAAACAGCACCACCTAGTGAATTACAATTCTTTTCTTCATTTTGCTCTTTAGTAAGTCTGAAACTTATGCAAACCATTGACTCTTCGGTGGTCCTAATAGGGCGTGTCCTTGCTCTCTTTCAGTAGTTGAGTAACTTCAGCTTCCAGCATGAAACAGTTAAATTCATAGCCTGCTTTCAAAATCAGGAATGTGTTAGACCTTCTATTTCATTTCAGTAGTGACTAACTGGACACTCCTCATTTACTGTTTTTAATTTGAGCTATCCTTAATTAAATATGAAATGCTCGTTGAAGAGACCTGCTGGCTACGTCCTTTCCCTCCTAACATGTTTACCATTCATACCTGTTGACCTCGAGAATAAAGATGGTCTGTCGAGTTTTCTGGTGTAGCCCAGGCTGGCCTAGAACTCCCTGTCTGTAGACAAGGGGAATCCATGTTGTCCTGACCCTCCTGCCTTTTACCTCCTCCCAAGGCTGGGATTGCACGTGTGTGTCACCTTGCCCAACTGCTGCTGAGCTGCTGATCCAAACAAGGGCCTTGTGCAGCCAGTCTACCACTTAAGCTATATCCCCAGTCCAAGAGTCTTTTAAAGGACCAATAGGGCTGGAGAGATGGCTCAGTGCTTAAGAGCACTTGGCTCCTCTTTGCAGAGAACCTGGTTTGATTCCCAGCACCCACATAGTGGTGCACAGCCATCTGTAACCCCAGGTCCAGGGGATCCGTTGCCCTCTTCTGGGCTCTACAGGCTCTCCATACACATAGTACACTTACACTCATGGAGGTAGAACACTCACACATAAAAGTTCTGTTTTAAAAAAACAAGCAAAACCACTTTGTTGCAACATGATAGAAACTTTTGACTAAAATATTTAACATATAGTTAATGCACCTTATTTTTCCAAATAAAAATGTAGAGAACCCTTAACCACCCCCCCTTTTTTTTTTTTTGAGACAGGGTCTCACTGTAGCCCCAGCTGTCCTGGAACTCACTGTGTAGACCAGGCTGGCCTTGAACATAGAGATCTGCCTGCTTCTGGCTCCCAGGTGCTGGGATTAAAGTCAGTATGCGCCACCACACATGGCCAGAGAACTTTTTTTTTTTTTAATCTCATAATGTCCAGGTTCTCGCTCTTGGACAAGCTGTTTAGCATCTGCAAACCTCAGTTTTTCATCTGTAAAATAGGAATGAAAAGGTTTTTAAGTACAAAGCATGTTACCTAAGGTAAACTGAGCTAGTCCTTGCATTTATAAAATCCAAACAGCTGGGACTGGAGAGATAGCCTAGCGGTTAAGAGCACCGACGCTCTTGCAGAGGACCCAGGTTCGATCCCCAGCACCCACATGGCGGCTGAGAACCGTCTGTAACTCCAATTCCAGGAGAACTCCAGTTCCAGGGGAATCTGAGACCCTCTTCTGACCTCCGCAGCATTGCATGACACGGATGCACAGACCTGCATGCAGACAGTATATTCATACACATACAAAGATTAAAAAAAAAAATCCAAACAGCTTATTTCAATGTACTAAAAGCTTCACTGGCCGTGCTGGCGCACGCCTTTAATCCTAGCCCTTGGGAGGCAGAGGCAGGTGGATCTCTGTGAGTTCAAAGCTGGTCTACAGAGCAAACTCCAGGTCAGCTGGGACTAAAGGGAGACCGTGTCTCAAAAATGCAAAAAAAAAATGATAGTGATAAAAAAATCAAATAAAAGCTTCATGACTCTAGTATATCAGTGTTGGCTAAACCTTGGAGTTCTAGGTCATGTTTTTGTTTTTTTGTTTTTTGGGTTTTTTGGGTTTTTTTTTCTGATGTTTTAGAGACAGGGTCTCCCTTTAGCCCCAGCTGGTCTAGAACTCACTCTAGACCAGGCTGGCTTTGAATTTACGGAGATCCGCCTGCCTCTGCCTCCCGAGTGCTGGGATTAAAGGTGTGCGCCACCATGCCTGGTTTAAAGACGGTTCTTAGCCGCCATGTGGGAGCTGGGAATCGAACCCGGATCCTGTGCAAGAGTAGTCAGTGCTCTTAACCGCTAAGCCATCTCTCCAGCCCCCTAGGTCATGTTTGTCCAGGACTCTCATAGGGAAAGAGCCACATGAAATGTTTAGTCAAAGGAGCCCTGTGTCCCCACATCTAATGTTGGTTCTGATTGTCGGAATTCCCTTCCTGTGTGTGAGCTCAGTCAGGGGCCTGGCGCTGGGGTGAAGATGAGTCCTTTGGATCTGATTGTAAGGCGTCCTCCATCTAATAGAGGAGGAGAGCGTAGGCAGTGCAGTGCAGCGTCGCAGGAGAGGCGCAGGAGAGCAACGCTGGCAGCAGTGGGGCCCAGACGGCCCTCCCTGTCGGCCAGTTGCCAGAGGGACGTAGGGTGGCTCAGACATTTCTGGCCTCAGAGGCCAGGTCTGTTTTCTTCTAATAAACATGTCCTTTTTATTGTCTACAGATAAATGGTAATGCTGTTTCAAAGGAAAAGAAACTTTCATTAACACATTACCTTTTTGAAAAATAAATATATTTTATTTATTATTTTTATTTTATGTGTATGAGTGTATTGCCTGCTGTGTGTAAGTGTACCCATGTCATGCAATGCCTACGAAGAGGGCATCTGACTCCTTGGAACTGGAATTATGGATGGTTGATAGCTGCCATGTAGGTGCTGGGAACCAAAGCCACATCTTCAGCAAGAGTAGCCGGTGCTCTTAATCACTGAGCCATCTCTCTGGCCTGACATATTACCCTTTTATTCTAACATATTTGAGAGAACAAACTTTAAAGGCAAAACAAAAAATTTCTCATTTTGACCCAACTTTTGCTGATGGGAATAAGGGAAGGAGGGAGGGCTAGACCAGTCAGAACTAGCATGTCCAGTCTTGCCTCCCTTATTGTGACTTGAAGTCAGCCACAAGGCCATTTAACTTTGCTGTGTGGACCATTGTTATACCAGATTGGAGGTCACTCTTTCCACTTACTAAAGGGGCAGGTGAACCATCCCAGCCAACATGTCAGGACCCGTTTTCTAAAGTCTCCAGCCAAGAATGTTTTTTTTTTTTTTTCCATTTTTGAAGCTTTGTTTTAAACAGTATGAACTCATCGAATGAACCCCTTACAGCCAAGCTACTTACCCTTTACCCCATTTTAGAAACATGGCCAATCCCTTGCTCTGAGAATAAAGGTAACTATTGTTAAACGTTTGTTATGGCCTTGCGTATATTTTATGACTAGGCCAGTATTTGTGCCACCCCTCCTGAGCTACCCCTCTGGTTCTAATGTCATAGAACAAAGCCTGTTTTCTGTCGGTAGGTTCTGAGTACATCCTAGGCCCTGAACGTAGACTCCTTCCTATTGGGAGCAGATACTGTTGGGGCTGAGGTAATATTTTAAACAAGGCTAGTTAGTGTTAGCTGCTCTTTGTTTCATAGAGAAAGTGGCAGTATCTTGTGTCATTACCTAAGCTGTCATCTAATGACAGATTTCTGGCACATGCTAAATACAGTTTGTACCTGTCAGTTGTATTGGATAAGGAAAGTGGGGCTGGCGGGGCATGGTGGCGCATGCCTTTAATCCCAGCACTTGGGAGGCAGGAGGATCTCTGTGAGTTCAAGGCCAGCCTGGTCTACATAGTGAGTTCTAGGCCAGCTTGGGCTACAAGGAGCCCAATAAACAAACAAACGAACAAACAAATAAATAAACCAACCCCAAACAGTATCTGCTTCTGGAACAAACTTTAAATTCTTGCTTTATTGACAGAAAGGTAGGGGAGGGCAGAACAGGCACTTGCTTGCCTTTTAATGGGTGAAGCTCCCTCTGCACCTTTAAACAAAAGCCTACCTGTGAGGGCCAAGGTGGTGGGGGGTGGCGGTGGAGAGAGAACACCTTACATACCAATTGAAAGCTTTCCCATCGGTGATGGCTGTTCTTTCCTTCTCAGTCCAATGAATGCAGCAAATAGATTCCACCTTGCTCTTAGCTCTCTCCTCCCCCCTGAGTGCTGTTCACACACCTCTTACATACAGTGCCTGCCAGCGCTGGGGTTTCGGGTCCTGGGGCTATTACCCTTGAACAAATGGGGCCTTCCAAGGAATTGCATCGCCACTACTACTGATGCTGATGTCGAGCCTCTGCTGATGCCTCACCTTCTGTCAGTGGCCAAAGGCCACAGGTTTGAGGCAGCCTTCCTGTCTGGAGTCAACCAACCAAAGCTGTGTCTTCCTTGGGCCTTCTCCAGGAAGTGGGTGGTAGTGAGGAGGAGACACATGGACAGAGAAGTGTCTAGGAGCAGAGGAGAGATATTGCGCATGTGCACCAGGCTCTGCCAAGGGGCAAGGTTTCGTTGTGCTCATTTACTATTTTTTTGTGGAATGAAGCATTAAAATCATGGGGCAAAGTGACTTGAATGGGCAGGATGTGGTGGGGTGGGGATTTTTTTTGTTTCTAGTGAATCACTTTTGTCTTGAGCAACAAACCAGTACAAAACATTGTCTTGAATGATGCTATTTCTCCAAAACTATTTTCACATAGATTTAGTTGTGGGTGTACACCCAGCATTAGCCAGATCCCCGTAGACCCATCCACTGCTTCTTGGATGCTGTGGTTTGGGGAAATTGATTGGGAAATGTTTGTGACTCCGAGTGACATCTGAGGATTTCTTCTACAGTGTCTTGGTGGGGGATCCATGCCTGCTCTTTACCGATCCACAAATGACTTGGTCAGAGCTTAGAGCATAAATGTGACTGGGTCCTTATGGAATTGTTACCCTGTCTGTTAAAGATGTCATTGACGTGCTGCCTTGCCAGGATTGCATAAAGAAGGGTGTTGCATGTGAATGCTGAGTGAGGTTTTTGGTTACATAATGCCCAGCTGTTGGGCTGCTGGGGGGGGCCTTGGATAGGGAGGTAGGGTGGTAAAAACTTAGGACCTCATGAAGAACCTGGCTGGGCAAGGCAGTGGAAGCAAGGAGAAAATCAGGCCACAAATTGCATTACTAGGATTTGAACAGATGAACTATAAAAAAGACAAGTGGTGCTGCATGCTGAAGTTTTTCACAGGTGGAAAACATTTTTTAGCTGTAGAAAAACAGGTGAAAGAGGAATGGTAGAGAGTTAGTGGGGTCAGAGCTGGAAGGGAGTACACACTGGGCACAGCGTAGCTTTTCTTCTCTACTTTTGTGTTACCTATGAGAGAATATGGTGGGCTGGGAGAGGTCGCTCAGGGCTAAGGTTCTTGCTGCCAAGTACGACCCACCTGAGTTCCATTCCCAGGTTCTGCCTGGGGAAAAGAGGGAATCAACCTCCGAAAGTAGTCCTCGACCTCCCTACATGCACCATTATGTGCACATGCGCGCGCGCGCGCTTGCACACACACACACACACACACACACACACACACACACACAGACTATATTGTAGGTACAGAAAAGGGGAATTCCTCAGTTGTATCCTCACAAAATGTATTTGTCCTCTTCTAGGGGAGTACCAGGCAGGGCGAAGTCCCTGATCTGGCTCCCCTTCCCAGTGTTCTATCCTTGCTAATGGGTGTGGTGAGGGGCTCTCCTTGAGTCCCCGAAGTGCTGTCCCAGTGGCGTGAGAGTGATGTATGTGCTGTGCTTGTTGATCAAATGAGAAACCCCGCTTGGACTATCCCCCCATGGTTTGTAAACATACTGATTTAGGTTGGATTTGTGTGTGTGTGTGTGTGTGTGTGTGTGTGTGTGTGTGTGTGTGTCTTTTTTTTTTTTTTTGCCTAGAGCTCACTATGTAGACCAGGCTGGCCTTGAACTGACAGAGATCCGCCTGCCTCTGCCTCTGGAGTGCTGGGATTAAAGGCGTGTACCACCGTGCCAGGCTTAAGGCAGTTTTTAGCCACCACGTGAGTACTGGGAATCGAACCCAGGTCCTCTGCAAGAGCACTCAGTGCTCTTAACTGCTGAGCCATCTCTCCAGCCCCCAGCATGTGTCTTTTTGAGACAAGGTTTTCCTGTATCCCCAGTTGGCCTGGAACTCTCTTTGTAGACCAGGCTGGCCTTGAACTGCAGAGATCTGCCTGCCTCTGCCTTCCAAGTGCTGGAATTAAAGGCATGCCACACCTTGCTGGATTCTTTATTTTTTTATGTGTATGAGTGTATTGCCTGCATGTAGGTCATGCAGTACTGAAGAGGACATGAGATTCCATAGAACTGGAGTGACAGTTGTTAGTTGCCATGTGGATGCTGGGAATCAAACCTAGGTCCTCTGCAAGAGCAGTCAGTGCTCTTAACTGCTGAGCCATCTCTCCAGGTCCATGGTTTTTATTTTATTTTATTTTATTTTTTAAGTAAAGCTCTTGGAGGTCTGGCCCTAATTATTGATGGCAAGTTCAAATAAGTCTTTATCTAAGTCTCCTAGAGCAAAAATATTCTTTTTTTTTTTTAATTTAATTTTTTTTATTGATGCTTTGTGCATTTCGTACATCATTTTCCAATTCAGATCAGGCATTTTTCCCTTTCCCTTCCCCCCCACCCCC
>VZQC01007220.1:167350-182185 GCA_009823505.1 Rhizomys pruinosus
GAAAGAAAGAAAGAAAGAAAGAAGGAGAGAGAGAAAGGAAGGAAGGAAAGAAAGAAAGAAAGAAAGAAAGAAAGAAAGAAGGAAAGAAAGAGAAAGAAAGGAAGGAAGGAAGGAAAGAAAGAAAGGAAGGGAAGGAAGGAAGGAAGGAAGGAAAGAAAGAAAGAAAGAAAGAAAGAAAGAAAGAAAGAAAAAGAAAGAAAGAAAGAAAGAAAGAAAGAAAGAAAGAAAGAAAGAAAGAAAGAAAGAAAGAAAGAAAGAAAAAAAAGAAAGAAAGAAAAAAGAAAAGAAAGAAAGTAAAGGCACTGGGGCATCAATGTCCCCAGCCCCTCCTCCCTACTTCTAGATTGGAAAGGAAAGTCTTCTCAGACTTACTAGATTTTCAAAGAAAATAGTACATTCCAGATGGGTAGTGAGTTTAGTCTACAGCCTTTAGTTTCCTGCATTTTAAGTTAAGACTTAAAAACCAGTGTAACATGTAGTAGCCAACCTGGTCTCTTGTGTGTGTGTGTGTGTGTGGGGGGGGATTAAGCACATCTTTCAGCAAGCTAAACCCATGCCAAAGTATATGTGATGGCTAAGAAAACCCTGGAATCAGAATCAGATGTCACAGGATCCCAACACCACAAGTTTATTCCATAAAGAGAAAGTGACCTTGAATGAGGATTTATTTTTCCTGCTTGGTGGAGGGGGTGGGGGATCATTTATTTGTGTTTCTGGAAAGAATTGTTTCTTTAACCTAATGCAATATCCTTTGATTATTTTTTCTCCTACCCTGTGTAAAGTGTTAGTTGAGAATTCTGTTTAATTCCCATTTTAAATCTCAGTGTGGAAAGGGGCCTACTTACAAACATTGCACAGAAGGCTGTGAAGTTTTGAGTGGTGCACACAGGGGTAGTATTTTCATAGACTGTTAGCAGACCAGAGAGAGAGTGTCTGTCAGTGTAGCTCTGCCCACAGGTCAGCAGGGGCCTCAGCATGGCCTGTTCCCTGCCAGGTTTTGAAGTAGAGGGAACTGACCCTCTTTTTACTGTGACTGCTCAGAAAGCTTTCTTCTGGTGTTAAGGGCAAGATTTTCTCTGATCATAATGAGTACAAACAGAACTGGTTTGTCCGCTCTTTGTGTTTGTTAAGCAGCCTGGGTCTGACAGGAAGTGGGTCTGGGGGCAGGAAGTGGCTTACTTTTAGAGGCAGAAAGGAGCTATTGAGAAGGGTTTGAGATTTCATTACAGGTTCTGGAAGTCATGGGAAAGCATTTGCTGATCTAGACTGTGTCATTTTCATTCTTGATTTAGAATTCAGTTCAGAAGCTTTGAAACCATTGACTTAGATATTACCTTATGAGTGACACTTAAAGGCTGTACAAATACAAATACTTGATTGCTACAAGTCGAGAATGTTGCTTAAAAGCATCTGGGCCTGGGTTCCCTCAACCATTAAAAAGAGTGAAGTGTGGGGCTGGAGAGATGGCCTAGTGGTTAAGAGCGCTGACCGCTCTTGCAGAGAACCCGGGTTCGATCCCCAGCACCCACATGGCGGCAGAGAACCATCCAAAACTCCAATTCCCGGAGAACTCCAGTTCCACGGGAATCCAACGCCCTCTTCTGACCTCCGTGGCATTGCACGACACGTGGCATTGCACGACGGTACATTCATACACATACAGAAATAAATAAAATTAATAACAAAAAATTTTTTTTTAAAAAAAAGAGTGAAGTGTGGTGCCTTTAATCCTAGCACTTGGGAGGCAGAGGCAGGTGGATCTTTGTGAGTTCAAAGCCAGCCTGGTCTACAGAGTGAGTTCCAGGACAGCTGGGGCTACAGGGAGACCCTGTCTCGAAAAGACCAAAAAAAAAAAAAAAAGAGTGAAGTGTCAGCTGAAGCAGGGTCATTGGAACCTTGAGGTCAGGCTGAGTCCTTAGAGATACTCCATCTCAAAAGAGGAGAAAGAAAAAGACAGACATGCAGGGAGACAGAGACAGAGACTAGAAAAGCTCGTCAGGACCAGTACCCACCCAGAGTCACCTGCAGAATAACCTTGTCTCTGTTTTGGTGGTTGTACTCAAAGCACATGCCTGCCTGAGAGTTACTGGGCAGTTCTGAGGCCCAGCTTCTGTGTCAGTGCCTTGGCCTCCACTATGTATTGAGGCTTCAGTGTCTACCTTTTAGTCTTGGGGTGGTACCCAGAGTAGTGACAGAATTTGGAAAAGGAAATGAGGAGGATGACATGTTAATTTTCATAATTTAGGTTCACTAGAGTTCCTTAAAGTGGTCCTGGCCTCTCTGTAAAGTGAAGTGAGTGTCTGCCATGTTCCCAGGGAGCCTGATCAGGCTGGCTGTCCCATACCAGGGATATACAAGGTATATAGGTTGCTGTGCTTTAAACAAAGAGGTGAAAAAAAAAAGCAGGGCTGGAGAGATGGCTCAGTGGTTAAGAGCACTGATTGTTCTTGCAGAGGACCCGGTTTCAGTTCCCAGCACCTACATGGCGGCTAACTTCAGCTCCAGGGGATCCAATACCTGCCCTCTTCTGGCCTCTGGCTACTGCACACATATGGTACACTTACACACATGCAGATAAAACTCTCATACACATAAACTAAAAATAAATAAAATTTTTTAAAAAGGAAAAAGCAGCCGGGCATGGTGGCGCACACCTTTAATCCTAGCACTCAGGAGGCAGAGGCAGGCGGATCTCTGAGTTCAAGGCCAACCAGGTCTACAGAGCAAGTTCCAGGCCAGCGAGACCCCTATCTCAAACACCAAAAAAAAAAAAAAAAGAAAGAAAAAGCAAGGTTACCCTAGTGACACATTGAAATATACTAGAGAACGGGGCTGGAGAGATAGCCTAGCGGTTAAGAGAACCGACTGCTTTTGCAGAAGACCTGGGTTCGATTCCCAGCACCCACATGGCAGCTGAGAACCGTCTGTAACTCCAATTCCAGGAGAACTCCAGTTCCAGGGGAATCCGACACCCTCTTCTGACCTCCGCAGCATTGCACGACACGGGTGCACAGACCTGCATGCAGACAGTACATTCATACACATACAGAAATAAATAAAATAAAAATAAATATACTAGAGGAGAATTCTAAATGCAAACATTTAGTAGTGAATGTGAATATAAGCTAAATATTTTTTTTTTTAGATAACCTTAAAAACTTGAATTTGGCAACCTGTTTTGCCAGACCTGCTATTCAGACATTTTTATTCTATTTAAAATTTATCCTCACATTTTTTAAAAATCTAGGAAGAATTGTACTAGCACGGATTGAGACTGTAGGCGCAGCTGTTTGCTTCTTCATGGAGACAGACGAGCTCCTTTCGCTTTGGCCTCTGGTTACCGTCTTGCTTTTCAGTAGTGATTAATGCTGGGGCAAATGCTTTTTGCCCTCCAAGGGGAAGGTCTGGCAGGATTGCTTTGACACAGAGGCACTAGCTAGGTGGCAGAGGGTGTGTCCTAACTGATACCATCTGTAATTCATTTATTCTCTATCTGGCTATCCTAACCCAGATTCCCCTGCTGCTTAACATTCTTTTCTGGGGAAGCACCACAGCTGTCCCTGGCCTGTGCTCAGGACGCTGTCACCAGGGTTTTCACTGTGACAGTGGACACTTAGCAACTCTTGACATTTGAATTCTTTTTTTGGTCTTTTTTGAGACAGGGTCTCCCTGTAGTCCCAGCTGTCCTGGAACTCACTCTGTAGACCAGGCTGGCCTTGAACTCACAAAGATCCACCTACCTCTGCCTCCCGAGTGCTAGGATTAAAGGCATGCGCCACCACGCCCTGCTGACATTTTTTTTTTTAATTTTTTAAATTTTATTTATTTCCGTATGTGTATGAATGTATTGTCTGCATGCAAGTCTGTGCACCCGTGACGTGCAATGCCGCGGAGGTCAGAAGAGGGCGTCGGACTCCCCTGGAACTGGAGTTCTCCTGGAATTGGAGTTTCAGACGGCTCTCGGCCGCCATGTGGGTGCTGGGGATCGAACCCGGGTCCTCTGCAAGAGCGGTCGGCGCTCTTAACCGCTAAGCCATCGCTCCAGCCCCCCGGCTGACATTTGAATTCTTATTCTCACAACTTTTTGCCTCAGCAGTCAAGAGCATTGGCTGCTCTTACAGAGGACTCAGGTTCAATTCCCAGCACCCACATGGTGGCTAATAACTGTCCCTAACTCTAGTTCCAGAGGAATCTAACAACACCCTCACCTGACCTCCATGAGCATTGCAGGACATGGGTGCACTTACATACATGCAGACATTACATTCATGCACATAAAATAAAAATAATAAAATATTAAAATAGCCAGGCATGGTGGTGCACTCAGAAGGCAGAGGCAGGTGGATCTCTGAGTTCAAGGCTGGCCTGTTCTACAGAGTGAGCTCCAGGCCAGCTGGGACTAAAGGGAGACCCTGTCTCAAAAAGATAAATAAATAAATAAATAAATAAATAAATAAATAAATAAATAAATAACTCAGATGTCCTAGGAGTATATTGTTACATGGAAAATTCATCATTATGAGAATATGCTTCCTACCCAAATGCTTTTGTTGGCTTGCTGTGCTAGAGACAGAATGATGCATAGAAATTTTACCAAATGGCCTCAAAACTTTTGTGCTTGCTGACTTGCCTTTTGTGTCTGGCTGTCTTCCCAAGTGCTTCGGTCCAGCTGCTTTGTGCACTTTTAAGGGAGGCAGTATGAAGGGACGACCAGGTAGCCAAGGGCAGTGTGCTCTCCTTCCTTCCTGGACTGTGCATTTGCCCCAGGGAGGCCTCTGTCCTGCTGTTTGTCCTGTTGTTTCCACCTTCTCTGCTCGAAGTCTGACAGGAAGATACAGATAGAGCTTAGGTGTGTGTCCCTGGAGTTGACCTCCTGCTGTGGGTGGGTCCAGGAAGAGCCACTGCAGCCAGTGTGTGAATACATTTATTAAATGAACAGTCCTGTCTGGACTCAGCTCCTCTCTGTTTGGATATTTCCAACAACTCATTCAGCAAAATAGTTCTTGCTTTGGCCCATTCCAGAAGAAGGACACAGCCGGGAGGGTCACAGAATAAGAATGGGAACTCCAAATACCTGCCTTCTAGAAACGCTAATGACGGGAACATGATCTTAGGCATTCCAGTTGCAGCTGTTTTACAGTTTCTGCTTCTATAAACAGTGTTTACCTGGAATGCACTGTCCTGTTATAGATGGAAACAAAGTTACTATGGCAGGGCCAAGGTGGCTCAGGAGTAAAGGTGCTTGCCACACAAGCCTGGCTACCTGAGATCAATCCTGCAATCATAAATGTAGGGGAGAACTGACCTCAGAGTTGTCTTCTGACCTCCACATACCCACAAATAATAATGATAATAATAATAAATTTTTTAATTAAAAAAAGAGTTAGCTATGATCTGATACCTTCCAAAGGAGATTATGTGGAAGAGGAGCCTAAAAAAAGAAAAACCCAGGTCAGGCGTGGTGGAGCATGCCTTTAATCCCAGCACTCAGGAGGCAGAGGTAGGTGGATCTCTGTGAGTTTAAGGCCAGCCTGGTCTACATAGTGAGTTCCAGGCCAGCTGGTACTACAAGAAGACTGTCTGATTTCTTTTTTTTTTTTTTTTGTCTTTTTCGAGACAGGGTCTTCCTGTAGCCCCAACTGTCCTGGAACTCACTCTGTAGACCAGGCTGGCCTTGAACTCACAAAGATCCACCTGCCTCTGCCTCCCAAGTGCTAGGATATTTAAAAAAAATTTTTTTTTTAATTCTTACGTGTATGAATGTACTGTCTGCATATGGGTTGGTGCACCCATGTCATGCAATGCCGTGGAGGTCAGAAGAGGGTGTCGAGTTCCCCTGGAACTGGAGTCAAAGACAGTTCTTAGCCCCCATGTGGATGCTGGGGATCGAACCTGGGTCCAAGTCAGCCCCGGGCCTGTGGCTCTGCTCGCCTCAGCTCAGTTCTGGAGATTGCCCTTTTGCACTGAGTAGGCTGGTTAAGGTTTGGTAAGTTACTGGTAATATTTTACAGAACTTGGCTATTTGTTAGCCAGCACCTCTGGAAATTGACCACTCAGATGCTTCGAGATGATCCGGCATTTGTTTTTTGTTGTTTTGTTTTGAGACGGTGTTTTTCATGGAGTCCCCACTGGCCTGGAACTTGCTGTATAGACCGAGCTGGCCTTCATCTCACAGAGATCTCCTGCCTCTGTCTCAAGTGCTAGGACTAAAGCTCTGCACCACCACACCTGCCCATAACATGACATTTGTAAACATGGTGTTTTGTTTCTTTCTCAAAGATTAGAAGGGGGTCAGGACTCAAAGGTCAGGACTCAAAGGGAATCCCAGTAGGTCCATCTCTTGTGGGTTTCATGAGAACCAGCACGTGGAGCCGAGGACAGATGCTTTCAAGGTAGTGTGTGCTTTAGTCCTGGAAGAAGGAGTTTAAGCCTTCTTCATAGTGCCAGGCCCTGTCCCATGAGCACTTGTCATTGGCCTAACCTCTAAGCTTGGTCATAGGCATACATGGGACTGTACATTTTCTTCAGAGAAAGCAGGGTCCCGAGGCTGGACACACATAATCACTGGAGCTAGTCGCAGAAAGTCAGACTAAGTCCCTTCTGTCTAGGGAGGAACAGGACCTGTTAAGGAAGGTTCCAGGAGAGCCAACTTCTCACCCCTGTTCTAGTGGGGCAGCGCACAGCTCAGCGGCTAGTTAGTCCCTATTTGTGCTGAGTCCATGTAGGGAGGATAGTTAAGGGGGGGGGGTCTGTGTTCAAGCCAGTTTGTTCGATGGCTGGTTGTGCCCTTTTGAGAACATGGAATGTTTTCTTTTAAAATTCAAACAAAATAAATGTAATTTAAATGTTTAATTTTGGGAAATTAACCTTTTATCTTTGTTTCCATCATGCTAATGGCACATAGTTTATTTGGATGACATTGCTATTTAGCTGTTTCCTATTTGCAGTTAGTAAGTTAGTAAATAAAACACCTTTGTCCTTCAGCTGGATTGACGAAGGGAATTTATCCATACAGTGGAATATTACTTGACAGTACAAAAGGAGTGAAGGGCTGATACATGGCATAACATGGATGACCTTTAAAATGTGCTGGAGGATCGGCTGGAGGGATGGTCCTAGCGGTTAAGAGCGCGTACCCTCTTGCAGAGGCCCGGGGTTCGATCTTCCACGCACCCACATGGCGGCTGAGACTGTCTGTAACTCCAGCGTTCTCCCAGGAGACCACCCGTTCAGGGGAAATCCGAGACCCTCTTCTGACCTCCGCGGCATCGCATGGACACCGGTGTGCGCAGACCCGCATGCAGACAATACGATTCATACACATTAAAAGAAAAAAAATGTGCTGAGGTCACAAAAGACCTTGTATTTATCTTAAATGTCAGAATAGGCAGGTCCATGTAGCAGACCTAGGTTTATTGGTCAAGGTTGAGAGCTTAAGACTGAGGAATGGCTGCTAATTGGTGCACACCCCCCAATTTTTTTTGAGGTGACTGAAAAATATTCTAAAAGTAAATGGGCATGTTGGGCTGGAGAGATAGCATTACGGTTAAGGAATCACCTACTGCTCTTGCCGAGGACCGGGTGGTTCGATCTCACGCGCGGGCTTATGAGGTTGCGCTCAGCATCTGAATGCGGGTTTCCGAGGAGGAGGAGGAGGAGGAGGAGGAGGAGGAGGAGCGAGGAGGACTGTAGGAGGAGTTGAAGATGGCCTAAAATCGTGATGAGGTTCCGGGCCAGGTCCCTGGGGGCTTTACAGGGATGGACACTGGTGCGTCCCAACCATTACATCATTCATCATCCATCATCGAGATCATCACTATCATCTCATTCATAGATAACTAATCATAATATAAATTAGATAGACTTACAGCACCGGACATGGCGGTAAGAACAGTCGTACTCCAAATTCCCACAGTAGGGTGATTACTCGTGTCTCCTCTCTGTAGCGGAGAACTCCAGTTCCAGAGAGGGGGAGGGTCGAGATCCTCTTCTGACCTCCGACGGGCATTGACACAACACGGACGTGCAACAAAAGACCTACATGCAGGACAGTACATATCATACACATACAAAAAAAAAAAAAAAACTAAATGGGCATGGTGGTGCACACCTGTAATCCTAGCACTTTCAGGCACTGAGACAGGAGGATTGTGAGTTTGAGACCAGCTGGACTATGTAACAATACCCTGGGCAGTTCTGTGAATGATAGAAACCACTGAATGAATGATACATTGTATTTCAGTGAGTTTTATGGTATGTAAATGATATTTCCAAAAAGCTACTGTAAGAAAGAGCCATAATGATTCCATTCGAAAATCAAAGTACAGTATTGTCTCAATTACCCAGTTGAGTGGGCTGAAGTGGCAGTGACGCCTGGAAAGTGTCCATCATCATCTGAGCCTTTCCCCCACACTTCCTTACTCCCTTTTGTGGGAGAGCATTATGTATCCACTTCCTGTTAGAGCATTTCTAAGCATTCATAAGGTCCTATCCAAATATTTGGAAGTTCTTAAGAGTTGCTGAAGTGGCACCCTCCGGAGAGGCCTTCAGGGTTAGAAAACAGCACTGACATTTGTGATAAGGAAGGTCAGGCTCTCAGTGTAATCTCGGGCGGATTGGGTAGTTCTGCCTAAACTGAGTTTTGAGTGGATACAGGTGTGGTAAGGTTAGGGAAATCTTATCACCCCAATCCCCTGCCTGGAATCCAAACATTCAAATGTTGCTATCTGCATTTTTTTTTTTCCTGTGGCTTTCTTGATGCCTAAGTACAGAAGAAAAATCACTGCAAACTTTTCTCCGTGCAGTGCTTGGCTCCTAAAGCTGAGTTCGCTCCTTGAAGGCATGTCGCTTGCTTCTAAGTTTGTGGAGGAATCAGTCTCAGATTTGTCCCTCCTGTTTGCCAGAGCTTTTGTTGGAGTTTGTGCTTACTCTGTAAAAGTGAGCGTAGAGGGCCTGAAGAGATGTCTCAGTGGTTAAGAGCCCTGGCTGCTCTTGCAGAAGACCTGGGTTCAGTTCCCAGCACCCACATAGTGGCTAACAACGATCCTTAACTCCAGTTCTAGAGGATACATCCGATGCCCTCTTCTGACCTCCACATGGCTCTGGTGCACTTACACACATCAAGGCAATACACTTATACATAAAATCAAATAATAAATTTAAAATATATTAAAAAATAAAATAAAAGTGAGTGTCAAGTGTTTCGGGAGGTAGCAGCATTTCCCAAGGGAAGCATGGATGACTAGATTGATTTAGAGACCAGGGAAAGGTCCACAAGATGATTTGACATAAGCCAAACTCAGCAGTTACGTATGGGTTGGAAATAAAGTGCAAGGTTTCATCTGTTTTTTGTTTTGTTTTGTTTTTTCCTTAGGCTCTTAGAAGATATTTTAGGTACAAGTTTTGATAATTAAACTGGAAGGACCCAGAAATAGCCTTTTTGAAGTGTATTCTGGAAAAAAACAAACAACAACAAAAAAACCCCTGTATTCTTGTGTCTTTGAGATGCCCCTGGGCAACAGACCCTGGGAATTCTAGCCTGGGTTGTCCTGGGATTTCATGGTTTGCTTCAGTCAAACAAAAGAAAGAGAAAACTACCCCAGACATAGGTGACCTCCTATCAGGGCTCCAAGCCCCCATGTAGCCCCTTTCTCTTTAGAAGCCAAATAACTTTCTAGAGAACCACAAGCCACTACCTGGGAACAGTGCCAGGAGCCACACAAGGCAGATTACAGAATCCAACTCTAGCTGGAGCGTAGGGTGGGTAGAGGGACTGGGGCATTCCTTCCTGCCCAGTGACTGAGTGAGGGACCAGCAAAGGGACACCCCATTTCTTTTGCTTGAACAGGGTGAGATGCTACTGGTTTATTAAAAACAAAACCAGGTGGGGTAATTAGCCCTTTAATCTCTGAGACACCAGAGCAGTTTGTCCTGTCCTGTTACATATCTGCCTGGAAAGGTCATCCCAGTCTAGAAAATGGAAGCAGGTCCCCTTGAACATGGGCCCCTGGCTGGCTGCTAGCAGAATTCCAGTGCTGCTTTCTTCATGGTCAGGTGATGTTACTGGACATCCCCTGTTCCATCTGCATGTGTCTCTAAGAAGGCAGGGTGAGCACAGCCTCCTATCCTACCCTCATGTCCCACCCTCCCATCCCACCCTATCCCCCTTTACCAGCCCCAGCCAACTTGAGAGCACCACACCTGACTAGTATCCAGCTTTTCGGACCTGGAGGCAGGACCCAGGGTCCTCCTTTTCCAGATCAGGTGACTAGAGGCCAGGTGACAGGGTTCTTGGGGTCCTCTGGGTTACAAACCCCTTTTTGTTTTGTTTTGAGGTAGCCACAGCTGGCCTGGGGATAGCTATGTAGACCACGTAGGCCTTGATCTCACAGAGAATCCACCCACCTGCAGTGCTAGGATTAAAGGTGTGCACCACCACACCAACGAAGACCCAGTTCCTGACCGATCTCATGTTCTTGCGAGTGTTCCAGTGATATCCACACTTGGCCTAGATTTCAGAAGTACTTGAGTGATTTTAAGAAATAGGAATCCGTAGGCCAAGCATGGTGGTGCACACAGCACTGGAGAGGCCGAGGCAGGAGGATCTTGAGTTCTAGACAAACTGGGGCGACATACTCAGACCTTCTCTCTCCCAAGGAAGGATGAAGGAAGGGGGGAGGGCTCATGGGGTGAGAGCACTTGCTGTTCTTGCAAAGGACTCAGGTTTGGTTTTCAGTACCCACAAGACAGCTCACCAGTTCTAGAGGATCTAACTCCCTCTGCTATTACCTGAGGGCACACGTAAACATGCAGACACTCAGAAACAGGCTTAGCACAGCACAGGTGTACTTAACATACGTGCAGGTAAAAAAACCCATACACATAAAATAAAATATATAAATCAAAAACAAGTTTTTTCTTTTGTTTTGTGTTTTGTTTTGTTTTGTTTTGAAGTGAATCCAGTTATTGCTGTTAGGAACCAGTGTGGAGTCTGGTAGCTACTGAGGCCTTCCCAAGGGAAGACAGGGGACAGGGCACGGAACAGGCCTAACTGTTCTCTGTGCCCAGGGTGCCCATAGATACCTACACCTCCTGGTATTCAATTGGTGCTTCATTTGGTGGTTGTAGCCTGGACGAGCCCAGGGCTTGGGAGGGGCCCACCAGCAGGCCAACGTGTAGACCCTGTAGCAGAGCTCCTACACCGTCCGGGGAACAGAATGCAGCTGGGCGTGGTGGCGTACGCCTTTAATCCTAGCACGTGGGAGGCAGAGGCAGCAAATCTTTGTGAGTTCAAGGCCAGCCTGGTCTACAGAGTGAGTTCTAGGACAGCTGGGGCTACAGGGAGACAAAAAAAAAAAAAAAAGAAAAAAAAGAAATCCTTGTTAAAAATAAACAGAATGTTTTGAAAAGATTTATTAAGCAAAGGGTTGGTGGAGTTGGTATTAGCCAGGCTGTCAATCAATTCTGATATTAATAATGTATGCATTGTGTAGTTAAGGGAAAGCACCTGTGAAACTTAAGTTGTTTTTCATTAGAAAAGAAAAAGAACACAAGGTTTTGCTTAAGTTTTACTAGCCAGTTCCAGTCTTATTTTTAGGAATAAAACTTGAGTTTCTTTCTATTGTTTTAAGTAGTTTGGATTAAGCATAGACCAGCACCATGTTCCTGTAGGAAACAAGAAACTTGGCCCGTTCTGCCAAAATAGAAACAATTTACCTACGCTAGGCTGTGAGCTGGGGCACTAAATACAGTCAGTGTAAAAGAAAACAAATGTTATTTATTAGAACTCACTTTCTTCCAGAGGCTCAGGCAGCTTTAATACCAGGGCTAGCCATTCTTCAAACATTAAAAAAAAAAATTATTTATGATGCCAGGCGTGTGGTGCATGCCTTTAATCCTAGCACTCGGGAGGCAGAGGCAGGCAGATTTCTGTGAGTTCAAGGCCAGCCTGTTGTACAGAGTGAGTTCTAGGCCAGCTGGGACTGAAAGGGAGACCCCGTCTCAAAAAGACCCCCCCCAAGATTATTTATTTATTTGGGGATGGGGCACACACACGCCATGATGCACCCGAGGAGATGAGAGGACAACTCTCAGAAGTTGATTCTTTCCTTTTTCACATGTGGGTCCCAGGGATTGAACTCACATCGTCAGGCTTGGCAGCAGATGCCTTTTCATGTTGCCAGCCCCAAGATAAGTCATTCTAAAATCCTGACAATAAGTAACTGTAGGAAGACTCCATTATTTTTAATCTTTAGCATTCTGTGTGTGTGTGTGTGTGTGTGTGTGTGTACTGCATGTATGTGTTCACGTACACACACAGTGCTTGTTTGGGTGTTGGTATTAGCAGTGCTGGGGTCCAGATCCTCATGTCTGCTACGTGAGTGCTCTGAGCTTCGTCCCAGCCCTTCAGTGTTACTCGTGACAAGTATGTAATTAAGGGGAATTATCAAGACAATAAAAATTGCAAGCCAGGCACTTTGAACAGTTTGGATTTGTGGGATGGCTAAGCCCACGGACTTGAGCTCTTTGTGGGACGGACCATCCCATGTGTATAGAACCATCCAGTCCTTTATTCCTGTGTGTTGTTGCAGTCAGGCACAAGATGATCTAGTTGAGTCCTCCAGTTCATTAAAAACAATCGCTTACCATGCAAACCTAACATCAGGCCAGTACAAAGGAAAGCTGGGGTTATTGCGTGTGTCCTTAATTGCTGAAGCCTGATTTCTCCGGGGGAGGGGGGCTGTGCAGAAGATGTATGGAGATGATCCTATTATCCTAGTAAAGGTCTCGCTTAAATTTATGTATGCTGCACTGAAACACATTATTATTAAAGATTTATAAACTGAAAATAATCCCAGTAGTCTTGCTAAACACAAAGCAGCTAGACAAGCTGCAGACTAAGGGAGGCCATGCTGTGCTTTAGAAATGTATATGGTTGGAGGGCGGTGCTCTTAGTAACTGGGGTCTGGTGTCTGTAGGACTTGGGGACACTGAATGCTCAGCAGTGCTTGGGATGGACCTTTCCAGATGCCAGTAGCATCCTCAGTAGAAAACACTGGTCAGTCATGACTGGTGAACAGTCATACCCATCAACTTAAAACAGCTGGTCAGGAGCACTGTGCTTTTTCGCCCTAGAGTGCTTTAGCACACCTGTCTCAGAGGAAGATGACTCCCCAGCCTTCCTCTTTCATCTAGACAGATCTTCCATGCTAGTACAGATACTCTGTACCATTTTGCTTGTTGCGTTTTTAATTTTAAAGCCATTTTTCTTGTTTGTGTCTCATAGCATTTAAATTTCTATTATATTTTGTTAATTTGGTGAGAGGAGTTCGAGTGCCTGTGGGAGGGCAACCTGGGGAGTTGTTCTCTCCTTCCAGGCTGGGGTGGGTCCTTAGGCTTGCCGCCAGGGGTCCTTCCCAACCCAGCAGCCATCCTGTTGGCTCATTAGCATTTTAAATAGCTATGGGATAGTGTGTGTGTGTGTGTGTGTGTGTGTGTGTGTGTGTGTGTGTGTGTTTGAGACAGGGTCTCAGCTGTGCCACCCTGGCTGGCCTGGAACTCACTCTGTAGACCAGGCTAGCCTCAAATTCCCAGTGAGCCATCTGGTTCTGCCTCTGGAGTACTGGGGTTAAAGGTAGATGCTGCCATACCTGGCCCATATTCTGAACTCTTTGATGTGTCTCTACTCATTGCTCCATTTTTTTACTTTCCAACACACAGTTTCTAATGTTCCCAAACTGTCAGGTCCACTTCCTCGTTCTTCCACTGTCTGCCTTAGAGTAAACCTCAGGAGCCCTGTCTGCTTCAGCTGACTGCTATGGGGGTCATGAGGTGGTATAGAAAAATATGTTATTGGCCGGGCGTGGTGGCGCTGGCCTTTAATCCTAGCACTTGGGAGGCAGAGGCAGGTGGATCTTTGTAAGTTCAAGGCCAGCCTGGTCTACAGAGTGAGTTCCAGGACAGCTGGGGCTACAGGGAGACCCTGTCTCGAAAAGACCAAAAAAAAAGAAAAGAAAAGAAAAATATGTTATCAAAGATTTTTCAGACCTTGGCATGAAAGTGCTTTATTGAGCAAAGAGGGCTTGCATTTGAACTAAGACCGCACTTGCTGAAACTTTGATCAGCTGTCCCATGAAGTGTACCCAGCAGAGCTCATCATGTGACTGGCATAAAGACAGGTGTTGAAAGAGGTGCAGTAGCACACTGCTGAGGGCCTTTGGGCCTCTGGAAGGCCCAGGAGGCCACTGGAGAAAAGAGACCCCCAGTTAATTGTGACTTGTCTCTTTCTTTTTTCCAGATCAATGTCCGGGTGACCACCATGGATGCGGAGCTGGAGTTTGCTATCCAGCCAAACACCACTGGGAAACAACTTTTTGATCAGGTTGGTCCCTGACCTTAAGAAAAGGAATGGCCAGTTACAGAAAAAAATCTGCACCATCTCAATCATTTTGTCTTTTAAGCACATTCCCTTGTACAGTTAAGGGCCTTTGAGATGGAAAAGCGTTCTGATGCCTCATGGAAGCATCACAGAACACCTGTGAAGTCAGGATATGTTTGTTAAGTTATTAATGATGTTTTGTTGTTGTTGGCTTTTGTAACAGCTATTCCAAATACAGTCATGTCTAATGGCTTAACCTTCCCCAGAGTAGAGCAAAAAGCATCATTCAGCACTGTTTCAATAGCTAGTATCACAGGTCAGCAAACTTGTCTTGGAGTCGGATAGTATTTTAAACTCACCAACTATGTAGTATGTAGTTCATGTCATAACTGTTCAACCTTGCTGTTATATTATCAAAAGCAGCTAAAAATTCCTTAATCAGTAAGACTTTGTTCATT